>OX451391.1:7632272-7775683 GCA_949629135.1 Eremobia ochroleuca | reverse complement strand
TCCCTTGTTCACAAGCTTAGCTAAATTTAAGTTCAGTGCAACTTTTTCTTTCTATTTCATTAAGAAAAGGACAGAAGATGCATTTTAGTTTAGTCCTGTCAAATTAATCAGCGCCTGACGTAAACTGACGTATTTTTAGTAGCCAATTCTTTACTCACGTCTAAACATTTCTATGGAGTATCTTAATTTGACAGGACTAGACTATGTCACCAATTGCCACCAATGTTGTCGCTGCCTACTGCATAATGTTTACGTGGTCTGAAAGAAGCGGCGTGCAATGTCCATGATTCCGCACGATAATGTAATAGATAGTTGCCATTACTGACCGGCATTGTCATTTTAATGACGATAACTATTCGTTTTGTTCCGGTTATTATGATGTATGGTGTGGTTTTGAATTGAGGTTTGAAGAAATAAACGAGTTTCGGTATAGCAGATTGATGAACTTACAAAATCAATTAAGTACAGCCGGTCGATTCTGGAAAAATCTCACCGTGATAACTAAGGTGAAGTGACTTAGAGTGAGCTGTGAGTCATGCTGATGCTAGGGAATGACACTATTGACGACTCATTCCACGCTCACTTCACCCAAGTTTTCACGGTGAGATGGTTACAGAATCGCAGGACAGGTCTTTGAATAAATGATTTTTAATTTTCAATATATCTTTTTCACAGCTCAGCATTCTGATCCATACAGTACGACAGGCCTAATCACGGACTTGTATATTCTCCCCTTTAACTTGAGGGGCATCCGTGGGTCACAAGTTGTTCCAGTGACCTGTCGCCATTTCATCCATCCTGAGTTGAGATTAGGTACCTACTAAAATAACAGCTAATAAATTGCTTTACGAGTAAAACATTTATTTGCGGCGATGCGACGCATAATTACGAAGCTATTAATATTACTTGATAATATGACTTTAAAACCGATACTCACATGCCGAATTAAACTGATATTATCCGTTTAAGTAAATATACTACTACAAAAACTACAAATAATTGACATTTACGAGCACGATTTGCTAATGTAATAAATGATCTTCAATGTAATCTATATATATAAAAGAAAGTCGTGTTAGTTACTCCACTTATAACTCAATAACGGCTGAACCGATTTAGCTGAAAATTGGCAGGGAGGTAGTTGAGAGCCAGGAGAAGGACATAGGATACTTTTCTTTTTTTTTTCGGTTTTTGGATTGCAATCCTCGAATACCAACGATGAAATTTCACGCTATCAAGTTGGTCGTTATGTGAACTGTAATGAAGCGATTTGGCGTATATTCGCATTTCCTATTCACGAACGTCATCCTACTGTTATGCATTTGGCGGTGCATCTGGAGAATGGTCAACGAGTATATTTCACGGCTTCGAATGCTACGCAACTTGCTGGAACACCTCCAGCAACTACATTGACCAGTTCTTTTGCAATCTGCCAAAGATAGTTTGCACGAACTTTGCTTTACTCGGAGATGCCACGTTAGTATACTTGGAATGCTTCATCGAAGAATTTTCAAAGACGGAAGCAAGGCGATGCGGTTCCTGGGTATCCAGATGTGCGTTCGCTTTTTAGCGGCTAAAAATAAAGATGTAGATGACCTAAACTACATAATTCAAAATAAGATCATTGGAACAATGCATTCATTCAAATCTATTGACTGCGTCACAAATGAAGATGAAGCCACCAACTATCCAATTGAATTTTTAAACTCTTTGGACGTGCCTGGCTTACCACCGCACAATTTACGCCTAAAGGTTGGCTCCGTAGTAATCATGCTTCGAAACATAAACCAACCAAAACTGTGCAACGGTACGCGTTTGGTGGTTAGAAAATTGATGAAAAATGTAATTTACGCTACGATAATGATAGGAAAATTCAAAGGTGAGGAAGTTCTCATTCCGAGGATACCGATGATCCCAAACGATATGCCGTTTGAATTTAAAAGACTTCAATTTCCGATACGTCTTGCATTTGCCATGACCATCAACAAATCACAAGGCCAATCCTTAAAAGTTTGTGGTTTAAATCTAGAACATTCATGTTTTTCCCATGGTCAATTGTACGTGGCATGTTCACGGGTCGGAAGACCATCTGCGTTGTTTGTTTTTGCGCCTGATAATAAAACAAAAAATGTCGTGTATCATAAGGTAATTAAATGAAGAGCAACCTATGTACTAAAATACAGAAATAATTATGAATGATTAATATTTTTTTGTATTTTTTCCAATTAAAAAACAAAAAAAAACTGCTTATTTATTGCAATTAAGGCGGAACAAAGTTCGCCGGGTCAGCTAGTTGAATATAAATTGATGTTACTAATCGTAGGGCAGTTATTCAATTGTGGTTTGATTGCCGTAAGTGTACAAACGGATAGAATTATCGGTACGACAATAAGCGATTTTTCACAGGTATGCAGCCTAATTGGATATCTGAAATCGTGAAATTGATTGTATCTTGAAGGGCAGGTGCGTTTTACTATCTGTTCTGAAATTAAAATCAGAAGCTCGTGATTTTATTGCTTTTGTTGATATCAAGGTTTTTGCGTAGTTATTGATAGCTTATTACGAAAAACGTGTAATATTTTAAGGTCGTGACTCGTGAGTCAATGTCAAAATTTCATTCAAGGCGTCAAGAGTAACTTGTACTTATTTAAAGCAAAATTATAATGTTTTACAACTTAACTAGATGCAAACTCAGAAAGAATTCACCTGCCAGAGGACGAATTTTTGATGCCCTTTGATTATTTGCCCTCCTTTTTATATACTTGTACATATTATTATTATTAGCTTTTTAATTAATAAAAAACTGAATAAAGCAATAAAAAAACCTGCCAGAGAGAATTTATTTATTTATTCAAAATTACGTAAAATAACACCGTAACACAGCTATAACGCCAATGCAATGTTACTACCACAAAGATACACATACAACTTCTAACTTATACAACTACTAACTTACTGACTACCCAAAAATACAATTAAAATACAATCATAAATACAAATAAAATACAATTAAAAATATATAATTACAAATACCATAAATTAAAAATACAATTAAAATCACTTCTCAACATTTTCAATGCGCTTCAATGCTACGCATGTGAACTTCATGAGGCTGCAGTGAAATATACATATTTACCTCATTTTAAATAATATTGGCCTGATAAATCTATCAGGTCAAACATCATAACCTGTATGATTATACAGGGTGTTTGGAAGCTGAGTGCAAAGCTTTAACACGTTCACGCCGGCGCGTACCACCGGTGGGACGCGTGCGTGCCACCGGTGGTACGCGCCGGCGTGAACGTGTTAAGGGAGTGATAGTTGACACCATTTACAGCATTTTGAGCCATACATGTCTTAGACGCAGTATGTTTTTTTTAACTGCTAACTTTCAGTCAAAAAGTTGGCATCTTGCCAACTTTACCTGGGAAAAAAATAAAAAAACATACTTCGTCTAAGACATGTATGCCTCAAATACTCTAAATGTGTCATCTATCACCCCTTAAGAATTTGCATCCAGCTTCCAAACACCATAAATAATTCACGAAAACAATAAACAAACGAACTCGACCAACCGGTCTATTCTGTAAAAATCTCACCGTGAAAACATAGGGAAAGTGAGATAGGCAGATGTAGCTGAAAACCAGCCTTTTACTATGGTCACGAAAATGTATACAAAAGATAAATATCAAAACCTGACTCTACCTTCCTTAAAAGAAAAGAATCGTAAAAGTGACCAGTTACACGTTAGTGAGCAAGCACAATGCACATTTCTATCTACATTAGCAACACAACCATATAGTATTATGTACACGTATGTACTTATCAACGGTAAACAATAACAGGGAAAAGCCTCGGTGAGAAATGGGACAGTTTTTCATGGCGTGCGTGTCACAATTATATCCACGGATATGTTTGTAGAAACTACTACGTATGTGGATTATGTGCTAACTTAGCAAGAAAGTGAAAACTAAGGTAACCAGTTCCCATATTGATCTAAAATTCTGAAGCTTCCCTTAAATTTTATGAAATTCATTTTTAGGGTCCTTTTCCGTGAGGCGTATTTCACGCGTATTCAGGTCGACATTAATCGGCACAGCCAGCCAGCAAAATCGAATATAATATTATTATATCGTATAAAATCGAATATTATATCAGAATTATGTAGCAATTGTTTCGGGTAAGCTATGTTATTCACAAATACTGCCGAATCGAATGTGCCGACCCGAACAACGTACCACGTCCTTAAATGAAATCAAAATATTTTATTTCATATAAACCTACATGGACACTTATGAAACGCACGGTTCCAATTGGTCGTTTCCTATAGAGAAGAGCCAGTAAGGAACTCACGTTTACTCTCTTAAAAACAATTGGCTTTTACATTGTTTTCAAATTACAGTGCTAATAACTCGAAAGTTTGGCGAGTAAAATTGTAATAAAACATCAATGTATTTTTGAGAATAATAAACAAAAAAAAAAAAATTAAAAAAATTGGTATGGGAGCACAGTGTGGGTCAACAAGTATCAGTTTAGTTTTCTATGAAGCAGTCGAGTATCTACACTAATATTATAAAGAGGAAAGATTTGTATTTTTGTATATATGATTGTAACGAATAAACTCAAAAACTACTGGACCGATTTCAAAAAAATTATCACCATTAGAATTCTACGCTTTTTTTGAGTATATATTTATTACTAGAAAAAATTAGGGTTCCTTACTAAAACTTCAATAATGTAACCCAAGGTGTAAAAAAAATAGCCATAAAATGTCTTTCATCGCATGCGCTGCGGAAACTATTGATGATAGAACAAAAAAATGTTAAACAATATTAAAGAACATGTCCATATCTATCTACAAAAAATGTTGTAATACCATGTGTCCAACTATAGTACTTATGTCACTATAACTACTTTTTTACATTTTAAAAGTTGATAGACATGCCGACCAAACTCAGACCGTGTTATCCATACCTTTGTATTAATCCTTATCCACATATGTAAATCATTTCGTATTCAAGACTGTTTAAATACCTGCATTACTTTTTGATTTATTCAAATCAGTCATTCTATTCAAAAGATATTACGAATTTAAAAATGTAAATTCAAATAAAGTGGCCGGCAATATAATAATAATAATATGTTTGTTACTTCTGCAGGCAAAAACTAATGAACCGATTGCGATGAAACTTGATAGGTAGCTGTTACTTAAAACTCTTACTTTTATCCCGATATTCCTACGGAATCGAAACATACGCGGGTGAAACCGCGAGGTGCAGTTAGTCATAGATATTTTTGAGTCATTTGGAAAACATGCATTACCCGGATACGAAAATCATGTATTCTCCAAAGCAGTAGTCAGAAGTGCTTAACATACCCACATTTTGTCATGTACATTTAAGTTCCACATATTACCTGTTATTTAACTATCCTTGGAAGTATGTCGTCGGTGTGCCTTGCTTAACCCATTTAATGCCGAGGTAAAATATCAAATCATAATCGGTGGCCACCCTACATAATATGGTCAACTACGTGAGATGCCAAAGTGTATAAAAATGACCGTCCCGGGAGGCCAAATAGCATAGATCGCCTTATAATCAACAGATAACATCTACGTACTAACACGTAGTTGGCCTCTTCTATTAACACCATCTACGTAATATTACGTAGTCGGCATTCAATGGGTTAATAAATAGATAATAGGGAACGGATACGGCCACATTAGATGTTGGTCTAACATCAACCAACCCGCACTGGCCCAGCGTAGTGGATTATGAGGAGGTCTGTGTCCCAGCAATGGCAACATTATAGGCTTATTATGCTATGGTGGGCATGTTGAACATGCGTCACTCGGAAATAACGTTGTATGTAACGAGACAGATTCCAAGTAATGTGGACGATCCATTGATTAATTGCGCTCTTGAATAAAAAAGCCACCGGTAGTCCATTACTAACTCACAATTAGAAGAATGATCAATAGAAGTAAGTTATTTAGCAATTACCAGACGATAATTTATCTATGTATAGGTAAGTCAAGTACAGTCAATGAAAAAGGTTCATGTTTACTTGCACATTATTATTTTTCGACTACGTCATCTGTCTAAACTAACATTATGAATCTATATCAACATTATAAAGAATCAGAATCAGAAATCATTTATTTGCCTTGAATGTGGGAACAAAATAAGGTGTAAACATTGTTAAAGCAGTTCCAACACACTATTTTACGCATGAAAAAATAAAAAATAAAACATATTTATATCTAATTTAAAGAGAAAAGATTAGATTTTTTGTACATTTGTTTGTTACGCTTTCACGCTAAAAAGTCTGAACGGGTTTGGATGGAATTCTGTAACTTTTTTGACCCTGTTATTCTCACAGGATCGAGGCTCATGCGGCTAGTCGTCAATATTCTACATGAAAATGACAGTTCGTAAAGATGAAATTCGAATTGAAAATTTCATAACATTATCACTCCTTGATTGTACATACGCAAAATCTATATATTTATTTAGCTCACCGAAATAGCTGTCTCCATTCACGTTTTTTCTTCATTTTCTCACATCAGTTTATAACAGTGTAATTAAAAAACTTCGCGTGCTTAGGATAGATCTATGAAAGTTTTTTGTGTGATACTATCAACACTAATAATAAGTATTCAATGAGTTTATGTAACGAGAGCATACGACATACTAACCCGAGTTCACATTAAACAGGATGTGAATTCAAAGAAAACTTCGTGTCTGGAAAACTAGGTAAACGTTTATTAAAGAAGTACTTAGCTAATAATAATAAATCCATAACAGACATTTGTGTTAGCAAGTACTTAAGAATAGTCCTCCAAATATTGGAGAATTTCGGCCGTGGCAGCTGAATGGAGACTAGCCATCTACGAGGAAGATATTATAGTGCACGTTATAGTGCAAGTGACACAGGTGCACTCACTTTTCCCTCACTCGCATAGTCCGATGGGACGGCAATCCCACACGACCGAAGAGAGATCAAGCGCAAGACCAACGGGTCAACGTACTTTCTTCGGTAGCAAAAGTCCGGTAGAGTTTATTAGTATCGTTACCCACATCATTAACTTTTCTCTTGATTCCGGACCATTTCCCTCCCTGTGGCGTATGGCCTATGTCCGCCTACCCCCAAAAATGTCAAGTCCCTCCCTACCCAGTCACTTTCGAGCCATTTCCATTTCCCCATTCCTATCTCAAGTGTTTGAGGCCTGCAAACCCAAGCAGTTTACGGGATTTGTTCATCGGAACAACCTCGTTATCTCCTTTCAGTCTGGCTCTCCTTAAAGTGACTGTTGACATTAGAGAAGCAATGGAGGATACCAAAGTTACCGTTTTGGTATTCATTGATTTCTCCAATGCTTTTAACGCCGTCAGCCACGATATTCTCCTTTTTATCTTCTCTCACCTTATTGTTTCGTCCGAGGCTCGGGAATGGTTCTCTTCTTATATTCGGGGACTTCGGGGAAGTCAACAGTTTTTTCGCGTTGATAAGAGCTCGTCGAGTTAGTGTAACTGCTGGATGCTGGTGTTCCACAAGGCGGTATTCTTTCTCCATTGTTATTCTCCATCTTCATTCATTTTATAACTCATTGTCTTCGATGTTCGTATAATCTATATGCTGATGATCTTCAATTTTATACAGCTGAGCGGGTAGAAGGTTTATCAGACGCTAAAGCAGATCTAAACCGAGACTCAGATGGTATCAAAAAGCGGTTTGATAGTTTCGGAGTGTCAGTAAACCCCTCGATGTGTCAGGCCGCTGTAATTGGAAGCTCACGCATGACGCTTAGCTATTTTCCTCCTCTTATTTTCAATGGTACCGTCATACCCAATAACACTTTACCTGACCCGGGAATCGTATCCAGGGTCTCATGCACAACAGTAGCGCTTGCGGCAACTAGACCAACGAGGCAGTCATCATAGATAATCCTGACCTTGTCCCAATTTATTTGTAGTCGGTGCAGCTTTGCTTATCTGTATGTATCATCGAAAACAGTTGAAACAGTTGAACTGTTTCTCGCACTTACACATACACATCGAAAAGCACATGCAGCCAATGATAATTATCGATTGTAATGTGAATACCTGACAGTTCCGACATGATATAAAACAGGTTTAGTAGACATATAGCCATAAAGCCATTCCTCTTAGTCGATTGCAATCTAGATAGAGTCAGCCCCGAATTTGGCTACAAGTTTGGGATCTTCAGTAGTGTCCATTAGTTTCTGTAACGTGCAGACAAAAGGACACGCTGGACACGATATTAACTGTCCCATTGTTTGTGGAATCATAATGTCATTGATCAAATGAATGATGATGAGAACCAGTTCTCATTCCCCAATTAAGTTATAAATAGATTCATAACAAACCAATTACAGTCACATTTCTGACAGCGTCATCCAGGTAAATTGATTAACAATATGCAGTATGCAGCAAATAAAGCAATTTGCTGCAAACCTGTATTACGGACATCAGCTGTCGGTAGTTGGCATTCCTTCGCTTACGCTAAGATGACACAAAGCAGGAAACAAGAGAAGGCCTACTGCGGAAAACGTGCATTTCCAGATCGACCGATAGAACGTTGTGGAGATATTTAACCAAATGTCACAGAATAAGATAGCAGATTACTGCAGCACATGTTCTCGACGCAATGCTCTTGTCACCTTCTCCGCCAGAAGACTTTCTGCCAAATACCTCACGGTCAGTAAATTGATGTAGGTATAAATTATCTACCACTTATTTAATTTGACTACAATTGGAACGGCCTACATTAGCGGTTGGTCATTCTTGTTCTAGCACAGCATCAAGGCATAGCATGAATGAGAGTAAAAATAAGATCACTAATGAGTTTATAAACCACTAGCATCCGCCCGCAACTTCGTTTGCGTAGAATTCGGAATCCCCGCCGTTTATTACCCGTTTTCGCATAGGAATGATCCCGCGGCAAAAAGTAGCCTATGTTCATCAGAGATAATGTCGGCTTCTAATGGTAAAACAATTTTTCAAATCGGTCTAGTAGTTTCGGAGCCTATTCAATACAAACAAACAATCAAATATTTCCTCTTTATAATATTAGTGTAGATTCCTTCCTCTGATTAACCATTACAGTTACACGCACACTTTGGCACCTACCTAATGGAAAACCCGACCTTAACACGTTCAACGCCATGTCGGGTAGCAATGTCTTCATTCATTTCATAATATAAAGTTAAAGAAACAAATAAACCTGCATCATCTATGCAGTTTAGATGGTACAACTTCCATTGTAGCTTTAACTTATGGTACTCTATTCCACAGTCAATTAAATCGCTCCGTGTAAATCAGGCTTTAAGTATTTTAGTCGCCCATTCTAAGAATCGATCTTCTGCATTAGTCGACGCAATGTGACCGCTAACTAAATGACAAATTGTTTCCTGCGAGAGAACAACGGTCCGTGGTTTTTAGCTCCCTCACAGTTGATTGTGATTGGTTGAACACGATTGTTGATGTACAGTTTAAAGCGAGGTAATAAGCCGAGTTAATAATTATTTGATGAAAACATGGGATCTGATATGATTAGCTTGTGAATTTGCATCGTTCATTGCTGCCGCATACCTTGTCCAGGCCTTGTTTAGTCCTGTCAAATTAAGATACTCCATAGACAAGTTTAGACGTGATTTTATGTCAGGTGCCGACTAATTTGACAGGACTAAACTAATTTTTATCTTCTGTCCTTTTCTTAATGAAATAGAAGAAAAAGATGCACTGAACTTAAATTTAGTTTCGTTTGTGAACAAGCGAATCGGCGCAAGTATGGAACTATGCATTTGGATTTTGTAATCGACATGTTAAGAAAAAGGCGGTAAGCCGCATTTTCTAGTCGGAGACTTCATCGAAAAGTTAACGTAATCGTTTTTGTTCACGTTTCTGGAGGTCGTCTGTTCAATAATACACCGCACTGTATTTAATTTGATTTATGCAATTTACAAGACCCAATTTATGTCAAAGTAGTTAATCAAAATAATTATACTACAGAGAATGTTAAAGCAACGCCAACCGGCAGAGTTCATTGTCAACTACCCACCTATTATGAACTGGCTCGTTGAAAGAAGAAATTCAAATTCAATTCGTTTATTGCTCAACACAGTACATAATAATACACTAGATGTTAAGTGAATGCGCAGTCCACTGTGTTGTACCAATTCAGGCATGAAAACTTATCATTAAAACCAATTAATTATCATTTAAATTATTATTAAGTCATAGAATGTCATAAATATAAATAAATAAGTAATGTCAGATTATATAATGTCATAACAATTAAGTAATTTATAATCCAGTCAACACATAATTAAAAATACAAATAAAATAATTTTAATAAAATAAATCGGACCCAAGTATTCACCATAATTATATGTATTATTATTATACACTCAAATTCCTATCTGACAGGTATTCATTAATTGTGTAGTATATCTTACTTATCAATAGATTTTTAAGTTGCTTCTTAAATACATTGATATCTGTAGTATGTACATAACAACAAGAAAATAGTATTATCTCATCATAATCAGACTTTAATGTTCCCACTGCTGGGACACAGGCCTTCTCTCAGTGAGAGGAAGTGGATCGTAATCTACCACGCGGACCCAGTGGGGGTGGGTAAATGTCACATGTCTTCGAATTTTCGGTTCTAGAAAGTAAACCTACAACTCGGTAAGTCGCGGCTGGTACCTCTGGGCCACTGTTCAATATTATCTACTCCAGATTTAAAAAAAAGTGTAAAACTAAAATTCTAAAGTTCTTATCGCCACAAATAGAAACAAGCTGAAACATATTTTTTTTATGAAGTGTTTTCGTGGGTGTGAATGCCGGTATAAACTGCAAGATTAAACAGATTAATTGATCAACAGTAAAAGGTGGGTTGAGGTCGTTTAAGTTGATTTATAAATATGCAAATGCAGGTATTTAGCAATCTATTCTAAACCACTCCCATGTTATATATAAGAGGAATTTAATTTGCAAAATATTCGGACAACTTCATCAAGGTGCAGTATTCATAGTTCGCACAAAAACCTGCGTAGCAGCAATCGGCGTACTTCTACGAAAATATCCCTAAATGAATGTAGCACATTAAACTCGTAGCCGTATGGCTACGAGCCCCCATTTTTACTTTTATGTTGCTCGTCGCACCGTAGCACCTGTCCACGCACATGAAAGAGGGGTATTTATTTAGGTATATAATGACTCGACTCTTAACTTGACAACAGGGCTAGCCTATTTTTTGGAAAGAATCAGCATCGCCACACAACTTGGCAATACTGCCAGCCTTTTGGGCACTTTTCCTGTTGACAGCGGTGCTGACCAATTTTTCTTTAATTATTTTTCCTCATTGTTACATACTTGTACACACTGCAAATCTATTTGGTTTACATTTCATACTCACGGATAGCTGTGTCGGTATGAATAGTTACGCATACAAACGTTAAATAAAAAGAGGCGAGCTCTGTTTTTTATTAGTGTGCATATGTCGCACCAATAGCCAATAATTTAGGTAATTGAATGAGTGATAATATTTTGCACTTGTACATTGTAAAAGGTTTGGAACTATGGTTAACGTCTCTGGTTAGCGAACAAGAAGTCGTAAGTTCAAATCTCGGGTGCAAAACATTATTTTCGTTTTGTAATCAAAATTTTCCTAAAAGAGTTGAATTGCCAACGATTTAATCCCGTTCATAGATGAGTAATTTATAACGTTTGAGATATTTTGACTGTTTAGGATATAACTACCCACAATTTTTAAAAGTATTTTTTACCTTTCACCTTAATTAATCAAAAAAAAAAATGAGCGTTCTTAATTGTCAATCTACGAGTATAATTTGCAATACTAAGTAAAACCTGTAAAACAATATTCCTCTGCCAGAGTTTGAACTACAACACAAAGTATGTTAAGTTAAGTTATCTATGCCAGGTGCTTTCACCGATCGGCTATGGGATCCATATTTATAATGTTGAAATATTGGAACTCGTTAAATTATGGTTAGGTACTATACATTGGTACATTAGTTATTGGTATATGTGGGTATATTATAAGCACAACAACAGTTTATCATTGCTATTCGTACCCGACCGACCGACTCATTAACTACGCACACAGTGACAATAACCCGTGTTTGTGGGATGTAAATGAAATAAGTTTGCAGTGTGTACATATTATTATTATTTTAAGACTGTTACCTCTTTCATTTATGTAAATGTATATACAATTAACTCTTTTGATATTTAAAATAAAATATTATCACATAAAACGTTTAATAAGGATTTCCAAAAATATTAAAATAATCTCGACGATAAATTGGTACTGTGCTTTATCGATTGTAGCTACCCTGTAGCAAATTACAGACTTATCTTTAGTTTTCTTATCTTTTGAGGGATTCCAATAAAGATTTTTTTTCGATAAATGATAGCATTAATCACGTTGTGATTTCACAGCGGTGGATATAATCGTCGAAAACGTGACGATTTTTGCCGCCGAAAATTAGGTATAAATATATTATGATTATCGCATTTACTGCAGTTTTACAAATCACAAGAAAATCGATATCTTTTCTCAACCACGATTCCTAAAACCCTATCTAATTCTTATTTCTTTCATCCGCAAATGATTATAGAAGCGATTTCATTCAACAACGCTGGGTATTTCCGATGCTATAAAAACCTAATCAAATCTCCGTAATATAGGCACGTAATACTATATTATAGTAATTATATAAGGCCGAGTAATTGTTCAACGCAATCAATCCGTCTATAGAAAAAAAATATGAAAAAAATATAATTGAATTTCCGTACGTACTTATAACAATGAGAATTAAATATGTCAGACTTGCGCTAATTTATCAAACCGTCATCAAGAGTAATTAAAACGAAGTATAAACTAATTCTTCGACGACTTAATCGTTTGTCAAATTGGACAAATTAACTCCATTTTACAAAATACTGTGATAATAACTAAATTGATGTTTAATCAGTTGATAAGTGGGGATTTCTTGTTTTAAATTAGTTTAAAGCATTGATTCCCAAAGTGGTTCATTCAGGTGGACCCCCAGGGGTCCACGGGAGACTCAACGGGGGTCTACCTTAGATCTAATCTTCACGTGTTTTGTCGAGTTTTGGAAATATGGTAGAAACAATTCATCGGAACCAGCAAAATTTTTACAGTAGTCTATTACAAAAAAAAAATTGGGAAACACTGGTTTAAAGTAACTGTTTCTTGCCCAATTAAAAATTCAGCTTGTAAAAATTAAAATTGGGTTTTCTGTTAAAGAAATTGGCACTGAAAAAACCAAATGACTGCCGACTCGGGAATCGAACCCAGGACCTCATGTACAGCAATAGCGCTTGTGACACAATACATTAACACAAGTGGTCACTTGTGTTATTGTTGCAACTACTTAGTGAACTAGTGTTGTTAAGCTACAAAATGTTTTGAATTGTTCCATAGAATCATACTAAATCTATGGTTTTTGCTGTCAGGAAGAGGTGGCGAGACGACCTAGACGCGTACCGCAAGGTATGGATCGAGGTGGCTCTAGAAAAGGATACCTGCCGTGCGATTCTGTAACCATCTCACCGTGAAAGCTTGGGTGAAGTGAGCGTGGAGTGAGCTGTCATTCGCTAGGGATTAACACTATTAAGTGCTCACTTCACTTATAATTTCACGGTGAGATTTTTACAGAATCGACCGGCTGCACTGGAAGGATTTGGGCGAGGCCTTTGTAAAGCAATGGGACACTGAAATCAAATTAAAATAAGATTGACGATGGATCCCTTTAAATATAGGTACCTAAAAAATGTAGTGCAGCATGAATACCTTATCAAAATCAATACTAACGTGTTTTGGTAATCACTACTCGTTTAATAATAATTAACCGTTATAATTTGTGGTAAATTTGATTTTATCACCAGACTTGATATTAAATATTACCTTATATTTGTGCATCAAGGCAAACCGGATGCACAAATGCCAGTTAAAACAAAATTCAAATTAAAAAGTCAAATTAAGTATGGCTGCCAGAAATAACATTGAAGTAAACAGGATTGAAGTGCCTATCACTATGATTTATACAATTCATTTATTTATTCCAGTTCCTATATGCAGGATGAAATTGAAAACTTGCGCCAAATCGAAATAGGAGGTGCAGTAACCGCTACATAATCATTATAAATTGAAATTTTTCAAATATAAATTCTTGAAAAAAACCGTGTAATCATCGTCTTAGATAGCGCAAACTAAGTTATTGCCTTCAAGTAGACACGAGTTATAATAGTCGTTGAAGTTTTTTTTTTAAATATTTGTTTTTTTCATAATTATCGTAATAAATAATACAAATAAAGTATCAATTTTAGTGCGCGCCCAATATGCAATCCATTCATCGCAGAGTTCACAACATGAAGCAAGTTGGCAACGCATTGAACTAGCGGTATTTACCTAATTTTGACCGTTCCTATGAAAAAAGGGCGCGCGACGACGCGACGTTGTCAAATCGCTTGCCTACGCGCACGTACATATGTATGTGCATCTCTTTCCTTAATGACATGCTCTAAATTTTCTTTATAACACGTTGAATTGGATATTTTAATTTGGCGCACCTATTTTTATTATTTATTATTCATTTATTTCAGAATCAAAAAATATTCCAAATATTCTATTCAATATACAGCCTGCGTGCTTTTTTTTACCGTATCCAAATTTTTACAGGTTGTTTCCATGAATATGAATAACGTTCACTATGGAACCAACTCTGAGATCACGAAAAAAAAATCAGTTGTTTCATACATTTTGGTCAAGTAGTTATTGAACTTTTGTATAAAACAGCTGATTTTGTTTTCGTGATTTCAGAGTTGGTCCCATAGTGAAAGTTGTTCATATTCATGAGTAGAACACCCCGTAAAAATTTGGAGCCTGAAAAAAAATCATCTAGTATATTATTACAACCAAGGTTACTTCAGTTTTATAAAACAAATATTTTATTCGATGTCACACTCGACGGTTATGTTAATAGCTGACATTTACGGCATTTAAATATGCATATCGATCATAATTATGTAAGATATGAGACGGGTGAATTTTTGTCTATTATAGTGTGGTAATAAATGCTGAAATCTGCTTGGTGATCCAAAAGTCAAGGGAATAAGGGTAAGCGCATACGAGCCACCGGCCGATCCGGTGGCAGGCGTTTCTTGTTGCGGTATTGAATACTGCTATAGGCTCGGCGCACACGGGCGGCACGGCACGGCAGGGGATCCTTCGGCATACCTACATGTAAGCGTACACTGGCGGTAACTATCCTCCTGGCGGTCCTTAGGCATGCCAAGGCGTCCTTATCCGATTTTAGTAGCTTGATGTGCTGGCGTCTGTACATACTTAAATATCTCTCAATTAATTCAATTATAAAAATTATTTATCTACTCTTTTTTCGCTTTGATATTATATGGCGGCAACATATTTTTAGTAATCGAGGGATATACAACGTGTAACGTTAAATGTGCAAAACCTGAAAATAGTTTGATCAGAATAACAAGTAGAATTAATTGAACCACTTTTTAATGTAGGTCACATTTTTCAAAAAATCTTCATTAAAAACGTTGCCGTGTCTATTTATTAATAGGTGAAGCAAGCCAATGTCAGCGCGGCGCAGCGGCCCGGTGACGACTCCTCCCTCGGTAAAGCGTCGTCGCAGACGCAAGAAACGATCAGAATGGCCAGTAAAACTAAAACAGCACATAAAAAAAAAAAAAAAAAAAAAAAAAAAAAAAAAAAAAAAAAAACCTTTACAATTTTTTTAATGACTTATTTTCTCTCTGAAATAGGTCAATTGAATTAAAAATCAGTTGGGGTGTCTGAGGTTTTGCGCATTTAACGTTACACGTTGTATAAGTACAGTACTCATGGGTAAAGTTGCTCAAGGAAAGTACAGACGCCACAGTTGATCGTACTAGTTTTTTTAATATTTCATAGCAGAAAAGCCTTCATTAAAATGATTTGTGGCTCAACGCATTCAAAAAGTAATTACAAAATAATACGCCATAGCGCTAACAACAACTAAAACAAAGTTAGTCAAATCTTGAAGCGAAAAATCACAAAACGAAATCAAATAAGATGGCGCATGACACTTTCATTAGAGTTACATAAATTACATTAATTTTATTTATCACGATATTAAGTGCAATCATCAGCACAAGTGCTTACAAAATGCACTTGCTTCATTCCTAATACGCAATGCACTATCATCTGCCTAGACTTTTCCCAACTATGTTGGGGTTGGCTTCCAGTCTAACCGGATGGAGCTAAATACCAGTATTTTACATGGAGCGACTGCCTATCTGACCTCCACAACCCAGTTACTGGGTAATACGATACCCCTAGGTAAGACTGGTTGTCAGACTTTCGGGCTTCTGACTACCCGTAACGGCTGTCAAAGATCTACGAATGACAGCCGGGACCAACGGCTTAACGTGCTTTCCGAGGCACGGAGGGGTCTCGGTATGTAAATATGGTCACCCATTCACAGACCAACCGCGGCAAGCGTAGCTTAACCTGATCGATCGACCTGTGCGGCTGTTATTATTTAGCCACGGGCCCCTCTAATACGTAATGCACAAAATTTTTATTAATCGCTACTATTAATCAAATTTTTAACCAGCACCCTAATTGCGTAACACACTATTACTCTCAGTTTGAATCATTTTGAAGCATATTCCTAATCCATAGCTCCATATGTTCGAAAAATGTGCCTGCTCAACAAAGCAAATAACGCAATGAATGTTGTTTAACTGTCAAAATGAAACCCATTGTTACTGATAGTGTGTTACGCAATTAGCCTGCAGCTTTAAATTATGTCAATACACTTTCCACAAGTTCTCCAATCGTTTTATAAGTTAGAACGGAATGGGACTGAAAACGATTGCATAACTTGCGTAATAGATGGTACTTGTTGCACCGGTGTCACAGATGTTAAGCGAAAAATTATCATTGTATATCTACCTAATCTACATTCACGACTTAGTTGCCAAACATGTAAACAAATATAAGTTTAGGGAAAAATTACTTTAATCCCTACACAATAAAGTTCATTTTTCGCTACAAATTCAAACATTTTTAACTTTTATCAAGAGTGCTTGCTAATCACTCTGAAATCAACTATTTGATATCTGTTTAACTTTAAAAAACAACAATTTGAAACATACAGAATAGACTTTACATTTGCATAACATCACGCTTATATTCTCCGAAGGGTTAGGCAGAGGACTACTTATAGTACCTACATATTTCACCTGTTATGTTTTAGTCCCATGTAGGGGCTGAGCCAGAAATCCAGACTCCGGGGTGCTACTAAGAAATTCCAGATAGCAAAACATAATAATACTTTGCCCGACTCCGGAATCGAACGCAAGATCTTGTGCTCAGAACTACCGCTTGCGGCCACTAGACCATGGATTTTCAAAGTGGTCCAGGTGTACTCACAGGGGTCCACGGGAGTCGACGAAGTGGCAAAGTTTTGGGAAAAAGATTTAAAATATAGCCGTGCCAGCGACACGGAGAAGAATAAGTGTAGCCTGAATCTTGAAAAATATTTAAAAGACAGGATTACTCATATCTCCAGACTTCAAACTGAAACCAGAAATCAAAATACAAGACGAAAGTGAAAACTGGATATCGTATCCAAGAAAACGATGCAATTTACTGCTAATAAAGTTGGTTTAGCTTTAAAAAAACAGTAGCACTCCAGTGCTTCGCAATGAAACCCGAAGCAGGTTAGCATCTGAATAGCCGAGCAGAGAGCGTTTCCTTGTCCCTCCTCGCATGAGATAGCGACGTGCGAAATTAAAACCTCTCACCGTTTAGTCTAAGAAAAAGTATTTAAATGAAATGTATTGAGAAACTCGCTGGCGGAAATGAGGTTCTTTCAGCGCCACCTCATTCCCACTTTTTGAGTGACTGTTTTAAAAGTCCAAGCGCACTTTTTTTAAGATTTTCTCCACGTGTTTTTCTTTGCTGGGTTCGCGCTTGACATCTAATTTGACTTCAAACAGCTAATATAATGAATGGATTGCAATTTATTGGTAGCTGACGACCGATGCAATCTGTGGTTATATCGTTAATCTTGGAATTCATTATTCATTAGTTATTTAATCTTTTCGCACATAAAAAGGTACAAAGGCGGTCTTAATGCCTTGGGCATTCTCTGCCAGTCAATCAAGGATGGTGAAGGGATTAGATGGCTGGTGCTTTGGTTGAGCCGAACAATGATAAAAAAAAAACTATTCAAATTATCGAATTATAAATAAAAGATATACATAAATAGGTTAAAAACCTACTATTTACTATAATATATACTTATACCTAGATTATCTTATTTATGTCCCTTCGCTCATGGCAGTACCATAATTGTTATTGCCATGCTGGTAGCTACATCCGGATATTGATTACAATATCCGGAAGTCTGTAGCAAAATGTAAACAACCGGTCGATTCTGTAAAAATCTCACCGTGAAAACTTGCGTGGAGAGAGCTGTTTGTGTCATCCCACTGATGCTAGTGATTGACCAAGCAAACATTAAGAATCATAATCGAGATTCTAATACTATTTTTTATGATAATTCTTTTGATCATTTTATATAATTTCAAAGCTAGTATTTTATTGGTCAAAACATTACTATTTTGTGGGGTTTTAAAATAAAATAGTCAAACAGAAAATCAGTCAGAATCTCAATGTGGTTTGTTTTCTTTTTTTTTTCTAGAGTAGTCCTTATATAGCCTGAGGTGCGAGCGCGTCACGCACGAACAATAATTAAAATACAACATTCACAGCTACTAGATTGATGAAAATATGCATCGACATTGTTTGTTATTATTAATATTATTAAAATCTCGATTATGATTGCAAATGTATGCTTGGTTAATCCCTAGTATCAGGTAGGATGACACTGACAGCTCACTCCACGCTCACTTCACCTAAGTTTTCAAGGTGAGATGGTTACAGAATCGCACTGCTGGTTCTATCCACCATTATCTCTTAACAAAAACATAACTACCGTAATCAATTCATAATATGTACATCCTGACGCGTACCTATTTGTGTCGATTTGTGCGTAACTAAACTAGAACAAGATCAGAGGGGCAATATGAATGGATGACATTGGCTGGACGATTACACAATGGTGTACAGTTGTACACCGAACTCGAGCATTCTGTTACTGTGACAAACGTGATTGTTACATCAAAGCCGAATTTGTTAGCGAAGCACAAACCTTCGTATTATTTTGACATCTCTCTTATCGACAATGTCAAGTTTCTTAATATTCGAAACAATGTTTATGCTAATTTTATTCATGGTTTTACGAAGATGGGTTTTAACATGGTTTTAACGCACAGACCTTAGGAAACTTTATTGTTTCATGGAATTCCATTGCGTACCTTCGTCTTCGTTTCAAATATCTATATCTATAGTACAGGCCTCGGCTTAGTTTAGACTCCAGATCTCCCACAAATTACAAATTTCTTGTAAAGTTTTCCTGTCATCTGTGAAATGTATGAACTTTGTGTAATTTGTGGAGATAAAATAAACATTTTTATTATTATTTTATTATTATTATTAATATATTTGCTTTAAAACATTGAACGCCATGGTGGTCACCAGTGAGCAAAAGCAATATTTTTTTTAAGTCTTTGGATAGTAATAATAAATAATTATTTAGACTATTTTGAACCGTATGAGCCAGTAAAATATAATGTGTAAAATTTGTCGAAATCGCGAATCGGCGTCAGCTCAGATGGAAAGTATAGTGTGGTACCGGTGACCACCACGGCGTTCAATGTGTTAAAATCATTGCTCAATTGGATCCGTTTAATAGATTTATTTATTAGTTAAACTTATGTACAGGGTTCGCAATACAGCGATTGGAATAGGTTCCACTCGCCAAATGACTGGCGTTAGGGGCGTCATTATCACATAGGACCCTCACGGAACCTTGTTACTTGCGATTAGGGTACACACTAAACGTCCACTTAAACGTCTTGTCTCGCCAAGTTCCTATCGTCATACTAACGGATCGTTTACCAATGACAGAATAAGGTGTGAAGCTTAGCTGTTGTTTTCAATAAATAGTCTTCAAAAGGCTCCCGCAGACTGGCGCGACGCGGCGGTGCGACGCGATTCTGGTAGAACAATTTCCATTAAGTTTTCATAGAAATCGTTCTACTAGACAACTTGCAGATGTCAAACGACAGGGTCTTTTTATTATGGAGACTAAATTAATTAGTTATACACCAGCGGCTGATAATATTTACAATAACCAAAAACTTCGCTTCGCTCTTGACAGAGCGGTCGTAGTTCGACTCATACTGTGTCTCCTTCTAACGGTGCATTAATTGAAAGGCCTCCCACGTTTTTAAGCAAAATTATAACGGGTGATAAATCCAGGCATCGTAAGATTTTCTTATACAAGGTGTAACTTAAATAACGCACAACCTCTTAAGGGGTCATTGTACTCATCATTATGAACAACTTTTACTATGGAACCAAACCGGAAATCGCGAAAAAAAATCAGCTGTTCCCTACATTTTGACGAGTTATGCGAACATTAATGTAGGGAACAGCTGATTTTTTTTCGCGATTTCAGGTTTGGTCCCATAGTAAAAGTTGTTCATAATGATGAGTACAATGACCCCTTAAGAGGTTGTGCGTTATTTAAGTTACACCTTGTATAACTTTAAATCATGACATGTCTGTATTCTTCTAAGCGTTAGACAAAGATGTGCAGTGTACAGCATAATTATATTCTGTGCGCTGCACATCTCTGTCCCACTCATACTCATTTCTCCAATTAGGTTTAAGCACAATATAATAGGGATCTATTAGAAAAATCTAATAGGCCCCTATATATTGTCCTGAGTGACTTCGAAGTATCTTTAAAAAAAAGATACTTATAGAATAAAAAGATACTTATATATAATATTTATATATAGTTTCAGGTCCAGCCAATCGATTCTGTAAAAATCTCACCGTGAAATCATAAGTGAAGTGAGCTTGAAGTGAGCAGTGTCAATAGTGTTAATACCTAATGACAGCTCACTTCACTTAAGTTCTCACGGTGAGATTTTTACAGAATAGCACTGCAGTTCCAGTTTACGTACTCCTTGGGCAATTAACAGCAATCCCACGTGTACGTAGATTATAATTTGTCTAACTAACCACATCAAATAGTTAAGCGAGTTAATTAAACCTCTTTGCGATGATTAGCTCCTAATGAATAAAGTCGTGATTGCCAACAACGAGCCGTGTTAATTTTTAACACGACCAAAGGTAATTTGATTACGGTTTTTCTCCGACTGGTGAAATTACTTTTCATGTCGGGCTGTATTCGTTTCGGGTTGTGAATTGAAATTAATCAGAGAAAATTAAGGTGAGTTGTGTTATTAATTAATAAGCTAAGAGTTTGTGTAAGAATCTAATGAATTACGTGGTGTAGTTCTTTAGATCATAATTATAGAGAATCATATTTTTAGATGAGACGGTGAAGGAAAACATCGTGAGGAAATCGGCATGTCCTAGAACCAAAAATTCAAATAGGCGAGGAGCCGGTAACACTGAAAGTGCCGTCATAGCGGAATCAAAAAAAAAATAATTTAAATAAATAGAACATAAGTATAGGAATAAATTAAGCTCGGTATGCGCGGATTCCTATTGCCGACACAAAGTAAAAAAAAAATTAAAAAAAAATATTTTACCGTCATCGCGGATATTGATTATTTTCAATGTATTCGACAGTAAATTTTATCCGCTTTTAGAAAAAAATCACGCAAACCGCTTTTTTTTCCGGAAGCGTCTGGCATACCTATTTGAAGTGGGTGATGAGGGCTAAAACTCCATCATGCCGGAAACTTTTTTTTAATATAGTAGTTAAGTAAATAAGTAGATTACGGCCCACTCCCTCTTACAGAGAGGAGGCCTGTGTCCCAGTAGTGGGAACATTTTAGACTGATTTGATTACGCAATATTTTACTCTATTGATAGATACGATTAATCAGAGAAAATGAAGGTTGGTTGAATGATATTAAGAAATACATAAGCGAAGAGTTTGTGTAAGAATCTAATGAATTATATGATGTATTTTTTTAGATCATGACTGTAGAGCATATTATAATACATAGATACAATTAATTCAATTTAAAATATAAAATAATGTGAATCCGGACAAGTACCAATGTGACTTTTTCAATTCATAATATCTAAGTACTTTCTGAGTCTTGTAAATTATAACATTGAAGGAAAAATATGGTGGGAAAATTAGGACTTATCACACTAATATTATAAAGGCGAAAGTTTGTGAGTGTGTGTGTGTGTTTGTATGTTTGTTACTTATTCACGCTCAAACGACTGGACCAATTTTGATGAAATTTGGCACACAGATAGTTTATAACCAGGATTAACACATAGAATACTTTTTATCCCGATATTCCTACGGGATCGAGACTTATGCGGGTGAAACCGCGGGACGCAGCTAGTAGTTAATACGAGTATAGTCTGAAATCGCCAACTCGTCTTGAGTAAGCGTGGTGATCAATGCTCGTGCCGTCTCTGTATGTAAATAGGCGTTTGCCCTGCAGTGGGAAAATAATAGGCTAATATTATATCACTACATAGTATAAAACAAAGTCGCTTCCCTGTATGTCTGTCCCTATATATGCTTAGATCTATAAAACTACGTAACGGATTTTGATGCGGTTTTTTTTAATAGATAGAGTGATTCAAGAGGAAGGTTTATATCTATAATACAGGCATAATATAGTAGAGAAACACTGGTAATTTTAGAGGTTTCTAATGTAATGTCGTAAATAAACACATTTTTTTGCGCTTACATTGCAAACGCTGGCTGAACCCGTCGAGATAGATCAAAATAATGTACTACAGTATTGTACACCTTAAAAAGGTCTACAAAAAAGTCCGCGATGGTATATGTCTATCTCTTAGGGATAACCCACAATAACCATTTTTTATCCTATACTTTTTACGAGAAATAGTGGCTCTAAAATTATCAGTTTCTCCATTGCACCCGTGCGAAGCCGGGGCGGGTCGCTAGTATAATGCAGCAATAACGCAATCAAAATGTTTACTTGCCTATAAATCAAAGAGGTTTGACCGAGACAGTCCCTATTAGATCGCAATTTGAAAGAGTCAATTGGTGAACCCGTTTGACCTTTTAACACTGGATAGTAGCTACAAATACAACGTACACCCAATAGATTTGTTAGGTATTTGTCACCACTCTACGACTTGCGAGGTGTAGGTCATAGGTTTGAACCCAGACAGGCGCTTTACTTTATTTTATGACCACTGCTCTCTAAACGCTGAAGGAAAACTTAGTGAGGAAACCGACATGTCCTAGAACCAAAAATTCGAAGACATGACTGTACATCTACCAACCCGCACTGGATGGTGGAATATGGCACACTCCTTCTCTCCGGGAGGAGGCCTGTGTTCCAGCAGTGAGAACATTATGGACTGTTCATGTATCACCACTCATGTAACATTATTTATGGCTAAGTAATTACAGCCGCACGGGTTAATCGATAGGGATAAGCTACGCTTGCCGCGGTTGGTCTATGGATGGGTCGGCACGTTAAGCTGTTGGTCCCGACTGTCATTCCTGGATCTTTGACAGTCGTTACGGGTCGTCAGAATCCCGAAGTCTGACAACCAGTCTTACCAAGGGTATCGTATTACTCAGTAACTGGGTTGTGAAGATCAGATAGGCAGTCGCTCCATGTAACATACTGGCATCCAGCTGCATCTGGTTGAACTGGAAGACGACTCCAACATAGTGGGATAAAGACTAGGCCGATTTTACTCGTAGTAATTTAAAACAAATACGGTGGTCGGTGTCGGTTACGACATCTATTTTTAAAGGCAAATAGTATCTAAAATTAAACAGCTGTGTATAATTAGCCGGCCAGTATTTATATCTAGATGTTGTTTCAAAATATTATGTTGTAACTTTTAAGTCAAACATACTTAGGTAATGTTTTGTCTTTAGCTCTTCACAAAGTAAACAAATTTATTATTACGAGTATGTACCGGAAGCCAAGTTAGTTTAGTTAAATGCAAAAAGTTATCAAATTGTTAACCGAGTGTTACTCGTATTGGGTGATTCCATCTGGAATTAGTACTAGCAGTATGGCTATTACATGAAACTTAAGCCTAACTAGCGAAAAGTAGGTATTTTAGAGATTATAGGCTACTAGCTTTTGGCATTGGATAAACGCGAACATGCTACATATAACTGGTCATGGGAAAAACATGGCTTTTCTGTAATATTACAGTTAGGAGGATTAAAAACCGGTCTATCGATACTCTAGACTCACAAAATGTATTTAGCTTGAATTAAAAAAAAACAACTATAAACTTTCTAACATAATTCAATCATGATTCGAAAGACACGTGGCGCCATCTATTATCATAATAACGTTATTATTGTTTTCCTCGGGAACAGCACTTTTTCAAAGGTTTCTGTACACCTGACAAGGTATATGCAAAATTTCACGATGATCGGTTCAGTGGTTTAGGTGTGAAAAGGTAACAAACAAACAAAGTTACTTTCACATTTATAATATATAATATTAAATAAAAGTTAGGATTTGATGCTTACATGCAACCTCCGCGAATCAGTTAAAAGTTTTTGGCAAGAGACAAACATTAACGTTTAAGATTAGAAGATATTAGGCGTCAGATTTAGCTGACAAGCCAAAGGAAAAGATGTAAAATACGTAGAATGATTTCTAGGAATAATTATTGAACATACGCGAAAAACCGTGGTTTGATTGATTCCTCCCGATACCCTGACAGCTCGTGAACCTTATACTTCGGCAGCCTTATCTGCCGTATATGCACCAGATGAAAAACAAAACCGAAACTGTCAAGATGCGACGGATATATTAATTTAGTAGGAAATACCCAATAAACGTGTGTTTTCAATTACCTACTTACAATCTGAAACTATATCTAGTTTCCTTATCTTTATTCCTTCGCCTCATGTCCTTGGTCTAGAACAAAGATGGACTAGCATCAGTCCGTGCGTTGCATCGCAATTACGTTCAGATGTTTGCAGTCCACAAGTATGTCAGGCGGTTAATAAGCCGAGTAGTCACCGGCGGGCGTGGGCCGCATCCAAATGTACACTAGTTTCACGGATGCGCACATGTGAAACGATCTTTATCAATGTCACGGCAAAGAATTTTGGTTGAATGGCCCAAATATAACCTTAACCTGGGAATACAGATGGTGTGGTGGCGTCTTACTGACCATGGTTTTTGTGTTTGTACCGAGTGGTCGTAGAAGGAGATGTAAATGATATTCCAGGGTCCGTAAATAAAGTCTCTTTAATTGTTAACCCAATTACAGTACATACGTTTCTTACGCTATGTTATCGGAGCGCGTGATCTTGCCACGGGGAGGGCATACGACTGGCCGCCAAACGAGGTGCGCAGGGGACATTGCATTTTGCCTCACTAGCATTATTGATACCTGTAGTCCCTACAGTTTTATTGTTGTCATTAGTAATAACTTGTTCATTTAGTTTACTTCGATGATCCTACTTTATAATTTGTGACTTCAAGTGACTGCTATACAGAACCCAGCATTGCATTTTGTAAGCGGTCAGGCCCTTTATACCTGGATGCTTTTATTTAGGTAGTAAGTTTTTGTTTACATTTTTAATTTTGATATACCTACCTATTATTTTTTTGCTTGAGTAATAGTTTTTATTGTATTTGTTGGTATATTGACGTGGCTAGCTGACATATGGCAAATAATTTAATTTAGCGTTATGTGTCTTGTAATGTTAATTACTTTGCATACCTTGTATTGTATTCAATCAAGTATTTTCTAACTGAACAGACAGCTGTGCAGTTGGGGAGTTTGTTGCGCCACTTCTTCTCCCCAGCGAAAGCACTAGGGAGTGGTGAATGAATACATTACTTCTTCTAATTTAGGTTAGTTAAACTTTCTGAGTACTAGAAGGTTTACATTGTATCATTAAGAAAAAGATAGATTCGACATCATATGTAAGGTAAGACACGAGAAGGTCAATTTAGCAAAGTTATTAACGAATTATAACGTTGCCAAATTGAAGAGCACAACTTTGACAAAGCATGACAACTGAATATACTGGTATTACATTTAGTCGGATAACCACGTCACGTGTTTTCTTACTTTTATTTAATTACCTAAAAATATGGAGCATAAATGACATTTTAACGACATATTGTGGTCTGAATTCAATGCGATATGGAGAGTTTTAAACAAGGTATATTATTCCAAACAAACACACCATTTTAGCGGTATGAATCAAGAAGTTATGTCATCGAAACATTGGACCACCAGAACATAACACCAAGCTCGTAATTTCTGAAGGGTTAGGAGGTGTACTTACATATACAACGTGTAACGTTAAATGCGCAAAACCTGAAAATAGTTTGATCAGAATAACGAGCAGAATTAATTGAACCACTTTTTAATATAGGTCACATTTTTGAAACAATCTTCATTAAAAACGTTGCCGTGTCTATTTATTAATAGGTGAAGCAAGCCAATGTCAGCGCGGCGCAGCGGCCCGGTGACGACTCCTCCGTCGATAAAGCGTCGTCGCAGACGCAAGAAACGATCAGAATGGCCAGTAAAACTAAAACAGCACATAAAACCTTTACAATTTTTTTAATGACTTATTTTCTCTCTGAAACAGTTCAATTGAATTAAAAATCAGTTGGGTGTCTGAGGTTTTGCGCATTTAACGTTACACGTTGTATACAACGTGTAACGGAAAGGGGGTATCAACCCTGAAGGAGGTGAATGTGCTCATGAAACTCAACAACTTTCCCCAAAGAATATAGGTCGAAATATGAAAAAAAAATTTGGCCCTCCCTTACAAAACTGACTACCAGCTGATTGATTTACTATGGGAGGGCCAAATTTTTTTTTCATATTTCGACCTATGTTCTTTGGGGAAAGTTGTTGAGTTTCATGAGCACATTCACCTCCTTCAAGGTTGATACCCCCTTTCCGTTACACGTTGTAGTACACCCGCATTTCGCCAGGCCTACTGCCATCAACGGGGCACAAATCCAGACTCCGGACAGCTACTGAGAAATTCCCGATAGATTTTTTTTTTAAAGCGTTTCACCACACTAGTAATTTCTCCTGTATTGTGGGTGCGATTACAAACATTTAAAACTCACTTACACAAACAGCCAGACCCGGAACAACTACTTGTAGGTCATACAAATATTTGTTCCGTGCGGGAATCGAACCCGCGACACGCAGCGCAGCACTCAATCGCTTAACCACTTCGCCAACCGTGCCGTCAAAAATTCAAAGAAAAACCCAATCACACTTTTCCCGACCCGGAAATCGAACCCAGTACCTCGTGCTGAGCAGTACCACAAGCGGCAACTACAGAAATGTGTCTATATTTATCTATGCGAATGTTTCAAAAGCATTACTACACGAATCGTGCCCGGACCGTCTATACAAGCGTTAGCTACGGTTTTATAAAGCAATGCATTCATTACTACGTACTTTTGTGCGTATAACAACATCGGGGCTGGACAGAACGACTGTTCTCTTATACCATTCATTCGTTTTATTAAGAAACACGTCCGGAACAAATTCTTTGAATTTTAACTATTAAACTTTGAAAGAGTTCTGGTTTCTTGCAAACGGCAGATTTTTTCGCACTAATTTGAGAATATTGTTCGTACATACACATAAAAAGAATATAATAGACAGATTAAAACAGAATATTCGCTGCTAAAAGGCGTGTCTTGCCAATTGTGTGACTTTAGATACGCAAATTTGTGTCCACCGTGCCTGATTGTGGCAAAATAATGTGTTGTTTTTTAATTTATTTATTTTCCAACTTACATCTATATTACAGAGAAACCTATTGCGATAGTGCACATCATACTTATCTTGTTAGTTATATCATATCTTGTTATTTTGTTAGTTATATTTAAATATTAATATTATGTGTTAAGTCTGATTTTATATTTTTTATAGGTTAAGATTTTATAGTATTAAAAATAATTGTATTTTTAAAGTTTAGATTTTTATGTATTATGTAAAGTGCTTTGTATTTTTTTTGTGTTTAGATTTTTAAGTAGGTATTAGCCGTAAGTTGAATTTTCTATGTTATTTGGTAGGTATGTGTGTGCAAACCACTATTGTATTGGTCATCCTGTAAAGATAGTGCGTGTAAGTTTCATAATAAATAAATAATATCTGAACTCTTATCCTAACTTATTACTAACTCATTATTATAAATAAATTTTGTAACTTATTACAAACAATGCATTCTTTGTGAACTCATTCAGAAAACAACAGAATAAGTCCGTGTCCCAGAGAAAATTATACAACGTGTAACGTTAAATGCGCAAAACCTGAAAATAGTTTGATCAGAATAACGAGCAGAATTAATTGAACCACTGTTTAATATAGGTCACATTTTTCAAAAAATCTTCATTAAAAACGTTGCCGAGTCTATTTATTAATAGGTCAAGCAACCCAATGTCAGCGCGGCGCAGCGGCGCGGTGACGACTCCTCCCTCGGTAAAGCAAGTAAGTTTCGTCGTCGCAGACGCAAGAAACGATTAGAATGGCCAGTAAAACTAAAACAGCACATAAAACGTTTACAATTTTTTTAATGACTTATTTTCTCTGTGAAATAGCACAATTGAATTAAAAATCAGTTGGGGTGTCTCAGGTTTTGCGCATTTAACGTTACACTTTGTATATCCTAGCTGTTTCAGATTCGCGACACATGGTAAGTAAAAAAAAAATGGGGCTCTAGAGAAAAAAAAAAAAACTAAAAAAAGTGGGCGGTGGGCAAACTAAAGATGAGAACCTACGGGTTAAACAAAGCCCTACAACACATCCACAATATTATATTTTTACATACCTGCCGTGCGATTCTATAAGCATCTCACCGTGAAAACTTGGGTGAAGTGAGCGTGGAGTGAGTCGTCAATAGTGTCAATCCTCATGACTCATAGCTCACTCTAAGCTCACTTCACCTTAGTTATCACGGTGAGATTTTTCCAGAATCGACCGGCTGTTTCTCCACAACTTTTCAATATTCATAATATTCGAACATTACTGTTTGCAAAATACGAGTTCCTCATAAAAATAGTGATAAAGAAATGCTCGTAAGAGTCATCACTATTAACTGAACATAAACCAATAGCTGCTCCATTCGTCGATACGTATCATAAAGTTTTATGTATTATGGTTGCATTTACTTTGAATCAGGTCACCACTGACCTGAACCATTAATAGGCTGCAGTTTCTTTGTTCGTTGTCACCATGATTTACGTCTACTGCTTTCCCTATAATTATTACCTTGCCCTATAGCCAGACTTCAAAAAGTTTCTAATCGTACTTATAGTGAATGTGCGCCAGCTCCGTAGTTCTAGTCAGTAAGAGATGACAAAATCGTCCACCAGCCCCCAGGCGGAGGTTATCACTCAGAATTCTAAAGGAGAAAAAAAAAGGAATAAGTACTCATTGTATCCTGAAATTAAATCTAAATCTATGATCCCCTAAGTTCCGTAATTTATTATGTGTATAATAAAGTGTATTCTATCCATCTATGTATGTTAACGGCCGAACCCAACAACCTATTGACAGATAGCTACTAATGCTAGCCAGCATAATTATAACTGTCAGTATAATGTATAATCATACAGATCGCTACTGATACAGATTAAGTATTGAGACGTCAAAACCAGAGATAGATAGGTTTTTCTACATCCAGTATGCCAAAACTGGTGATAGGTAATTCGGTTCGGCCGTAAGTCTATATGTTTCTATAATAAATAGTATAAACAAAGTCGCTTTTCGTGTATGGCTGTGTGGCCGCTTAAATCTCCTAAACTACTCAATGTATTTTGATGCCGTTTCTCGCACCTCGAAAGGTTTCTGTGTATAAAACTTGGATATTAAACTTAAATATAATAAATAAAAACCGTGTGAAGCAGCACCCTAATTGCGTAACACACTATTACTCTCAATTTGAATAATTTTGAAGCATATTGCTAATCCATTCCTCCATATGTTGGGAAAATGTGTTTGCTCAACAACGTAAATAACGCAATGAGTGTTGTTGAACTGTCAAAATGAAACCCATTGCTATTGATAGTGTGTTAGGCAATTACCCTGCTGAGCCCTAATTCACCGCTTAACGATTCCTTACTCGAAACCACGTCAATTCCTTAGTTAATCCCGCCTACCTCGCGTTGATTTCACGCGGTATCGCCCATCGTGTCATAGAGAATTACGGCCCAGGGGAGGGTCGCTAGTTACCTACCTTATAAAAAGGAGGAGTAGTTGAGAGGCCTTTGAGTTTATAAAGTGCGCGCCATTGCTTTGATCAAAATGATCATGGTGATAGAAGTGGACGTGTATGTGCATTCATTATAAAGATGTCGGAATAATGATGATGACTGGCACGGCGCTATCGTAAGTCGAATCAACAAATGACGTTGTACCTACTAAACTTCTATTTTATGTATCATTAAATATTTATTTTTTCTATGGACACGCAAAATTAAACGATGTAATTGGTTGCTTTTAATAGTCAGCAGACTGGATAGATATGGGTAGCTATAGAAAAACTAAAAGCACGTGCAGCATGTTTACTTGTAAAAAGGTACAGACGCCAGCACATCAAGCTACCCGAAGCTGTCAAATTTTCCCAATCAACTTTGAGCCTTATGCTTTAGCGATGCATCAGTATTCGTCGCGAGTGTCGCGACCTTGACTACAAATAATTTTGGAATAACAATGAAACTGCCTATGAAGAGTTTGGCACTGTCACCAAGGTTGATGACCTGGTTATATTAGCAGTTTTGTCAGTCAACTTTAAAATTTAAAAATGGCTGAAATACCGTTTTTTTTTGCCAAAATTACCGTCTGTTGCGGCATCACCGGTTGGCATCTTGACCAGAAGCAATGCGCATCAGTTTCAAGATACAGGTAGGTAGGTGCAGCTTCGAATTGAATAACTGTGTCACGTTGAGCTACTTAGAAAAATAGCTGCTTATGGGCACTTGAACACACGCGAATATTCAAGTGAATTAACATTTATATAGACTTCTTGTTATGAAATTGCAATAAACTAGAACCTAAATGAGGTCTAGATAGAAACGAGTTTCTCAATTCTTTGTTACTTTGCAAACCCACGCCACAGCCCACGCCCACTCTGAGTAGTCTGTGCGCACCTAAATAATAAGTCATTATTAAAAATCTTATACAACGTGTAACGTTAAATGCGCAAAACCTCAGACACCCCAACTGATTTTTAATTCAATTGACCTATTTCAGAGAGAAAATAAGTAATTAAAAAAATTGTAAAGGTTTTATGTGCTGTTTTAGTTTTACTGGCCATTCTGATCGTTTCTTGCGTCTGCGACGACGCTTTACCGACGGAGGAGTCGTCACCGGGCCGCTGCGCCGCACTGACATTAGGTTGTTTGACCTATTAATAGAATAGAATAGAATAGGAAGAAATAGAAAGAAAAAAAAAAGAAACAAAGAAAGTGGTTCAATGAAATCTGCTCGTTATTCTGATCAAACTATTTTCAGGTTTTGCGCATTTAACGTTACACGTTGTATTTATTCATTCACAGATAGACAACGCACAGGCTAAGCCACTGGGTCTCGAAGCATGAAATTGGCAAAAGAGTTCCTTATATAACGAAGGTGAGCGCTGAAGTAATTATTTTTGAAAATTCGTCCCCTAAAGGGGTTAAATAGGGGATGAAAGTTTGCGTGGAAGTTCGTAATTTTTGCGAAATTTTTTTTGGGAAACCCCACATCCCTAAAAGCTCCTAAACTGAATTTAATGGCCGATGACCTCAGCCCAGGCTGGTCACATGCTTGGAGAGGTCCATGTCCCAGCAGTAGGCGTCTTTCAATATAAAGTTATCCGCTGTAGATTCGTATACCCCTCTGGGTATTTGTATGCATAAATCTACTTCATAAATGCAGGGTTAGATGTCGCAATCTTAACCGCGAACGCTACTGGGAAGTATGTATGTACCATTTGACCTTTTCCTTACTTTGCGTTTCATAAACTTGTCCCCATGTATCACACTAATATTATAAAGGCGAAAGTTTGTGAGTGTGTGTGTGTGTGTGTGTGTGTGTGTTTGTTACTTCTTCACCCTCAAACGGCTGGACCAGTTTTGATGAAATTTGGCACTCAGATAGTTTATAACCAGGATTAACACATACAATACTTTTTATCCCGATATTCCTATGGGATCGAGACTTATGCGGGTGAAACCGCAGGGCACTACTAGTTAGTTCTAACTCATCCACCGAGCTAAGATAGAGATTGGTAAACATTGCAGTTGCTTCATCGTGTAGTGCTTAGTAGCCACCGTTTGTGATTCGCATTAATAGCTGTGTTGTGTTACGAATACGCTGAAAAAGCTTTCGAATTCCATACATAATAGACATTTTTTTTAAGTTCATCTACACTGTCCAACTGCTAAGCCAACGCCTCCCCAAATCCTTCCAGGCATCCTTTTCTAGTGCTACCTCGATCCAACCCTTGAGGTACGCGTCCAGGTCGTCTCATAATCTCGTATAATAAACATATGATCCGTTAAAAGAACCGAATTGAATCAGAATTGTCAATACCTATAAAAACATATCTCTGTGATTTTTTTCCTAGGATTTCATCGTATAAAACCAAGTGGAATAACAAATATTACAAAGTAAAGATTAAATAAAGACAGTCACATGATTCCTTGAATTATTACTAAATCCTCAAAACTTCAAATACATTATTAAAGCCAGATGTAATCCAATTCCTTGGCACGGCCCATAGGGAGCCATGTCAGGCACGCCTGTAGTTTGCGAGGAACTGCAGTAATGTTATGCATAAGACGTACTCGCTCCGCAGTAACATCTCTAGCAGCCAGTCAACACATTCAAATGTGTTGTATTACAAAATAACTTTGAATGACGACCGTTAATGAGCTACAAGACTACAAGACATAGCACCCTCCCTTTTACTCTTTCCTGAAACAAGAACAAATGAAAGAGATAGTCATATAAACGATGGGCCGCGGTATGGCGTGAAGCCAAACATTTTACAGTAGAGCTCTTGACCTAGAGTTACATTTATAAACAGTAAAATATTCACGTGTTGACGGAATAGTTGAACTACAATAAGAAACGCTAGAGGAAATTGACAAAACAGATGTTTTTTGTCGCGAAAATAGAATGCATAAGGAAGCGGGAAATGGTTGTTTATCATGAGCTAGCTCTTCAATAAAGTTAATCTCTAAATAACAATGTTCTTTTTTTCATTTTTTTTTTCATATGTCTTTTTATGCCTTTGTCTAACAAATAACCAGATACTACTGAGATCTTTTTAATTACATATAATAAATTATGAATCTTTTGAGATCTTCATGATTAATGTTCAAAACTGCTACTTATGAGTTTCTAAAATTGGTAATATCAGAAACTGTTTAATCAGACAGTACACATATAATTTTCTTCATTAGACGTGTATAGTTCTTTAAAATTATGCACAACAATTACTATACTATGAAAAACAATAATATTACAAAGCCGTGTGAAATTGCACTTCTTCAAACCGAGGCTACATCAAGCGATACACAATTCATGAACACACTAGATTGCAAAATTTACGGCTCAGCATAAAAACTTCTGACAAATTATGAAATAGCACGCCCTTTATAATAATCGCCCAAAATTATTAAATGTCCCAAAATGTCTTTTATTTAGCAAATAAAAGACTTTTTCGGACATTCCTTCTACTCAAGACAAAAATCTAAATTGCGTAACTAAATATACTAGCATTTTTTCACAATGTGAGTCACCTTGTATTTACGCATTATTATATCAGTAGTTAATTTGTTTAATAATTTTATTGTTTTATTTACGCTTCATGGTCAACAGTAGCTTGCATAACTGATGCAAATTGCTAAGAATGCCTAGAATAGAATAACAGTAATGCTTTCGTAGAGACTGCTGAGATTTTGAGCTCTTTTTTTATGTATTTAGTTTTTTTGAACTGAAATCATGCTTATTTAGACATTATGTCAACTGCTTTTCTTCTTGTAGTAAAAGTAGAAATTAGAATAAAGATATTTGCTAAAGCGCGGGTCACCAGAAACGTAGAGCCAAACCGTCTTATTACAAAACGAAATCTAACTTTAGATTTAGCCTAAACCTTTGAGCCAGTATTTGTATTTTGAACTTTAATTCGATATAAACAAGGTTCTTTAACCTAAAATGATAACTTAGCACCAAACTAAGCTGTAATTTTTGTGTAAAGAACAGCATTTCTATAACAGTTAGGTTCATAATTCAATAACTGGCTCGGTGGTTTAAGCCTGAGGGGCATTCCTCGTAATTTTAAGAACGTTCACAGTGTGATCTCAGTCGCAATCTGTCAAAAATACCTCTAATTTTCCTACATTTTTGATAAGTTTTTGACATTGATTTTAGATTTTTTCGTGACATTCTTTTGTCTTGTATTTATTGTTTAGTCTTAAGGTGTTATTTATAAGCTAACCTTTGTGGAGAGAAAATATATTGATTGTCGCTGAGTTGAAATTGCGACTAGGTTTTGAGCGTTTTGAATTGCGGGAATTAGCCTTCTGATCCAAAGTAAAACCTTGTTTTGTAAAAATGTCAATGTGTTTCTCCAAATTCTCGTCTTTTCGCTACATAAATTTATTGAAACAGTCTTTTGTTTTGCCTCAACGGTAGTAAAAAAAACCTTGGAACATTGAAACAATTGCTATCATATTTTTCACTTATCAACAGATACCCTCGACACTAATCCAATCGTCCTTTCTTTCCCCTAAACGCGCAAGAAGCAGCCGTAACAGAATCACAAACGACATTTAACGCCCATATAACATCACAAATTATTACGTAGGTACGCCTATCAAACCACGAGAACAGAGACAATACAACTGTCACAACAAATTACAGCCTCGGTAGACACCGTGATCGTAACGTAACTGACAATGTGAACATTGCTAATGTGTGACCTGATATTAGCACGCAACGCTACAGGTGTCATCTGACTGGTAATTCCCGAAGACGTTTAGATTATGTGCTATATTATTTACTATTAGGCTGTACGTGTGTTAGCAAGACGAATTATAGCTTTTATTTTAGGGCCAAATAACAGGGCTAGAAAGACTGGCTACAAAGAAGAGGGAAAGAGGAAGTCCTCAAACCACGTGGCTTTAGAAGGTCCAAAAGGACGAGGGAAATAATTATATGGCGTCGCATGATTAAGAAATCCGACCTCGCGTAACGGAAAAAGGCGAGGGAAAAGCGAAAAGAAGAAGAAGAAGATTTTAGGACAAAATAAACGTATAGGATTACGATTGGAAAAGAACATTTAAGTGAGTATTTTTTATATCATAATAACTTACATTAAGAGGTGGTAAGACGACGTAGATGCGTACTGCAAGGGTAGGATCGAGGAGGGTCTGAAAAAAATTCCTGAAAGAATTTGGGGGAGGTCATGACTCAACAGTTGGGACAATGTGGGTGCCCTTATCTGTTATGCTTATTAAGTTCTGTAACAATAGTAAAAAACCGGACAAGTGCGAGTCGGACTCGCTTACCGAGGGTTCCATACAAATTTGTTGGTACTTATTATAAATAGTTCAGAAATCGAGTCTGGAAAAATTTGTACTACACATTATTTGCCAAATTTCATAGTTCTAGGTCAACGGAAAGTACCCTATAAATTTTTATTCCTTTGAGAGTGTCAAAATATACGTTTTTTGAGGCATAAACGGCAGTAACTTTTTTTTTACGAAAACTTAGAAGTTGATTTTTTCACAGCTTTAAGGGACTGTAGATTTGAGTATATGATTTAAATTTCAACTTGATACCTCCACGCGTTCCCGAGATAAAGGGTCTTGACAGACAGACAGATAGACAACAAAGTGATCCTATAAGGTTTTTCCTTTTGAAGTAAAACCCTAAAAAGTAATTGTGTCTTAAGTGACAGTTGAGCTCTTAACTAAAAAAAAAAATAATTTAATTAACCTACATATTAGAATTAACTATTTACGTTTAATTGAACTTGTTACATTCTTAATGGATAAAGCTCGAATTCATCAGCATTTTAATATCTTTAAAAAAAATTCAACCGCACTGAGAGACCTTTCTTTGAAGTCGGTTAACAAAATACTACTTTTATATTTGACAGAATCAAAAGACATCCCAAACACCAAGTAAATATTACGTAAAACAGCGGAAAAACGTCGGTTTCTATGTCACCTATAAACCTGTAAGTAGTTCTGTACCCGTGACTACTCGTGCGTAATAGTGTTCGTTCACTAGTTGCCCCTTCTATTCGAGAGTAGAAGGTCAAACTAAATAATAGGGACACTTGGCGTATTTTTGCGCCTGTACTGGTAAAGGCCATAAAAGGCCACCTTTAGTCGTGGATGCGTAAGAGACTTTACGGCTTTTTTCCGTAAATGTCCAGCTTGAGAAAATCTGGGTGCTAGGGAGATTGCATGAGATATTTCATTTTTGTGTCTGGGAATTCTAGGATAGGATGGCACGATGCATCTGGCACCTAACCTATTACAATGCCCATAGGCAGCGCGGTGACCAGTAACATCTATACATACAAATTAAGTAATAAAATAATCATAATCATAATACATAAGTAATAAAACTTAACTGTCCGTTTGCAAAGTAAAAAAACAGCTGTTTACTAAATGCATTTGAAAGTATATACGGCACTTATAACAAAAAACAAATTTTGAAACATTTATCTTCGTGTCTGTTTGTTGCAGCTGATCTCCGAAAATTTTATTTGAGTAAGAGAATCAGGGTTCCACGCAGAAAAAACCCCCATGAAATCCAAAAATTTTTCGATAAAATTTGGCAAGGAGATAGATGGCATCTTGGGGAAGGATATGGGCTATTTTTTGCCCTGATATTTTCCGACATCGACGCGGTCGAATCCGCGGACAGAAGCTAGTTCTAATCATGTCACTCTTAGTGATAAGACCACCCATTGTGTCACCATTTGTAAAATTTCTATATTTATGTCTGTAATTTATATGGTGTACATAATAAAGAGAAAGAAAAGAAAGAAGAAATAAAATACATTTATTTAGCATTGCATTTTTTTTATTTTTTTAGTTTTTCAATTCTACGAGTATTCCATGTATTATGCCACTTGCCATATTATCGTCACCCTAGGATCACCATATTCCTGCTATAGCCTGCTGGGTAAAGCACCTTTGACGCCTTGCATACACTTAACGAAATCGCGGAAAAGGTGGATTTATTTACCAGCGATGCTATTCTGTAAAAATCTCACCGTGTTAACTAAGGTGAAGTGAGCTTAGAGTGAGCTGTCACTCTTGGCGATGCTAGGGATTGACACTATTGACGGCTCACTTCACGCTCACTTTACCTTTGTTTTGACGGTGAGATGTTTACAGAATAGATAGGCTGTTCTCTGAATAAGTTCACAAAAATTACTTCACATGTGATGAGCTATGATGGAAAAAAATATTGATTAATGATGTCCTTGTGGGGACTATCTTTACATACCGAGACCTCTCCGTGCCTCGGAAAGCACGTTAAGCCGTTGGTCCCGACTGTCATTCGTAAATCTTTGACAGTCGTTACGGGTGTCAGAAGCCCGAAAATCTGGCAACCAGTCTTACCTAGGGGTATCGTATTACCCAGTAACTGGGTTGTGGAGGTCAGATAGGCAGTCGCTCCATGTAAAATACTGGTATTCAGCTGCATCCGGTTAGACTGGAAGCCGACCCCAACATAGTTGGGAAAAGGCAGGCAGATGATGATGTCCTTGTGGATAAGTGAGGAGCTTGTGGCTAAGTAATAACAGCCGCACGGGTCGATCGATCAGGTTAATCTACGCTTGCCGCGGTTGGTCCGTGGATGGGTGACATCTTCACATACCAAGACCCTCCGTACCTCGGAAAGCACGTTAAGTCGTTGGTCCCGGTTATCATTCGTGGATCTTTGACAGTCGTTACGGGTAGTCAGTAGCCCGAAAGTCTGACACACAGTCTTACCAAGGAGTATCGGTATTACCTAGTAACTGGGTTGTGGAGGTCAGATAGGCAGTCGCTCCATGTAAAATACTGGTATTCAGCTGCATCCAGTTAGACTGGAAACCGACCCCAACATAGTTGGGAAAAGGCTTGGCAGATGATGATGTCTATAGAACTCAGGTGATTAGTCCAATTGGACAGCATCTTGAAAGCGAGTTCTAAAATGATCAAGAATTTTTAATACGGGGCCAATTATGGAGGGTGAGTTTCCTATCTCAAACTGTTGGCATAGCTGCCATAGTGACCCCTGTTCAAAACTTACCCTGTAAGGATACTTACTCGTACTAAGACGGAACATGTCTGATGTTTCAGAACTGCAACGAATTTTCATTATTACCTGCGCTTTTATTTTAGAGCCAAGAATAATATGATATCGATTTATTGTTTGAATACGGACAGTGGCGTGGATAAACGCTACTAAATATAAACACAAGATCGCACTTATTTATCATCTTGTTCGTGATTAAGCGTTAAATAAAGGTAGGGCTACACTGAATGCTGTGCGTTTCTAGCGCAGCACATCTATCTCTATAGGCTTAGTTTATGTGTCGACGCCTATACAAAAACGCAAAGCATTATTTTGTGTGGCGATTCAACTACACAAAATATGTTGGCATGTCATGCGACAAATTATATTACTTACTCGGTATGAAAAACACAGCACACTTTAGTAGCTATAAATTCAACCGGACTGGAGCGGAGAGCTGAGCTAAAACATATTGAAACTCGCCTTTAAACTTAAAATACTAAGAGCCTGTTTTTGGAACAAAAATTATCACAAATTAATGTGACAAATTGTCAAGGCTCCGTAGACAGGCGCGATGCAACGGTGCAACGCGGTTTTGATAGAACAATTTCTGTGAAGTTTTCATAAAAATTGTTCTACTAGAATCGTGTCGCGCTGTTGCGTCGTGCCTGTCTGCGGGAGCCTTCAAGCTCGCTTGCTGTGATTGGTGGAATGATTAACATCAACCCATCGCAGCAGTTAACGCTTGTTTCACAATTTGGCAAATTATATTTGCGATAGTTTTCTTTCGAGAAACCGGGCGAGTACACGCTGCTGCCCTCGCCGCGCTATAAAATTGCATACGGTGTGACCGAGCCTAATCTTCTTCAAATACGATTGTCCCTTTGAATGCCACCGCGCGTTTTGTGGGTGTACGATTTGGCAGAATACTCAGTAACCCGTTGTTCTGACGTCAGATCAAGATGTCGCACAATAACGTGTAAATTAACTCTAGTTTTGTCCCCAAGCATTATATTTATGATTTAGCCACTTAAATCATAATGCTTGGAAACAAAACTAGCCAGATATCCGGTCAGACTGAAAGTCAACCCTATCATAGTTGGGAAAAGGCTACCCTTTTCCCAACCATGTTAACGTTGACTTTCAGTCTGACCGGATGCTTACCTGATCTTCACAACCCAGTTACTGGGTTAACACGATACCCCTTGGTAAGGACTGGTTGTCAGATTTTTGGGCTTCTGACTACCCGTGACGACTGTCATAGATCTACGAATGTCAGCCGGGTGTCGGCCGGGCTTCGTGCGCTTTCCAAGGTACGGAGGGGTGTCGATATATAATGGATGGTCACCCATCCACTCCATCAAATCAAATCAATTCCATCTATTTTATTTTATTTGTTAGGGACAAAAAACAGTTACCTCCTTCTTCCTCCTTAACCCTTAACCCTTAACCACCTACCACCGCGGTCCCTGAGACCGCAACGTATTTTTGCATTCAAATATTTCGATCTGTAAGTGTCGTAGGACAGTGAGCGACTATAAACTTACCTTAACCTTTATTTGCTAGTTGCCATTGCGGTCCCAGGGACCGGTGGTAGGTGGTTACGGGTTAAATTAGCACAATACTTAGAATTACATTTATACACAATCTATTCCATATTTATGTTACTACACATGTACCCACAACATTGTACACGAATTCTCAAAAAAAAAGTTAAAAGAACACAGTCCAACAGTGTGTATCGTAAAGGACTAGTAAGAACCAGAAAGCAAAAAAAATATATAAACTTAAGAATTTAGTAACTCTATTGCTCTTACCTTGAAACGATGTTTGGAAAGAGTAAATATGTCATCCATATATTTCAATAAATGATAGTAGGTAGAGTATAGTAGTAAAACAAAGCTCATGCAAAAAAATAAATAACTTGCGATAAACATCCTTGAACCGTTTTATAATCACGTACGCGTTAGCACGATTAATTAGTACTTAGATGTTTTTACAAACATATCACACAACAACTACAACAAAATAAGATGAAAATGAAGTCAGGCAGGAAGTAATAACACAATATTTTACGAGCGGCCCGCACCGTGATATCAGTTCGTACGGTCCACGGAAAAGAAATAATACGGTAATATAACTTTGATTAGTTCCGATAAAATACTAGTCTATAGGTTTACGAGAGAAGTCAGTAACCGTAAGGGTTTATATTTCTTTTTCGCACTTGTCATCATGGATGGTAATGTCATCATTTAAGGTTTTCGGCGAACAAAATCTAATTCACTGTGGTGCCATCGACACGACGAAGAAGAAGCGTACCACTGGTGAACAAAGTACAGAAAAAAAAATCTGATGCATCGAAATAATTCCAGGGAAACCGATGCATCATAATCATCAGGTATTGAACAGGAAAAAATGGAACAGGGGTTGGAATTGTTCAGTAAAAGCCCGGAGTCCGGATTTGATGGCAGTAGACTTAAACATAATTGGCAAAATTTGGTGTACTACTCCTCTGCCTAATCGTTCAGGGAAACAAAGCGTGATGTTATGTTGATCGCAGTATGCTGAACAACAGAGCAAAGCCGGTGGCAATCTAGGAATTGGCATCAAATTAACAATTGACAGTATCCTCTTGATACCATCCAGACATTAATGACACCCACAAGTATTCATGGGGCGGTCTGTCTACTGATCTACGTATATTTGTAGCCCAAACCAAACAGACAGTTTATGAAACATTCCGTTATACAAACATTCCAGTTCGCTATTGAATATCAACACTTATCAAGTATGTTGTACACACGTAATACAATTAGTTTCGCCAAAAGAATAAATAAGGCTGCAGTTAAACGACGCCAAAGTACATATTTACCCTCTAGTACTTACGTTCATTGCAAAAAATTGAGGGGCCCGTGGCTAAATCATAACAGCTGCACAGGTCGATCGATCAGATTAAGCTTCGCTTGCCGCGGTTGGTCTGTGGATGGATGAACATCTTTACATAACGAGACCCCTCCGTGCCTCAGAAAGCACGTTAAGCCGTTGGTCCCGGCTGTCATTCGTAGATCTTTGACAGTCGTTACGGGTAGTCAGAAGCCCGAAAGTCTGACAACCAGTCTTACCTAGGGGTATCGTATTGCCCAGTAACTGGGTTGTGGCGGTCAGATAGGCAGTCGCTCCATGTAAAATACTGGTATTCAGCTGCATCCGGTTGGACTTGAAGCCGACCCCAACATAGTTGGGAAAAGGCTAGGCAGATGATGATGATGATGATGACTTACCTACATTCATTGCAAATGTTAACTCCATTTACTATCCAACAACTCTATTTCTACGTAACTATCTATGTAACTGTTACTATTAGCTTGCATCATACTACAGCTAGGCAAAGGCCTTTCCCCATGAATTCCAGCTCTCACGATCCAGGGCTAAAGTGGACCACTAGTCGTTTGTTTTCTCCAACACATCCCGCCAACTTCCACGGGGTCTGCTGCGACGACTTCTGGCTATGTCATTGCTCCGCGTAGTGGTTATTTTGGCTCACATCTCATTAGATATATGGCAGACGTGGCCAGCCCAGTGCCACTTCAGCTTAGCGGCTTTTAGCGGCAGCTCTATGAATTAGGGGACTTTGAATGTTGTCTTCAATTAAATTGAGTTAATTTTGCAATAGCAACGCGGCCCGCGAAAAGGTGGACGCGGATTCGGCGCGTTTTTCGCTTATGTAGGCGCGAAGAAAGAGCCTAATAAACGCGCCCTAATAATTCACATCTATAACCAAAGAGAATTCAAAAGAAATTAAAGTCTGATGAAAAGCAATATCACTAATAATATCGATTTGATTTATTTATTAAAGCAGTTGTAATAACGTTCACACGTGCACTGCTCTTGCGCGTCTAAGGAAGCGGAACATGCGCGCGCGTTACATCCTTGTTTTGTACGTTCATTGTTACGGCATGCGCCTCATTGAATTAAGTTAGGTAATATCGTACTTACTTCGGTATGTAAAAATGCTCGTACAATGTTTGTAAATCCAATGTACTTAAGTTAGCGTTATAAGAACTGTTTTTATATTTTTTATATTGCGAGTCAGTAAGGGATTACTGAAGTACCGAACTAAACCAAAAGGCCAAATCTCGGAATTAAAAACATTAAATATCATACATATTTAATGTTTTTAAATCACATCTCAGAGACAATCAATGTCAAAAATGTAGGGAAATTAGATGTTTTTGAAAGATTGAGACTGAGATCAGACTGTGAACGTTCTTAAAATTACGAGAATTGCCGCTCTGATCAGTAATTATAAGGGTTGCCCGTATAAAAAATAATAAGTAGTGCTAAATAACACATTATTTCCAGTGACATTATTAATATGAAAACGATTACAAATAATAACATGTAAACTATGTTAAGGTGATTTTATAAATATTTTAGAGGTCGGTTTCTAATGAATGTATAATTAGCCTTTCACCTGAACTTGAAATTGGATCATTCAAGTTCAATACAAATGTTGACGGTTAAAAATAATAAGCATTTGTACGAACATATATCTGAAGGACACGCGACTAAATAAAATTGTCAAATTAAAAATAATATTTATATTGCTGATGCAATTTCTAATAAGCTGTCATTTCGTCATGTTATATGTTTCTCGCCTAACGAGACAGAAAGTGAAAACAAAGGAATGATAGGCAGTCTAGAAAATGTACTGGATAATATACTACGTACGCGAATAAAAGTGTTTTATTATAAACGAAATATATTGTTTTATATTAGATTGTGAAACATGCGATAAGTTTCACTCCGCAAATATTAACTATGTATTTCAAAAGACCTAAGACGTATAGTTCAGACAGCACTTAGATACAAGTCAATGTCGAAAGATGTCTAGAAAACAATAAAATTAGCATGAGGGCTATGTGAAATCATGACATTATTGCAGATTCAATATCTGTATGTTTATGGCTCACACTTTATCAATATGTCAGAATGCATCTTGTTTAAAATGCAACATCGTATTCATTTGGAGTTATTGTGCCTATAAATAACGCTGTAATCATAAAATAAAACGTTACTAAGCAATGTGGACACTGACTAATAACTTTATTTAAATAAACTTTGAACTAATATGTGATGGCATTGCGATATCTTATCGCAATGGTATCCGCCATTGATCAGCTGTCAAATGTCAAAGTTGTAATCTGTTTTTGTACGAAAGTGCAAAGAAGAAACTAAAAAGCTTAAAGTAATTATTAATTCACTTATGAGTCGCAGGACCAACGCAAATGAATACAATACCTACTTAATCTTTGACTCGCGTAGTGATTGTTGAGTTTTTTTTGAAGGATGGATCGATTTCTGTAGTTTATATTAAGTTAGATACGAGAACACCCTTTCTTGTATTCTATATAAAAAGTATTCAGTGTATTGATATTTCGATAGAATGAATATGCGATGCCTTGAACGCTCGATCAAACAATCATTCGATATTTTGAACACTCGATGTATTGAGTGTACGATATTTTGAATGTTCGATTTATTAACCATTCGATATTAAGAACGTTCGAGTATTTAGATGTTCGACTTATAGTGGTCGATCAATTGATATTCGATTATTTGGTATTCGATTTGGCATAGTACACCCTTTATTCCCGATGTCAGACTCCCTAGTCACAAAAATACTGCCATTTTTACAGAATACAATACGAATTAAAATCATAACAACTTTATGATTGACGCAAGCCTTCCATAAAAACATTGTTTCGACAGCATTTAGCGTTGAATCCGTTATTTGCTTTCAAAGCATCAAAGATGGCCGCTGCACATTGTGACAGTTCCATAACCCGTTCATTTGAATACAGCCATGGAAAGTCGTAGTTTCATAGCGCACTCATACGTATAATTGTTGACTTTCCATAATGCGTGGGCAATTTGTGGCCACCGATTTTATGTCGATGACCCAAGATGTATTACCGACTATTTCACAATCACATCCTATCTGCAGTTATTAAATCGCTACATTTGAATGATTTTGTATTGACAATTGTTCTGCTTTATAGTCATTGGTTCTTGTTTTACTACTCGTATTCATCAGTTTTGTGTGACATTTCGTTCTCGGTACTTTGAATAATGTTAGAATTCAGTGAACATTTAATGCGAACTACTAGAAATGTCATATTTGAAAAATTCCTTCGTCGTTAGTGACACTTAGTTGGTTGGTTCTCATAGATCTCTCGCATTATCTAACACGCATTTTGCTTGTTACGTTATTTCAGAATTACTTTATTTTTAACAAGCGACCCGCCCCGGCTTCGCACGGGTGCAATGGAGAAACACTGATAATTTTAGAGCCATTATTTCTCGTAAAAAGTATAGGATAAAAAATGGTTATTGTGGGTTATCCCTAAGAGATAGACGTATACCATCGCGAACTTTTTTGTATACCTTTCTAAGGTGTACAATACTGTAGTAGGTACATTATTTTGATCTATCTCGACGGGTTCAGCCAGCGTTTACAATGTAAGCGCAAAAAAATGTGTTTATTTACAACATCACATTAGAAACCTAAAAAAATTAAAAATATCAGTGTTTCTCTACTATACTATGCATGTATTATACATATAAACCTTCCTATTGAATCACTCTATCTATTAAAAAAAACCGCATCAAAATCCGTTGCGTAGTTTTAAAGATCGAAGCATATATAGGGACAGACAGACAGGGAAGCGACTTTGTTTTATACTATGTAGTGATAAATATTTTTTCTCAGTATTACTATTTATCAATTTCCTGCTACCAATATTGATACTTTTATAGTAGGCGAACTGACGTAGACTGTTGGTAGAACTCCCACGTTCATTCCTGACTGACGCAGACTGAAGATCACATGCTATGTTCCCGTAGGTCTCTTTGACATTTCCCGCCGTCAATTTTTCACTTCTACTTTCAAAATTATGACTCAAATAAAAAATACGTCTCTAAAGACCACTTACAAGAAAAATGTCGAAGTCGTCTTTGTATCGTTCATTTGTATCAAAATAGTTAGCAAACTATTAAATATCCCTCAGCACATAGTTCGCATGACAGAATATACAGAAACATTATGTGTTTTTGCTACTAAAGCTATTTTAGCATAATTTATTGGCATCACGTGGCTTCAGTTTCGGAAAGACGTAAGCTGTTTAACGGCTAAAATAACATGGTAATGAGCTTATAGACTAAAATAATATACACAAGTACCAATAAGACGTCTCCTCGACTATTATTAAGTATATTTCAGGGATTAGGGTCAGAGCCCTTGATGAGCTATTAAATTATTATGAGCTTCCTCCTAATCCAAGGAGTTGAAATCAAAAATACTAGAAAACTTTTTGTATATAAACACGAATGGCATAAAAAAGGACCAATAAAAAATCAAAACGTTCGAAATTTGGCACAGTTCTAATTCGGAATATGTACCTACCTGTTGTAAATAGCCAGCACTTATTCAAGAATCCACTAAGGTGCTTATACAATGTGTAATTGAATCAATGCACATTATAAAAGTAGTTGGTTCAGAATCGTTTACTGAATCGATTTCTGTATTTTTAATATAGGTTTATTTTATCGCAAACATTAAAACTACGTAAATTACCTACTGTCACACTTTCGCTGTACAGTCAAAATAAACCAAAATCGATGAAACATCTACTACGCTGGACCCCTTATATTATGAGTGCGACTGTGTGCATGCGTAGATTTGCAATGTGACAACAATTTTCTTCCACGATCAATATAACTAATTTATTTATAAAACAATAGTTTTATTGTGTTTGTTTGATTTTTTATTATTATGTAAATAATAAAAAATCATTATTATGATCACACCATAATATTCTAATTGTATATTATGCAGCATCTGTAATCAATTTGCTCAACTTGACCTCAACTCCAAGATGATCAAGTGAACGACTGTGACAGTTCACAACGAGGCCGATACTCCTCCCTTGTGGAACAATCACCGCGGTCTCTCACGGCATGACCCTAACTGTATCACTTACGATCAATATATTGCTATCGAACTAACTTTGTGAGGCGGAGACGATCTTTGACATTGTAGCATAATGCACAAGGGTTACATCAGTTAAATTTTTTTATCAACACACGTTACTTTGTTAAAGTAACGTGTGTTGATAAAAAAATTTAACTTTTTAAACTATAGTATATTTGTAATTTACTACTGCAATGATTGTTACTTCTCTCAACATTATTGTCCAGGTTGAATGGCAATAGCTTTTTTAATTTTATTTTTATGTAAACAAGGTTTTTCTTTAGATCAGGTTCAAAACACCGAGCCAGTTATTGAATTATGAACCTAACTGTAATAAAAAACAGGGCTTTTTACAAAAATTATAGCTTAGTTCGATTATTAACGACTAAGAACTCGACGATTAAGAACTTTGCCTGAATAAAGTTTGCAATACAAGTACTGGCTCAAAGGCTTAGGCTAGAACTAAAGTTAGATTTCGTTTTGTAATAAGAAGGTTAGTGTTTAGTTTATAAGGCAACTCTTTGAATAACTGCTTTGTAGACAGTCAAATTGAATCCTATAGTATTAACATTTACTTACATTATAATAAATAGCTACCCACAAGGTATAAAAGAAAACGCAGAAGCAGTTTTCCACAAATGAGATAGGTAGATCGAAAAATATCAAAGTAATGAAGTATAAATGTAGGTAAGTGACTTCACTCTCAACATAACTTGTAGATACTGTCCTCGGTTGTTAAAGACTTTCAGAAGACGTCAGGTATATAATTATGTCTGAGAAACGCCAATACTCAGAACTTTTACTTTAATCATCTTACTCACCTACAGCAAAAATGTACAGCTGAGCCCAAATTCCTGGAAATAAAGAAAACATTATATTAATAAAACATACATACTACTTGAATTATAAAAATAAATTCCTTCTTTCACAAAAAGAACGATCCTATCACCATTTTCCGGCCATAATCTCGACCACGAAACTGGGACTGAAATTTTTCCATAAGGAAAATTCTATCTCATTTTATTCAACTAGGGATGTGAATCTAGCACCCCAATTGCGTAACAGACTATCTATCACAATACGAAGGAATTTGAAGGAAATTCATAACCCATTGATTAATCATACCTATATTTAAAAAAAATATCTGCTCGACAACGTAAATAACGCAATGAATATTGTTGATTTGTTAGAATTAAACGCAATTAACTAGTAGGACTTCACATTTCGAAGGAAACTTTAGATGACGCCACAAAACAATGTCTGGCAAAGACCTTTGGCTAGAACACGTTTGTATTTGTAACGTTATATTTGTAACCTACTAAACTCGAAATGATATTCCCAGAACTCTATTTTACCATCGAAGTTCACACCTGTTGACATTTAACGCGACAATTGTGCTATAAATTCAACGAAAACAATGCATTTGTCATCCTATATTTACAATCGTATTTGCTTTAGTAGCAACAGGTGAGATCTATATAAAAATAATGTAAGTTCTAGACGATTCTCTTCAGATCAAATAAGACAGAGGAAATGAAAAAATAATGGCAGGGTTTCCTTCATTCTAAGCCATTGGTGAATGCAATTTACGATGAACGAACAGGTGAGAAACAGTCGTGTATACTTTCTACTTATAAATGTTTGAAGTGCTCTAAATATAGCACACTAATTTGCGAGCCCTTTACTGTACATAATTTAGAGCAGAAACTCACAATGGCTGTTTATATGATATCAATCAACTCAGCCTATCGCAGTCCACTGCTGGACATAGGCCTCTCCCAGACAGCGCCACAACACCCTGTCCTCCGCCTTCCGCATCCAGTCTACCCCAGCCACCTTCTGTAGGTCGTCCGTCCATCTAGCAGGGGGGCGTCCCGCACTACGCTTGCCGATACGCGGTCTCCACTCCAGGACTCGTCTGCTCCACCGGCCATCGGCCCTTCGACAGACATGGCCAGCCCACTGCCACTTCAGTTTGCTTACTCTGCAAGCTATGTCGGTCACTCCGGTTCTTTTCCAGATAATTTCATTCCTGATTTTATCCTTCAAAGAAACTCCGAGCATAGCTCGCTATATCGCAAGTTTATATGATATGATCAGCCTATAATGTTCCCACTGTTGGAACACAGGCCTCCTCTCTGTCAGAGTGAGTGGATCGTAAATCCACCACGCGGGCCCAGTGCTGGTTGGTAGCTATCTCATATGTCTTCGGGTTATCGGTTCTAGGACATGCCGGTTTCCTCACGATGTTTTCCTTCACCGTTGTGAGAGCAGTGGTCATGAAATTACTGTACACAATGTAGGTAAAGCGCCTGTCTGACTACATCTCGTAAGTCAGGGCCGTTACTACTGGACCACGACTGCTCGTCATTCGTCGCTGTTTATATCCTCAATCTAAATTAAAAGACAAACTCATTCGACTATCATTGCTGTCATCTCAAATATTGAGTAACATTCTCTATTTGAATAGGCACCGCGATTGTGTAAATGTACGTTGACGTCACAATAAATTAAGGCGAAAGCGTCCCGCGAAATTAAAATTTTCTTACGTTTTTTGCAATTTGCGGCTCAGTATCAGGTTCTATATTAATCTAAATATGATTCACGACCGCAATCAATATTTATTTATAGAATTATAATCATAAAAATCATCAATACACTCTAAGTTCATATAATATTACCCCATTGAATGACTATTTCATGAAATCATGACATTTGCGGCCAATTCTAACTTAAGGGGTTGTATTTCTAATTCTAATGATTTTATTTCTGTAAAGTCATATTTGTTACGGTCGCTCAACATAAAACCTAACACTGACCTGCAATTTCCAAAAACCGCAAGAGAATTCGAATTTCGCGGGCTACCTTAGAGCACCCCATTTAAAAGAAACGTCTAATAGCTTTAGAAAATATTGAAGGCAGCACTAAAACTGACTATACATTTCAGTGAAATGTCAATAAGTCGGGCCATCAACCGTCATTAAGGAGAGGCTCGGGAACCGAATCGGTCATTAGAGGGAAAAACATTTCAAAATCAAACACCAACTTGTTCCACTGACAGTGCTGGAAACTTCCTCCTAATTGCTATACTCCTTTGAGATACTTCAGTGCTCCACAAAATAAAATATGCAACGAAATATAAACACTGACAAAGTATACAGACCATTTTCGATCTAAATGGACCGCTAATTAGTCAGATATTAAAAAAAACCAATGCAATAAGCACAGTGTTTTGTTTTTGCTATACTATTATCTATTAACATGATCTTTTTATTACGGAACGGAATGATTTATAAATAAAATGTAATTGAAAGACTATCATTTCACTGGATTAATTAGTAGTAACTTATCTATAATTAATGACAAGGTGTACTCAATTACCAACAAGGAATTTTATACCTTTTTAAAGTATTTCACATTTTTGAATAGACCTTGTCCGGAATACCATTTTGAATTTAAGGAAAGCGAAAGAATTTAGATCGAATTCCAAGGCGTACTGACCTTTGTTAATTTAAGGTCAGTAATGCATTATTCCCTTGAGAATTTTGTCAAGGGTACATTAATAAAAATAACAGATATTACACCTTAAAACTGACAGTACTGACGTTTATAAAAATAAACCACATCTGAATCAATATTTAAGTAACTTGAGGATAAAGTTGAAATATCACAATAATTTATTTAGACCTAGTAATAAGAAGGTAAACCCACAATTGAGGAGTGATTTTTCAAAAGGCCTTATTTCCATTGTTTGCCCAACTGTAGATTTTAATTAAAAATCAAATTCAAATTACTGGAATGCCATTGGTTTTGAGAGAATATTGCACATTGACTTCCGCTCTTTAAAAAAATATATTAAGTACAACTTTTCTACCTACCACATAAAATTGGAGTTTATGAAAATTTGTTATTAATGGAATTAAGGCCTTTTGAAAAATCACTCCTCAATTGTACAATGTATTAGGCTACTTATAGACTGCGATCGGTGATGGATTTCTTGAAATCAAGAAAAGTAATCCATAACTTAACGTAGTCAACAATCATTCAGAATTTCATTTTCACTTCTAGCTAAACGTGCATAGAATAGAATAGAATAAAACTCTTTATTATGTACACCATATAAATTACAGACATAAATATAGAAATTTTACACAGGGTGACACAATGGGCGGTCTTATTGACAAGAGCGATCTTTTAAAGACAACCTTTGAATGGATTGCTGAGGGAAGGAGAGACAAATACTGTAGGTATCTATATACTAATAATAAAGCTGAAGAGTTTGTTTGTTTGTTTGTACGCACTAATTTCTGGAACTACCGGTCGGATTTGAAAACTTCTTATTGCATTTGATAGTCAAATTCTTGAGAAAGGATATTTAATATCATGCTAGAATTTTTAGGAGCCGAGCTAAAACAAAATAAAGTCAGAAAGAACGGTTAGCGAAAACGAAATAGGTAATAGCGCGGGCAGGCGTTGCAATGCGACGAGGTCGGTCGGGGTAGCAAGAAATTTCACGCGGACGAAGTCACGGGCAAAAGCTAGTTGTGTACAGACGCCAGCACATCAAGCTACCCGAAACTGACAAATTTTCCCAATGAACTTTGAACCTTAGGATTTAGCGATAAAGTTGAAAATCTATTAAAGAAATTTGACAAATTGTAGTTACTTGATGTGCTGGCGTCTGTATGTAACACCTACTTGGTAAAAACTTGATACTACTTACCTGTTGATTCACTAAAATTAAATGAAAATTGATGGCGATTCTCTTGTTCACAAACCAAATTAAATTTAAGTTCAGTGCATCTTTTTCTTTCTATTTCATTACGAAAAGGGCAGAAGATAAATTTTAGTTCAGTCCTGTCAAATTAATCAGCGCCTGAAGTAAATTGACGTAATCTTAGTAGGCAAGTTGATTGAATTTGACAGGCCTAAACTATTACAAAAATTATCTTCTGTCCTTTTCTTAATGAAATAGAAAGAAAAAGATGCGCTGAGCTTTATAGTTTAGTTTTTGAAGAAGGGAATCGGCACCATCATTTATTCTGTAAATAAAATATCGGCATCATCTTTTACACGTCATATAAAAAAAATTCAAAAAATAAGCTAGATGGGGTCGGAGTTTCCTATCTGACTACCCCTAAGAGTCAGCGATGATTCGCTGACTCTTAGGGGTCAGAGTCTCTTTTAAGGTTCAGACATAATCTTGGTCAGATCATGTGAGGACCATTTAGGTCTGAAATGGTCTTTTACGGAATAAAATACATATATTTGAGAGGATCCATAGCTATAAAAAACCTGTCCACTACAGTTGCTTCCTGGTGTGGTGCCAAGCCTCTCGTGCAGGACCACTTCATTTTCAACGGTTTCCCGACATTCATGGTGACTGACAGATGACATTTGTGACAGCAGCTACCTCACTACTTGTGTGAATGAGACAGTGCTTACATATCTATTAAAGTCCGGCCGTCGAGAGAATGCGTTCCTGACACCTTTCAGTGCGACAATTCTATAGAATAGCTAATAAAAATAAAATTCGCAAAATACGTATTCGTTTGTATGAAACTGACAGGTGTCAGGAACGCATTCTCTCGTCGGACGCAGTATAAATAGATACACCACACTACCTAATCTCGATTTCGAGCAGCAAAGATTGAAATCGTTAGATTTGCCCTCACCGTAATAAGTTGCGAGAAAAAGGGCCCATACTGAGAAGAGAAGAGTGAGCAGACACGAAAATTATGGCGTTTCCATGGCAATCAAGTAAGGTCTCTGCGACGCACACACTGTGCGTCAGAGGATCTTTTGACGCGGCCAGCAGGGCGAATCTACGATTGAAATCTATGGTTCTGTACCAAGTTACACTTATTTGCCAGCCACAAATAAGTGCTGCAATAATAAATAACTACCTACGTACTATCTAAACAGCACTAAAATTGCAATCTAGTACAAATATATCGTATGGCCTGTAATGTAATATTACCGGTTTTGTGCCGGCTAGCCTGCAAGGTCGGAGACGGGTTGAACTCACTACGTCACAAAAACTTCGTAATAATGTAGAAATTATGCATAAATTAACATCTGATTCTATTCTCGAATTAACTGTGTCTTCTTTAAGATATAAGAAAACTAGTTTTTAGAAAAAAAAAAATATAACAGACATACTTACTATAAAAGTCTATCAAAATTTTCATTATCGTTACGACTCTGAGTACCTCGGTCTTAGGTTTTTTTTTTTTTTTATTTTTTTATTTAGAAGTATTTGACTTATGAGAACTGAAGGTATTTGTATCTACAGTATACACGACTCCCTTGAAAACTAGTGTAATTTGATAAAACATGCAAATATGGAAATTAAAGATAAGTTGATTCTTAGAAAGGTAGGTTTATGTTTCTGGCAGACTTCATAACGTTTTCATGTTATAACTAAATTGAACACACGGTAAAGTAATGTGACATTTTGACACAATAATCTTTCAAGTGACAAACACTGTAATGTAACTATTATAAATAGTCATCTCATAAACACTTTCTAATGCAATATTTTATAAATATAAATAATAATCATTTTCACACCGTAACTAAATCTCGACCAAATATTTACGATATGGAGTTCTACAAATATTTGAACCTGAAATACTAACCTAAAAAACAACACTAAACAAAACTGGAAGAACTTCATCACTGCACACACAGACACACAATCAAATTAGCACATGGGTTGTTGTAAATACGGATTATAACCGTTTGAACGATCAAGGTCGGTTTGTAACTATAGTTACGGCGGAAAAATCGGTTTTTGAATCTTCGAAACCACAGTTTCTTAAAGCGAGCGACCGGGTGAATAAAAAAATCAAAAAAGGGCGGTGAAAACCGATCCGCGACTGCGCGTGAGTGGAGTGTTTTGAGCGAATCCGTGAGTAGAGAAAGATCGTGCGCCCACGCATAGCGCGCGGCTATTACGAGATGCCGATTGTCGCCGGCCCTGGGGCAAGGTTGCCTGGAACACCGGCTGTCAAATCTAATGTTTCTAATAAATCCGAATCTATCACTTTCGATCTGACCTACATGATTCATATCGTGATTGTGTTTACCAACTTGTTCTAAAAACCAATAATTTATCTATTTGTGTGATAGCTTTATGGATTTAAAGCTTAGTATATGTAGGTACTTACATTTTATTTGTTTATATGAAACAATTATTTACGCATATTTTACGTGTTAAATGTTACCGTCGTATCTGCTGAAAAATGTTATAGACTCTCCACAAAAGGGAAAGTCTTCAATGGAAAACTACCTACTAGACTGTCTGTCAGGACTAAAATTTTTATCACGAGTGAAAATATGCGTTTTTCTTCAATGATAGTGAGACCACATTCAAGAGTAGTAATAAAAAGAGATGAAAACGGTTTTGTATCACCTAACTCAGATCATCGCAATGCACTGTAAAGTGAAAACATCATGTCCTGAAAATATGGAAAACGGATGCAAAAATCGTAGGGTTCTATTGTTGTGGGGTAGCTTAGGATAACCCTAATTGCCGAATTGTTGTATTTCTTCATTTGCTTATTATTGTTGCAAACCTACAACAATCTTAGAATTCCAGAGATATTTAAAAAAATATGAAAAACACGAAACATACATAAACTCACGCCGTCTTCCCATGGGTGCAGGCAGAAACTGCAGATCTCCATCTGTCGTCACGTGTTCTTAGTCGCCTTTCATTCATCATCTCGTCATGACCAAACCAATCTAAGCGTTAATTTTTTTTTTGTATGTACAATTTCCAGAAATAAATTGACGAACTTTCAGTTCTCAAAAATCTCTGAAGGCAAAAAGAGACCGATATAATACTGTTGACTGGCGTCACCTTTTGACGTTGTGTCCTTAACGCTAGTTTGGTGACCACTCTAATTGCTTTTCACTGTACAAAACTGATGCATTCAATAAAAGAGAGGTGGAGGGGCTTACAGCTTACAGTGAATCGCTAATAGGTACCTACTGCCGTATTAGTAAATTCTGCATGTTATTTTTTGACATATGTAGAAACGCCAGCACATCAAGCTAACCAAAACTGTAAAATTTTCCTAGTCAAATAATATTTAAATTAAGATCCATTTAATTTAAAAACTTATTACTTAGGTAAGTATAAGCGGATACGTAATACAATAACTTAGAAATTGTATTAATACAAATACACGAGTAAGACAATAACTTGTTATACTTAATCACTTAGTTATTTACTCAAATAAAAAAGGTAATGTCAAGCCTTTTACCGCCATTATTCTAAACCAAGCTGTGCAAACAATTTTATTTAAATATATCGCGTGTTGCGTTTTAAAATATATAAAAACTACGCATTTAATCCATTTATGAATGAAAGGTAACCTAATATCAAGTTTTTGAACGTCGTATAAAGTATCTGATTAATAAATCTGCTTACAGAAGGTGGAGACGACAGTCAAACTTCGTAAATCTAATAATGTTCCCCGTCTGCATACAAAAATTCAACAAAAACAAAAAAAAGGAAGTGAGAGAACGAAATAGAAAAAAGGGGGGAAAGAAGAAAGAAAAGAGTATTTTCTATCTCACATAGATAGAAAATACTGTTCCTATATTGACCTCGGCACCTTCGTTTTCCCTAATTATGTTAATATTAGTGTTTAGCTCGGTTCCCCCCTATATCTATAAAATACGCGTAGGTATATCCAACAGTTTAGCCACTATAACTAGTGAATGATTGGCAGAATACATAGTAGGCTCATGACTACCTACTACTGAGTTAAAAAAAAAAACACTATACATCGATGTTAGACTTTATTTGATAGTTCTAAAATACTCCTAAGCGAATATTGCCAGTGTTTTCATTTATTTTCGAATGGTCATTTCCACCAAAGAAAAGATGAATGTGACTGTGTGAAAGATGATATGGCTAGAAAGGGGGACCGAGATGACGACTAGTAGAGAAACCGAAGACCGAACCGAGAGACCCCAAATAAATTGAAATAAGGGCAGGAGAGTGATAATGGTTGTTTTCACATTGTATAGCTATTGACTAACATTACTATAGTCAATCTTCTTATACAACATGTAACGTTAAATGCGCAAAACCTCAGACACCCTATTTTTAATTCAATTGACCTATTTCAGAGAGAAAATAAGTCATTAAAAAACTTGTAGGGGAAGTCAGCTCAAAGCGGCCACCTTAACTTTGAGTTAAAAAAAAATTTTATATATAAAAAAAACAACCGACTTCCAAAAAAACACTACAAAGTGAAAAATAATTTTAATTTCGGAAGTCGGTGTCAACAAACCAATTATAAAAAATATTTTTCACTTTTTAGTTATATCTACCCCAATCAAATTCATATAAACACTACTTGCTATGTAAATATCAGTGACAGGAAGCTGCATCTGCGTTTATAGGGTACAGACGTGATTTTATGTTGTGCAATTGCGTAATTATTATAATCATAAAAAAAAATTATAACCTTTGTAGTGAGTACAGGCGTGATATTATGTTGTGTGATGGTGTAAACAATGCTTAGATATGCTATAGCAACAATCGCGGTTAATCTGCTGTTATTTATTGAAGAGTTCCCCCGATTTCTACAAGATCCCATCATCAGATATTGAAATGCTGACAATGGGACCACACGGGAAGCACCAGCTTTCAAATAAAAAAAGAATCATGAAAATCGGTTCACCCAGTCGGTTATTATGAGGTAACAAACATAAAAAAAAAAAAAAAAAAAAAAAAAAAAATACAGTCGAATTGATAACCTCCTCCTTTTTTTGAAGTCGGTTAAAAAAAAACTATTAAACGAATAATTTTTGAAGAGAATTTTATACTAGCAAGTAGAGAATTAATAGAATTTTTGTAATGGCCAATTCAAATTTGCGCAAATTTAAAAATAGACATATGATTTGCAGATTACGAAAACTTGTCATAAAACCGCTTTGCCCGAGTGGCCGCTCAAAGCGGCCATGGGGGTAAGGGCAACGTGGCCACCCCAAAAGTTTTCAAGAAATTAATTGTTTTTTTGTTGGAATATATCGTGTTTGACAAAATAAAAATGCAAAATCAAAAATCAACATATACAGTGTGTCCGGACATGGACTAGCGATATTCTAAATACTTAAATATAAGCTATTTTAAAGTACAATTACACTATAGGCTTAGGTCCAATATACTTCCCCGCTATGTGGCAGCCATTTTGTTTTTTTTGTTGAAGTATGCTCTATGCGAGTACAAAAAAAATCATATATCTCAAAGTTTTAGTCATACTGAGATAAAAATAAGCTTATTCGAAAGGCAATAATATTGTCTACCGTCTGCACTACAAAGCAATATGTTCACAATTCCATATCTTTTGAAAAAAAATGTGAAAGTCGAAAAAAAAAACAAAAAATTATGCAATTCAACCAATAATTGTTAATTACTACAAAAACAACCCCGAGAGCTTTTTTATTTTTTATACTAGATCGACAGTTTTTGAGCTAAGCTACAATACAACATAAAATTCACAACTGTATGTCTAATACTTTAAGAGTTATTGTTGTATGAACATAGCGTATGCGCAAGCACAAAAGGCCTTTGTCGGAACCCTAAACAGGAAATCATTAAAAAAACATAACATTCATATTGAATTTTATTTAATGTTTTTTCCAATATTAAATGAAGATTAAAATATCTAAAGCAGTTGCTCAAAGTGGCCACCTCCAGCTTGTAGACACACTACGGCTCTCTGTGCCACCTGGGTTGATGAGCGCCTAATTAAATCCAAATCGGATCTAATTTCTTCGGCGGCTGCCATAATTTTTGCGACGACTTCTTCCCTGGTATTTGGAACTGTAGCGTATACTTTTTGTTTCATATGACCCCACAAAAAATAATCCAAGGGTGTCAAATCGGGTGAGCGAGGCGGCCACGCTACTACACCACCACGACCGATCCACGGCTGTAGATTATTATTTAAATATTCTCTCACTGCTCGAGAAAAATGCGCGGGTGCACCATCGAGCTGGAACCACATACGCCGACGGTATGATAGAGGTAGGTCCATGAGGCTGTCCGCAAACTGTGTCTGTGAGAATTCTAAAAATCTAGCGCCGTTTAATGTAGGTGGCAATTCCAATGGCCCTATCAGCCTATCGTTGATTATGCCGGCCCACACATTTACTGAGAATTCATGTTGAAATGAGCTTGGGCGCACCGCCCTTGGATTTGCGGAGCACCAGAGATGGTCGTTTCTGTGGTTTGTTATCCCAGCTCTTGTAAATTTGGCTTCATCAGTCCACAGTATTCTTTGTAAAAAATTACGGTTCTGTCTCAAATTTCTATTTATCCACGAACAAAACACAGATCTCGCAGCAAAATCTGGTTCGATCACGTCTTGAACCCGTCGAAAATGATAAGGGTGTAACCCTTCTCTTTTCAAAATTCTCCATACATGCCACTTAGACATTCGAAGTTGCACTGAAATCCGTCTAACGCTTAGTCTAGGATCATTGGTTATTAGTCTAAGCACTTCTTCTTCATCTTCGGGCGATACCAAGCGATTGCGTTCATTAACAGCTCTTTGAATACCTCTTTCCGCTAATCTTGAATGCACGTCGATAAAAGTTTGGCGACTCGGTGTAGGCCTGTTAGGGTACCTTCGTCGATATTCTTGTACAGCCAAATTTGCACTTCCATTGCAAAAGCCATACACAAAGTGTATGTCAGCAATATGTTGCGATGAATATTGACGCTGTGCCATACTTTATCACACTTTTAAATACAAAACACTAACGCAGCACGTAAACAGCACGGACGGTAAGTGAAAGTAGCGATAGCGATCACAACGCAGGGCGAGGGACAACTAAACTAACCCAACTAATAATTTGTCCTTAAAACTGATTTTGTTTCAGGTAGTGGACTAATACGTTCTATCTCGCTTACTCACGGTAATAATGAACAGTATTTCTCGCCTGCTCTCAGATGGAATACAGTGAATGCCATAAATGACACTCTGGCGGTTAACAAAGACGTTTTGTGCTTGCGCATACGCTATGTTCAAACAACAATAACTCTTAAAGTATTAAACATACAGTTGTGAATTTTATGTTGCATTGTAGCGTAGCTCAAAAACTGTCGATCTAGTATAAAAAATAAAAAAGTTCTCGGGGTTGTTTTTGTAGTAATTAACCATTATTGGTTGAATTGCATAATTTTTTGATTTTTTTTTCGACTTTCACATTTTTTTTCAAAAGTTATGGAATTGTGAACACATTGCTTTGTAATGCAGACGGTAGACAATATTATTGCCTTCCGAATAAGCCTATTTTTATCTCAGTATGACTAAAACTTTGAGATATATGATTTTTTTTGTACTCGCATAGAGCATATTTCAACAAAAAAAACAAAATGGCTGCCACATAGCGGGGAAGTGTATTGGACCCAAGCCTATAGTGTAATAGTACTTTAAAATAGCTTATATTTAAGTATTTAGAATATCGCTAGTCCATGTCCGGACACACTGTATAATCAACATGTAAAAATAAAAAACAACAACAGTTGTTATTAATCAACAATTATTTCTCTTACTTAGCCTTTCAACAGTCTTAAAGTTTTCTATCCAAATTATTCCTCTAAATCTTAATTCTTCCTGCTGTGGTGTAAACACTGTGGTAAATCTGCCAAGTTTTTTATGGCAGATCCAGTGTTTAAGTGTCTTCTCAGGGTTGTGCGAGGGCTACCATATTTTATTGCGATGGATTTAATTGACTCGCGCTTTTCTTTTACCCCTTGAATTGATCTGGCCATCGTAGCTTCGTCCCAGGGTGCATGGGCTGTTTTTCTTTTGTAGTTATACAAAATAATTAAGCAAAATAATTATGCATTATCTATGCAGACACAATATGAAAGTAAGGGCAAAGCGGCCAACTGGCCGCTTTGCCCGAACCGCTTTGCCCTTTTCGGCCATTTTGTTTAAAAAATTAATTTCTCTCACATTATTTACTATATTTCGAAGCAAATACCACACAGAAAAGGCCAAATAGATAAGTAACATTAAATGTGTAATGAAATCATTTAAATATAAACAGTTTTGACCAAAACAGGTTGAACTTACCTTGTATTATTTTAACAAAACACACAAAAAAACATTTGTCGTCACTAGAGCCACGCATTCGTTCTCACCGCTAATGAATGACTCACTGGCGCGGGGCGGGAGGTTTGGTTATGCGTCCAGAATGGCAAAGTTACGCTATCATTTCAAATACCCGAAAAATGAAGCGTGGCCGCTTTACCTCCTATGGCCGCTTTGAGCTGACTTCCCCTAAAAGTTTTATGTGCTGTTTTAGTTTTACTGGCCATTCTGATCGTTTCTTGCGTCTGCGACGACGCTTTATCGAGGGTGGAGTCGTCACCGGGCCGCTGCGCCGCGCTGACATTGGCTTGCTTGACCTATTAATAAAGACACGGCAACGTTTTTAATGAAGATTTTTTGAAAAATGTGACCTATATTAAAAAGTGGTTCAATTGATTCTGCTCGTTATTCTGATCAAACTATTTTCAGGTTTTGCCCATTTAACGTTACACGTTGTATAATAGTAGACATGTTTTTACATGAAAAAAAAAAATATAAAAAATTACACTGAGGGGTTTGTGGCTAAGTAATAACAGCCGCACAGGTCGATCGATCAGGTTAAGCTACGCTTGTCGCGGTTGGCCTGTGGATGGGTGACCATCTTTACATACCGAGACCCCTCCGTGCCTCGGAAAGCACGTTAAGCCGTTGGTCCCGGCTGTCATTTGTGGATCTTTGACAGTCGTTACGGGCCGTCAGTAGCCCGAAAGTCTGACAACCAGTCTTACCAAGCGGTATCGTATTACACAGTGACAGGGTTGTGGAGGTCAGATAGGCAGTCGCTCCATGTAAAATTCTGGTATTCAGCTGCATCCGGTTAGACTGGAAGCCAACCTCAACATAGTTTGGAAAAGGCTAGGCAGATGATGATGTGTTTTTTACATAAATCTAGTGTCTGAACGCTCATACAAGTATTGCACATATATAGGTATCTATCTATGTATATAAATCGGTTGAAAAGCGTTGAGTTCGCATATAAAATTATAAAACTTTATTGCTGAACGGCAATAGAAATTTTGCAAGTGTACATCATAAAGTTGGATCGTAAACGAACTGATTAGGTTGTACGCGACTCACTCGCTTCAGAAAACTAAAAAATGTAAATGCATTCCCTCAAGGTTCCTTTGAAGGTTCAGATTCATTCCGCATTTTTTCAACAAAAAATAGACTGTTAAAATCGGATGCTTTTCAACCTTACCTTCTAAACAAGATAATGTTAATTCAAGGAAACTCTTCGCATTTCAATTAAATAGGAAACCATTTCGTAATAATTCCCACGTTGGTAATTAATATACTTAGGTACCTAAGGTTTCGAGTGGACTTGGCATAATTATAGAGGTTTTATGAGAAAACTACAACTATTTTGCTTAGAAAAGTTATTTGAATGCAGAATATTATTTGGCAGGCAGGCGCTTTACTGTGAGTAATTTATTTCATTATCACTGCTCTCAAAAACGGTGAAGGAAAACATCGAAAGGAAACCGGCATGTCCTAGAACCAAAAATTCTAAGACTTGTGACATCTACCAATTTTGTATATGTGAAAAAAGTCACGGTAGTAATAAATACGAGTATAACGAAATTAAAAGGAAAACTATCACAGCTAAGTAGGCTTTACAACTTTACGAGTAATAGTCGACCGACTTACATTTGCAGTTACAATCTATGGGAGAACATGATTTTAACTACAATGTTAAGATTGTTCTTGGGATAAATTCATGCTAACTACGGAACCCTTTCTTGTGCGTGGTCCGCACACATACTAAAAAAACAGCTAAAATTATATCTAGTTGGGAAAGCATACTACAGTATTTTAGAATTTTTAAATGACAAAATGTAATATTACAAATTTAACAAATATTTTCTGACATTTTATGATATTTACAATTTATAATTTTATTAGACTATAGGACAATTTAATTAAAATTTAATGTTTAAATTTTTAGTATGCATGAAAATTTAATAATGTTTTAGTTTTGTTTAAATACCTACTTTTCTTACCTATATATTTGTATGCCACAAAGGCCGAACATGACGGATCTTTTTTGTTGATGAACAACCTGCATGCCTTGTATGTATACTCATGTTTCTACAAATAAATATCTTATCTTATCTTATCTTATCTTATCTTATCCGACACGCACTTGACCGGTTTTTGTTCTTAGCTACTATTGCATTCTTAACAAGTTTATTATCATGCCTGTTTTTTCGCTCAGAGGTGAAAGTTCTACCACATTTCTTATTGAACTTTACTTTAAAGGTGGCCATCCTTTTTGTATATTGTTCTTTATTATTACTGAGTAGAGTGAGTAGTATATACTGTCTGTCATGGGCAGGCCATGTTGCAAGACTGTATGACAAGATGGACCAAAAATATGACTTCTTGGATGGGACTGGTTGGCACACGTAAACGAGGAAGACCACACTCGGAATTACGAGATAGTGCGTATGACTGGATCACGCTGGATAGACGTAGCGAAAGACTGAGAAAGCTGGGCTAAAGGCCAGTTTTACGCTTTTGCCCTATTCACTGATGTTAGCGGGAAAGCTGTTGGTTAGGTTAGGACATTTTAAACTTTTGAATTATTGATTAACAGTGTAAAAACTTAGAAAAATAAAAGGCTTTATTTATTAACTATCTGTCACTATGCAGTAAGGTGGCAACATAACGTCATCACGTACGCAGTTATTGATTCACCATTGATAATTTAGACATAATAAAAATATGCAACACTATGATTAAATGCGACTGCATGGTCTGTAATAACGAGCACGTGTATGTTTATTGCCTTGTGGGTATGTAAGATTTATTTTATAGCCAACAGCCAATCCGATAAAACTTAAAGCAATCAGTTTGATATGCGCTTCACTTTAGACATTCAATAAACGAGTAGAGCTAATCACTATTATATCGTCTGTATTTGCATGTACAGACGCCAGCACATCAAGCTACCCGAAACTGTAAAATTTTCCCAATCAACTTTGAACCTTATATTGTAGCGATAAAGTTGCAAATCTACTGAATAAATTTGACAGATTGTGGTGGCTTGATGTGCTGGCGTCTGTACATAATGGATGTACGTATATAGTATAGCTTTATATAAGTAATAAAAAAAACAATATTTATTAAATTATTTCTTAATAAAATATTTAATTATTTCTTAGTCTGTAATATTATTTAAACAGTCATAATAAAAACATACCCATTTAATAATTACCACGTATAATTTAGAATATACTTTTTGACTAGGATACTCGTTCTGCAAGGGCGCGTAACGGCGAAATCATCGGTACGCATGGCTACAGATCAAGCTATACATAACCAGTATAATAAGCTAACTTCTGATTGTACGAAAAAACTATACAATGCGAGTTCTGTTAAAACTGGAAATGTATAGCTCGATGTGTCGCCGTGTGTAGAGATATTTTCATTTGATCAGTTAAAAAAGGTTTTCAAACATTAAGTCTGCAACTGTCGTTCTTAAAGTTTGAAATATTTTTCATGTACGAAATGTAACGTAAAAGTAACAACTTCCTTCGTGTAACAAGGAAATAACATAAAAGGGCCAAAAGTAACGTAAAATTTTACAAAAGTTACATTCTGGCAACGCTGAGCCGTCGACAACGTGACGCTCGTGTATTTATGGCGACGTTATGCCGACGCGTCGATGGCTACCGGCGACACGCGTTGACGGCAGAGGCAACTGCAGCCGTCGACTTTCCTGGCAGAAGCAAGTTGACAGTTGACGCGTATCGCTCGTATATATGCGCACTAAGAGCAACCAATGCTACAGGCAGTCGTCAGATAGACGGTGATGATAAAGATCACAATTCACAGATCATCATATTTATAGGTAATAGGTAATAGGTAACACGGGCTGGTGTCCGCAACTCCACGTCAATGCGCGTATTTTGCGTACGGAAAGATAGTTCCATAAATTCCGTACACATTCATCACTCATATATGTATTTCCAAACTATATGTGCCAAATTAAGACATTAGAATTTCAACATCATTCTTAGAACAGGATTTAAAGATTGTTAGTCAACAAGAGAACAAGTTTAACGGAACGATATGCGACACACAAAGTTGTTTTCACTTTCAATTCTTCAGGGAACTGGTATTGTAAGAGCTTCATATTGTAATGTCTTTGTGAACTAATATTATACACAGGCAGATGTTAGTGATGTAACAGTTCACGAATCCACAACATTATTGGGACGAGTCGCGAAAGTTGTTCGCCCGGTTCGCGCCGGTGAATACCACTGGTTAAGGATGTCACCTCTTGTCAATACTCGTATACGAGCTTCTCTATATTATTTGTAATTATTGTTAACTGTCTTTCTTTTGGGTGGAAAAAGATATTGTGATCGTATAAATAGACAAGTTTTATCCATTTAAAGAAACAGAAAATTTTGGATTTTCAGCAGATATTAAAAAAAAAGAACATTTATTTTTAGCATATCTTTAAGCCACTTTTACAAGTTTCAAATTTTGGATTTCGCCTTGAACTTCACTGGTATAATTAACTAACAACTTGCAATTAATAAACATTTGACGTAATTCTTCTCCTATTAATACAATCAACAGTTGCATCTGTGGTATCCACTTAGAAAATAATAAATCTGTGTCCAATCAATTAAAATCCATTTCATGGTTTTTGCTTTCAACTCACTATCACTAAGTTATTTTGCCTAATACCTATAGTGAAGTTAATCATTTTGCTTTGGACAGCAATTCATCGATCATCAATTCATCATTCAATCATTCAAAGAGCGCGGCACTATCGTTTGGATGACAACATTGTTCGTTTGAGAGTCTATACCTAGATGGATGGATGGTGCTTCATAAGTGCTTCGTACTTCTAGTTATCATCATCCATACTACAAACTAATAGAATCAATTCGAAAGTAACTCTATTCTATGATATATCTGACGAAGATTATGTCTGAACTTTAAAACAAACTGTGACCTCTGATTTTGTTTCGGCCTTTCTTCTCAGAGTAATGAGATAGGAAATACCGACCCCATCTAGCTTTTCCTTTTGGAATATGACGTGTAAAAGTGATTCCGATATCCTACTTACAGAATAAACAATTTCATTTCATTTAATTTCTATCTCTCTGTCTGCTACCTTTTCAAGCCTAAACTGCTCAACGGATCTCAATGAAATTTGGCACACAGGTAGACCATGACCTAAATTAGGACAGAGGATACTTTTTATACCGGTTCTACGTCCTCGTGGAATAATTTCCGACCTCCAAGCGGGCGAAGACGCAAGGAAAAGCTAGAATTCCATAAATGTTACGGAAACTGATGCCGTTGTCTTACGAACTCGGGCTTTCGTGCTTTTGCGGATTAAATATTTGGACAAAAGGAAAGTACGAAATGACTCCAAAAAATAGTAGATTGTTATACAAGGGTCGAAAGGAATTCCCATACGAGGTATTTAGACGCCCGAGCGCAGCAAGGGCGGCTATAGTTATAGGAATTGATGACTTAAACACAATCGACCTAAACATTTAACCTTTTCATTTCGAATATAAGGAAAGTAAAAAATAGTAGTTTTTCTAAAATATTTATTGATTGTAATAACACAGAACAGTACCTATTTAATTTTAAACGTGGAACACACCGCGTCACCGCCGCGGGCCGTCCTGCTTAGTCGGTATGTTTTTAATTCACACTGGCAGTTTATACACTCACAAGACCACAGCATTTTTCTTAATTATGTAAAAAATTTCGTAGCAGACTACTTAACCAAATTTAGTTCTGTTTTTAAAATTCATGCCTGCCCTAGAGAGGGAAGTAATTACTATGAGTCGTTCCCGCCCAAAAGTGGGAAGCAGCGTCTTCCACCAGCCATTCGGATCAAACAAACACTACTTTCCAAGTATGAGAAATGAAAAAGGATTTTTTACAACCAGGTGCTGTCATCCCTACTGTATGACGCACCTGAGACGATCGAGTTGACTGGCCACTGTGTCATCGGAGCAAGGCGAGCCGACCGCGCATAATCTCTAATTACTTACTATTACGTTAACGAACAAAATCAGTTTTCATAGCCAAGTACTAGCTCATTTTGTTTTCTAAAGAAACTATTGAATTACCTGTAAGTTCTTCTTAGAATACCACAGAATTACAAAAAATCATGATCTCGTGTCATCGTACGAGTAGAGTGTTATCTGACATATCCGTATCTTCACATCAAAAGATTTCGAAAAAAAATCCGACTATACTCGGCCTTACTGAAGAAAATATGTTTGACTCTATACTTAGACCAGCATAGCTATTTTTATCCAACGTACAGACGCCAGCACATGATGTGAATGTTTACCTTGAATCTAATGTTCATAGCGATAAAGTTGAACATCTATTTAAGTTTGACCGATTGTTGTAGCTTGATGTGCTGGCGTCTGTACCTACGATCATAAAATTGATATCAAAAGTTTTAAATTCAGATACAGTAGTACAAAATTGTTTATCATTTGATGTTTGCGCTAAGACATCTGACTTTTTTATCTGGTTAAGCTTAACTGTACGTCCTAGCTTTCCTTTGATTTTTTATCAACGTACAGACGCCAGCACATCAAGCTACCCGAAACTGTCAAATTTTCCCAAATCAACTTTGAGCCTTATGCTGTAGCGATAAAGTTGATAATCTATTAAAGAAATTTGACAGATGGTAGTGGCTTGATGTGCTGGCGTCTGTATCTTTGCTACTTTTTGCTCACAATTTTCACCTTTCCAACTTGAATAAACAAATTTAGACCTACTTGGTCAACAGCACTATCAAAAAGGTTTTATTTAGAACAAAAGATGATGTAATAAAAGAATACAGAATATCCTTAATACCAAACTAAGAATGGCTGTTAAAAAGTTGATGAAATATATGTATGTCTAGCTTCTGTTCGCGTATAACATCAGCTATCTTCCAAAGAATTCCTGTCAAAATCGGTCCAGCCGTTTCGGATACAGACAGACAGACAGATAAAAAAAAAGGTTTTTTTGTTATAAGTACCTACTTTCAAATGCATTAAAGTAAAAAGCTTTTATTTCGACATTACGAACAGACACTTACAAGTTTATTTATATGTATATTGTGTATTTATATAATGTGTGTATGATATTAACTTCAATACAATGATTATGTCACCAAGCTAACGACTCTCCCAAAGTGGACAAACGATGCGCCCTAGTTCTAGTAATGTATGCACTAAAAACAATCAAATATGGACGGGTAGAATTACTAGAGAGGCGTCTCATACACTACGCGAATACTGCTTGCATGTTCACATGTACGAGTATACATAAGTACATATCGTCAGAAGTTCAGAACACTTGCATTGTGTATTTTTTAATAATATGTGTACTTCACTAACTTTTCACTCTCAAAATGCAATTAAGGACTATATTCCATTGACAGATGATGATTCCATTTTGATCAAAATTAGAACTGACGTCACTAAATATAACTGCTTCTACTTTTAACTTCAGCGCAAGGTTTTAATTCAATAATAGATTTTCACGGAAATCCGTATATACGTATCGTGTGCTAAACAAACTTTCCTTTTTCTACTTAGGTACACTATATTAAACATAGACTTTACTGCTATAGTTTTCTTTGTTAGAACATTTTCTATTTATATTCTTCTTATACTAAAAGGCATTTATACAACGTGTAACATTAAATGCGCAAAACCTCAGACACCCCAACTGATTTTTAATGCAATTGACCTATTTCAGAGAGAAAATAAATCATTAAAAAAAATTGTAAAGGTTTTATGTGCTGTTTTAGTTTTACTGGCCATTCTGATTGTTCCTTGCGTCTGCGACGACGCTTTACCGAGGGAGGAGTCGTCACCGGGCCGCTGCGGCGCGCTGACATTGTCTTGCTTAACCTATTAATAGACAAAAATATACACGGCAACGCTGTTAATGAAGATTTTTTGAAAAACGTGACCTATATTAAAAAGTGGTTCAATTAATTCTGCTCGTTATTCCGGTCAAACTATTGTCAGATTTTGCGCATTTAACGTTACACGTTGTATAAACAGTAACCCAGTACCATCATCGTTTCCGTGCATTCTTATCGTACCGTACAGATGTCCCATTGGACATCACTATAGAGGTGACCAACCTGAGTGTATTCTCATCTTTCTTAGAACAATGACCGCTACTAACAATGAACGGTCAAGAGGTAATTGCCATAATCAGTACACTTGACGACGGATTGCTCGTCACACTTAGTGGTTATTAACAGGCAGGATACATGCTATCTGTCCCTGCTCTTGAATTGACATAGGTATTTCCTTCGTTATTTTTAACGACATTCTATTTAACATCTTGCTAGGTATTCTTTGCTGGGAACCACTCGGAAGTTATTACGACTTACAGATCAACAGGTTCAGTAGGATTTAGTTGACCGGGAATAGTACCTAGACGTGCGTTCCTGACATATCGAGACGTATAATCATGTTCCGAAGAGTATGGGCCACCCTTGGTTGACTGGTAGACAATGCCTAAGGCATTAAGTCCGCCTTTGTACCTTTTGTGCGAAAAGTTTAAATAAATAAATAAATGTAGTGTTTCTGTATATTTTGTCTCGAGCGTACTGGTAGTGGGTTGACAGTGGCTTGAGACTCTTGAGAGCCACGGGCGAGAGCGGACGTCTACTGGTGGGCAACTGAACCAACAGATACCTACACCCATGGTACTAGCAGTACTACACTACAGGCCACAATCGTTAATCGGCGTCAGAAAAAACGATTTCTGATTTAGAATAATTATCGACCATAAATTGTATTGTGGACTTAAATCAGATGGCAATTACCATCATTATCATAGTTGTTCTCATCGTTGCTAGAGGTAATAAACATTATTATTACATAAGTTCCTCCCATAAAACTTAATGGACAGTTACCCAATTTAAATATTTGGGTCATATTGTTACGGAGGACTTAAAAGATGACTTGTATATGGTAAGGAAGCGTAGGGCGTTGGCAGTGAGGGGAAATATGGTGGTTAGAAGGTTTGCTGGTTGTTCAGTACCAGTAAAAATTACACTTTTCAAAGCATACTGCCAAACATTTTACACCAGCATCCTTTGAGCTCATCATACCCAAAAATCTGACAATATCTTACGCATTTAATATAACAATACCTTCAGGGCGTTGCGGGGGCTTCCACCCTACTGCAGTGCGTCAGGTATGTTCGCGGATGCTCATACTGATGATTATTTTGCGATAATGCGAAATAAAGTGACCTCAGTCATACCCAGAATGGGAGGAAGCACTAATGGCATACTGAAGGTACTTACGGAAAGGCTAGATGGGCCGACAATTGGTAGGTTTATCAAGCTACAAGTCATGCATTGGGCTTGATAAACTTACCTTAGATAATAAATTATTATATTATAACAATCGTGTCTACTAACATAGTTTTAAGCAATTGTGTATACTAACATTATCTGGGCCATGTTGTCTGAAAATAAAAGATTTTTATTTTATTTATTATAAACCTCCCAATAAACGACTCCACAACGACCGTATCGGAAGGCATAGTGTGGAGTATTCGCTGGATGAAATATGTGGCAGTCACTCCGTGTCTGTCATACTGATTATATGTATAGCTGGAAGTGTTTTTGAAGTGAAACTTCTAAGGGCCCTTTCTCACGGCAAGATCCCGTTTTTTACAGGTACGGTTTTTTGCAGGATCCCGTTTTGTGGTGTACGTAATTAAATATACATATTCACACAAGCATCCGGTTTTCAGTATCCGGAAAACAGGATGCCTGTGTGAATAAACACGTACACTACTAAACGGGATCCTGCAAAAAACCGTACCTGCAAAAAACGGGAGCTTGCCGTGGGAACGGGCCCTTAGGCTGTTATTCGATAATAGTACGAGACTTGAGGGTGTTTCCAGGACGCGTCACGTTTAGGCACATTTCGTTACATGAGAGAGAAGAAAGATATGGTAACTCTCTCTGTTCTCTTGGCTTTTTAGTCGATTAGCACGAATTTAAAAGTACACGTTTTATAATATTTAACTCTTATCACTTACTATATGTGCGCTAGTGTCATTTTTAGGGTTCCGTACCTCAAAAGGAAAAACGGAACCCTTATAAGATCACTTCGTTGTCCGTCTGTCTGTCCAGACCCTTTTTCTCAGGAGCGCGTAGAGTTATCAAGTTGAAATTAATATCAAATACTAAGGGCTGCAATCCCTTGAAGCAGTTAAAAAAACAATCTTCTAAGTCAACGCAAGTAAAAGGTACGCTCGTTTATGTTCCTTTTATGCCGCATATTTTGACACTCACCAGGATTTCAAAATCTATAGGGTACTTCCCGTTGACTTAGAATCATGAAATTTGGCAAGAAGCAATTTCATGTAGCACAAAAAAAATCCGAAAACTGTAAATTTGTACCTACTTACATACCTATCTAGAAATTTGTGCGGAACCCTTGGTGCGCGAGTCCGATTCGCACTTGACCGGTTTCTTATATTCTTACTACTTTTTCTTTGCAATTCTGGTTAGTACTGATCTTGCATAAAATTAAAAATGTGACAATTGCCTAATACATTCCTGAAGTTGTCCACTCGCCCACAAATAAATTAACTTCCTGGAAGTAGCCTATAGAAAAAATATACTATTTAAAAGTGACGATTCGTCCGTTCCAGGTGAGTAAATTCGTGCGAATCGACTAATAAACCGCTCGCTCACACTAAATCTTTCTTAGGCTGAGGCCAAACGAGCGTAATTTTGTGAGTTGTGAGTCGCGTAATTTGAGTTGCGTAATTTCTGCTGCATTCGGTTTCATACAAAAAGGCAACTCATTTTGCGTCGTCGTGTGGCACCAACTGCCTTTTTGTATGAAACCGAATGCAGCAGAAATTACGCAACTCAAATTACGCGACTCACAACTCACAAAATTGCGCTCGTTTGGCCTCAGGCTTATTCTTTACTTTTTATGAAGTTTGACTTTTATCACGTGTAAGTACAGTGCTGCGCGCGCAATATTTTTACTAATCGTGATACATGAAACCATTAAAGTATCTGCTGATAAGATCAAGAGATTAAGAAACGATCATTTCTGTATCGTCATTGATGCCGTTAAGTTAGTTACACAATTACTTAGCTCTAACGCAATTATCGCCATTGCCGTTCACAAAGTTAATGCTTTCTTAATCTTTTGCATTTCGTGTATATTGTTCGGTTTGGTAAGTTACAAACTTTCATGGTATTAATTGTAGCTCTTTAGTAATTCCATTATTTACAAAATATTTTTCAAGGTTTTTGAACTGTGGGTGATTAGCAGTGATCGGAGTAGGTAGATTGATTTTTGGTACTTGTATCATAAATGCCCACAGAAAGAATAACATGGATAAGCTATTTTCCCGGAAAACAATTCCGGTATTTCCGGATCCGACTAAATATTGTTAATGTTGGTAGTGATATTATTACTACTCAATTCAAAATTTAAAGGTAGGTGTTAAAACTAAATTCATTTATTATTTATTTGAATAATAAAAACAATTTTTGAGCAGATTCCAGAAGTCAGTATGTACACAAGCTAGGGTCAAGTAACGTTTTAACAACACAGTAACAAACAAAGAAGCGCACTCTACGAACCGAAGTAAATGAGTGAGCTACCTGGCATGTCGTCGGTGGGCGTACGCATTGTTTTGATAACCGGTTAGTGCACCACCCATGATCCTTTGTTCTGATTGGTCGCTGGGTTGTGTCAAATCGTGACTGTGCCGTTAAAAAAAAAATATAAAAAATATAATATTGCTCATTTTAACACAATTCCTACCTAAGTTCCGGTTTTTTTTTGTTAATAATCAACCAATTCAGAAATTACGGAGGAAAGTCCATATTAATATATACGTTTCGGATCAATGACCCCATTTCAATCTACCTACTCCGATCACTGGTGATTAGTGATCTACATAAGCCTCCCCGTTTTTTAGAGCATTTGGGGATCTTAGTTCTCAGACGGACACACGTTTCTAGTCAGAAAAATTGGGTAGACTGCTGTTGAGGTATAGAATTATAAATAGTGATAATTATAGTAACGAACTCCCAGACACTTTGGCATATTAACAAAAAGTCAATGAACTCCCAATCGCACGTAATTTTATAAGATTCACGACACTTCCTCGGCAATCACCGGTCAACCCGACAAGACAGTTATTACATAGCCAAACGAATCAATAGTTACAGTTTATAATATTACACCATTAACCTTTTGCTGACGCTACTTACGCTCGATGCACCTTTCGGAAAGTCGTGAGGTTAAAGCATGAAGTTCTGGGCCTTAAATAACAGAGTATGATAGAGATACTCACGAGTATCCGTAAATTACCCCTAGAGAGCATGATTTTTCTTATCGGCTTAAAAAAAATACACTAGCCTGAAAATATGATGCCATTTCTCGAAAAACTATTTACAAAAATCATAACTCAATAGAAAAGTGTTTTTTGTGTATGACCCACATATGGCACATCACGCATTATAATGTGAATTTGTAGTATCAATGAAATTACAAGATGACACCTAAAATGACAAATATGAACATGAACTTACTTCTACTAATTATTTCCACACTGAAACGATTCAATTTTATAAATTTTTTTTGCTATTATTATACGCCGCTCGTTAATCGTATTCAAAGTGCATACCTACCTACCGATTTGAAGAAAACATAAATAGTTAAATGTTTATTCAGATCTATCCAAAATATCTGGTACTAAATCCGAAACGGAAATACATAATAGTTAATCTTGTCAACACTACATTACGCTACTTGGATCGATTTTTGAAATATAAGACATTTTTCGGTATGTCCCATATGTGGGACACTATGCTCTGTAGGGTTAATATCTTTCTATCGACTTTACAATTACATGACACTAAAAGCGATGTTCTTTTATTTATTTTTTCGCTGCCTCATAATCGTGTTCTTGACCTTTCAAAGTATTGTTGTCTCTACTTATATTATTAGCCATCTGCCCCTGTTCACTATAACTGATTATGAATCTGTTTTGGCTTTTTCCAACTATATTGGGGTCGGTTTTTTAAATAGAGCGACTGCCCATCTGTCCTCTACAATACAGTAACTGGATAACCTGATATCCCTTGGTAATACTGCCGTGCGATTCTGTAACCATCTCACCGTGAAAACTTGGGTGAAGTGAGCGTGGAGTGAGCTGTCATTAGGGATTAACACTATTGACACTGCTCACTTCAAGCTCACTTCACTTATGATGTCACGGTGAGATTTTTACAGAATCGACCGGCTGGTTGTCAGACTTTTGAACTTCTCACTACCCAAAAAAAAGATCAAAGAAGGACAGCCGGGACCAACGGCTTAACGTGCTTTCACACTATAACTGCTCAAGTATTTATACTCTTATGACAATAATGGAAAACGGTGAAAATAAAACATATTTAGTGAAGCACTAATTACAGCTCAAAATAACTCACTAACATTTAGGAGCGTGATGGTATGCATGTTAAAATAATTAGTTCTCAGTCCGTAAGTAATTAAAAGAAAAACAAAATTAGCAAGAAATTAACCAGACATGACCTTCAGACAATAAACGTACCTCCTTCTTACGTAACACTTTCTTACATTAATTACCGACATATACAAATATTTGACCGAAAATCATGACACAGTGTAAGAAACACATGTGACAAACAATTTATCAACCGATACTAATTGCTTTAGTCGAAAGGGTATATTTTTAGCGTATGACAGTAATGTACATTGGAGTGCACGAAGTTTACCTTACAAACTTTTAAACGGCGCAGAGAGCTCCGTGACATTTTTAAAAGTGGCTTACTCTCAATTGAAAATGTATCTAATTTTGATAGAAATAAGACTTTGAATGCTTCGATGGCTACTTAAAGTTCGAGAGGTCGCAGACGTTGTGAGGAAAGATCACTTATGTAACAGCTAATATACTTATACGGCTTATGCCTTGTGAAATGTGAGAGACGACAGTTGTAGGCTTGTTTCAATGAATACGAGTAGGGGAAAGTAACCAAATATGGAATAGTATCCCTAATGTGGAATACCCGCATTTCTCGAAAACAAATACAGCTAGACGCAGTAGGCAGTGATCAACTATCTCTTTCTAACACTATACACGCGTACAGGTTTCAGCTCGACAGTCGAGTGAGTGACATAGCCGCGGTGAGGCTGTTTTGTTTTGTTGCTGTCAGACACCGATATTCGAGGATAAACCGGGATCAAATGCTTCATGTGCGAACTCTGGGCATATAATGATTGCGCTGGTGAAGAATTCCACCCCTGGATTTGTGATTATTTCAAGTAGTTTAAGTAACATTTTATATTTGACCAAAGTTCCTATAGTATCTCATAGAAATTAAGGTTAATTTTTACTGTTCCATATTTGGGGTACCTATTCCATAAACAGATACCTTTGTGTTTATTTAGTTTTGGAGAAATTATAGTACTTATAATTAATAAATAATTTACAAGACTGTTACTATCCAAAGCGAAAATGTATGTCAGTTGATAATTACGATTAAAAGTTTTTGATTTTTTTAATTTGTTTTTTTTTAAGGGTAAAAAACAAAATGGTATTCCATATTTGGTTACTTTCCTCTATCAATATTTGGTCTATTGAAGTGGTTTTGCTAAATTATACAATCACCTGGAGGTCATTTCCCGTAATTAAAAGCATTTAAAATTTAGTCGCAATCTCATCTCAGTGACAACCAATGTCAAAAACTTGTCAAACATGTAGGGAAATTAGAGGTATTTTTGACAGATTGAGAATGAGGTCAGACTGTGAACATTAAATTAAAATTACGAGAATCGACCCTCTGTTTAAGAAGTGACTAATTTACTGCAAATGATTATAGAATCTACTTTGTGTAACATACTGTATAGACACATTCTTATTTATTTATCACACGAACTATATGAAGAGCAAAATTATGCTCATGTCGTCGTAAAAATGTATGTCAATAAGGCTAAATAGACTATAGCAAGCTAACTATCCAAGCCCATAATGACCAACTGAATATTATTTTTCAATATAAACACATTACCCCTCTCAATGGACACTCAAACAAGATTCCTCCTTCATTGGCCATCCCGTCATTAAGGCTGGCATCAATCATAACCATGGCAATCGAGAGCGACCCAATAAACACCGCTAACTTGCAGTCGAGTTAAAATCTCATTATAGTACTAAGGTAACGTACGTATGGTTTCATTTAAGGTAAATATCGCTTGACCCTGAACTGGGGACTTGTACTGCTTGATTTTTTATTGTGTTTACTTTTACTGATGTTTTTACTGTCATTTTACTACGCCAAATTGAGTAGCAAAGCGGCGTGATGACACGGAAGTTAAGGAATATGTACAGACGCCAGCACATCAAGCTACTAATAATCTGTCAGATTTCTTTATAGATTTTCAACTTTATCGTTAAAGCATACGGTTCAAAGTTGATTGGGAAAATCTGACAGTTTCGAGTAGCTTGATGTGCTGGCGTCTGTACGTTAATCTTAGATCTGACACGTCGCTGAATGACAATAAAAAATCTGTGGCCTTATAGTGTTCTGAAATCGCCAACCCTCTGACCAAATGTGGTGATTAATCCTCGCTCCTTATTTGTATGAGAGGATCAGAGGAGGCCTTTGCCCTACAGAAGGACAGTCAAAAGCCGGATAGAGAGTAGTGACGCCAATGTGGAAAAAATCTTGTCATTTTAAATTTCTACTCTAATAATCAAATTGGAGCCTGATATTGCTGTCAATTAAAGTAATTGAATTGAAATCAAAAAAGTGTGAACTGGGACGGTTCCCGGAGGACCAAAAATATACTTATGATTAAAAATTGCAACTGCAAACGGTCAGATTCAGTTATCACCAACGTTTTGCCACTTTAAAGAAGTTTTCTGATCACGAAAGATCTTATATTATCACCAGCCAAAAATGTATTATTAAGAATAGCAACGAGATATCTGCTAGCAGTTTTTGTGATGGCAAAACTAGATTTACTACTCTGACTAAGTTCTGTTCAACAAAACACACTTCTCCGTTCACTTAGCGCAGTGCGTGTCCAACAAAACATATGAGTAAATATGTAGTTCTCCCTTCTCTCAGAATGGTGCGTGTCGAATGCATATTTTTTATTCATATTACAAGTGATTAATATTACAATATCTGCGTCAGCTAAGCAAACAGGATATAAAATGACGTGTTCTTGTTTGTTAAGCAACATTATTAGCCATTTTACATTATAGACAATTTAAACATTTTTTGTAGGATATACAGTTTTATTTTTTCAGTCTTAAAATTGTTGGCCCAATAACACTTATACTTAGATAAGTGTTATTGGGCCAACAAGATTTAAATAACTGTCATGCCAGCGACACCAAGAAGATGAATAAGACAGAATATAAGTTAATCTATGTATCTAAAAAATTAAATATTAAATGCGATTCGTTGGAAAAAGCATTATTTGAGCACGGCTTGGCCGATTTGCCAAATGTTTGTGTTAAAGTGTTCTTAATAGTTCGAATTAGGTCATCAAGACTTTTCTTTATGACCTAATTCGGACTATAACACATTTAAGAACATATTTCGGGATATTTTAATTTTAATTTGTCTTTAAAAATAAAAAATAAATCCTGAAATCTGTCCAAATTCGGAAAAAAATGAACGTCCTTTTTCTATGGGCTTTTTAAATTTGGACGGGACAACTTCCGTCGGGTCAGATACGAGTAGTCAGTTACTCGTAGTTAATAATAAATACCTTAGTTAACGACACTCCAATAAAAAATCTGTCAGATGCCAGATTTATTATGGTATCCGGTAAATCAATTATTTATATCATGTAGGTAAAGTCCTCAGAAGGCTTTTGCTGTAAAAATCCGCCAGTTTTTATTTAAATAAATAATGAATCTATCGAATAAGTCGATCGTTTATTTCGGTTTCAATCTGCATGAATGTTTAATGCCTATGATTGGTTTGCCTGTATACAAAACGAAATTAATTTGTAATACATTGCCAAACAGGCTCCTAACCTGACTGCTATCGTTAGCAGTTCTCTAATACTATTATAATAATTTGATAATGGCGCCCATTTCCTTGTTCAAAAACTAAACTAAAAAGTTCAGTGCATTATTTTCTTTCTATTTCATTAGGAAAAGGAGAGAAGATAAATTTTAGTTTAGACCTGTCAAATTAGTCAGCCCCTGACGTAAACTGACGTATTTTTAGTAGCCAAATTTTAATCACGTCTATACTTGTATGTATGTACCATATTCTTACAAATAAATATTTTTGATTTTGATTTGATTTGATTTTACTTGTCTATGGAGTATCTTAATTTGACAGGACTAAACTAATATGTATCTTCTGTCCTTTTCTTAATATAATAGAAAGAAAAAGTGCACTGAACTTAAATTTAGTTTAGTTTGTGGACAAGGAAATCGGCGCCAATGTATCAAGAAAACAAAACATAAGTAGTAGTATTAAGTACAGGCAATCATGCTGCAAACTATATTATCAATCACGTTTATGTAATCATCTACTAACCCGCTGTAGTATATACACACCTATATTTTACGCTCCTAACAATGTAAAACAAAACATTTTTCAATTAAAATTACGTGTACTATTAACATTTTTCGCTTCCTTGCGCTGGATGATAAGAAAGTGAAACGGTTGGTATTTCATTGCGATACAATCTCAGATGGACTATAACATGCATATTTCCATAGACTTGGAGTAAGAATAAAAGTACTTCATTACAAAAACTGACTAGATGATACATCAGGCGAAGGGACACCTGCAGATATAGCTGAATTCACTGTCAGCATCGCACAGTGGAGAACTCATTTCCAATTTGTCGATGAGGTCTGGAAATTAGACAGTAGCCGCTCCATAGGGATCCAAAGTGCCTAAACGGAGCAACGAGCAAAATTATGGATATGGAAACATGGCATGCACTTGCAAATGTACATCCAAGGTCCCCAAAAAAAAGACGTTCTACATAACAATCATATCACGCAAAAATGTCCTTGACTTTTAGTATAGTGATCTTGAAACTGTCTGTAACCACAACGTTCAAAGATCACTGCTCTATAGTGTGTATATTAAACTATGTAGATATATAAGTGTGACAAAGAAGAGATATAAAGATAATGTGTACGAGTATGTAGATAAAGTTTGCTCATAATCAAACAAACATCTCGAGTTAATTAAACATTTATTTTTACTGACAGCGTTAGTTTCCGTGTGGAATGTCACAAATCATAGGTTGTCTATCTTGAGAGATTGTCATGGCGCTGTTTGCAACGGTAACTGTCAAAGGAACGTCAAATAGTCATTTTCATAATTAGTTCCGAATTTCTCCACCAGTCAAGATATTCTGGTCGTTGTTTCTATGCTGGGATCGGCTGATCTCCGAAACCTTGTTGCTATTTTCACAGTTTGTTATATTGACGCAAAGCCGACATGAGTGACGCCATCCGTAGGGAGTCGATAGGTCAATGTAACCGTAATTAATGAACGGATTGTGTGTTGAAAAACATACATAGAATGGGTAATGAATGACCGAAAATTATTTTTAGGTGGATTTTCCTTGTGGTATTTGGCCATAAGCTTACCTACCGCATTCTGTACCTATGTTGCTACGGCAAGACAAGGTAAGCATGTACACCTATAACTTTTTGCTTTCATATAAAAATCTTGAGTAGAAACTTGTCTTCTTTCTTACAACTGTAGTTCAGATCTTGTTGGCCCACAATTTCGCCACTTCCACGGCGTCGTTGATGGCAGCGCAGAGGTCACTTTGACTATGAATACTTTGACACTTTGACTTTACTATAAATGACTTTTGATTTTTTTTTTTTTTTGACCACCGCTAGGGCTAAAAAGCAGGCACAGTTACTTCAAATTTACAGCGTCGAAATCTCTACTAGGAAAAGAACATTTTTGATCAATGACAATATAAATCTGCGATTCCTTGTAAGATCAGTTTTTCACTATAGTGCTTCTTGATGTTTATTGAGTGTCATTTATTTATTTAATTACGCAAATCTTACCTACAACTACCATTACAGATCTGCGATCCAATGCGATAGAGTTGCCAAAGATATAAGAAAGAATTTTCGAAGTATCGAAATTCGCACGACAAGACGCCATGTTTTTATTTTCCTTACTAGTGTTCTTACCAATGAACTACGTTGTAGCTATTAGATAAAATATTCATCTCATCGTCATAACTTGACTCACAGTCGTAAGTCACACTCATAACCTATAATTTTACACCAGACACGTTCTTGACCGGTTTTTATGCATAAAAAATACACTGTGTTACTGAACATCGCCTCATTACGCAGAGCGAGGCGTGCAACATGCAAATAAAACGAATAAGTTACGCAGCTCATCTATTCATTAGCAAATTACTCTATTCATAAGCATTCAATTTCCTTTAGTCCGTACCTAACCATACTTAATAAGATCGGCCAAGTGCGAGTCGGATTCGCGCACAAAGGGTTTCGTACCATCATCATCTGCCTAGCCTTTTCCCAACTATGTTGGGGTCGGCTTCCAGTCTAACCGGATGCACCTGAATACCAGTATTTTACATGGAGCGACTGCCTATCTGACCTCCACAACCCAGGTGCTGGGTAATACGATACCTCTAGGTAAGACTGGTTGTCAGATTTTCGGGCTTCTGACTACCCGTAACAACTGTCAAAGATCTACGAATGACAGCCGGGACCAGCGGCTTAACGTGCTTTCCGAGGCACGGAGGGGTCTCGGTATGTAAAGATGGTCACCCATCCACAGACCAACCGCGGCAAGCGTAGCTTAACCTGATCGATCGACCTGTGCGGCTGTTATTATTTAGCCACGGGCCCCTCGAGGGTTCCGTACCGATCTATAAAAACGGCAAAAAATCACGTTTGTTGTATGGGACCCCCCCTTAAATATTTATTTTATTCTGTTTTTTAGTATTTGTTGTTACAGTGGCAACAGAAATACATCATCTGTGAAAATTTCAACTGTCTAACTATCACAGTTCATGAGATACAGCCTGGTGACAGACGACGGACGGACGGACGGACAGCGGAGTCTTAGTAATAGGGTCCCGTTTTACCCTTTGGATGCAGAAAAATATGTTTAAGTACCAACCATCTATTTTTAGCAACCTGTAATGGAGGTCAATGTTTCTGGTATTTTAAATTTGCTAAGAAAAGTATTCCATACATTAGCATATCTTTGCGAACTATAAGGTAAAATAAAATCCATTTTTTTTTTTAATTTCGATAGTTATTTTACATTTTACGTTATCGTGTATGTGCCTACGTTAAATCTAGAATGCTGTATTATTTCTGATATTTTACGACTATTATTTTCCAAAGCTATTCTGAGAAATGTTTTTAATTCCAGAGGTGTAGAATTTCTAGAAAAGATTATCGTCTTATTTTTAATAACAAACTGGTTCTTAGAATCTAGTATCTGATAAGGATAGTTTCTTAGAAAGGTAAGCCTTCTTTATCCCACTTAGACTATTTTTGTTCGGAAAAATCTTTAAACCATTTTTTCCCTAACAACAGTGCCTCGAAGTATTTCTACTAAATTGATTTTAATAATATGGCCTATTTCAGGATCTCCGGTTTAGTTCCCACTCCTCCTTTTTAAACAAATAATGCATCGTCCTTAAAGCTAGTAGTGAACTACGTTACAATAGACCTCTCTACATACCCAATAGACTGCAACAAGTCCATGTAGACGAAGCACTGAAGGAACTTTTAAAAAACATAGACCAGATTGCGAAGTAACTAAATCTGTATACTAAACAGGTAATATACACGATTCACTTTATCAATAAAATAAATAACACAGTGTCCTCACTTAAAACACAAACCACCGGAAGCACATTTAATAAAAAAACAACACACAGTCTTTAAACCTATGTAGTTAGTATTCAGCGAAAATAATAGGTGAACAATCGAGAAACATTAAGAGTGTCTCGATGAATCAATTGTATCGAAATGACCCCGTGCCTGGACTAACAAATAATAGTCAATGAAGGGAGACGCAACAAAAATGAACAGTAATACAGTTTGGTAAGAGCAACGCGCTTATTGCGACAGTGCTAACTGCGATTGCGTACTTAGAAGTAGAACTGAGGAAGATTGTTAATCTAATTTCGATGATTGGCTGTATTTAAATGTTGTATTGCAGAGGATTTTGTGGGGCTCTTGGCTAAGTAATAATAGCCGCACGAGTCGATTAGGTTAAGCTACGCTTGCCGAGGCCGGATGGGTAACCATCTTTACAAACCGAGAGCCTTCGTACTTCGGAAAACACACTAAGCCGTTGGTCCCGGCTGTCGTCCATGGATATTTGACCTCTTTCCGTTACGGGTCGTCAGAAGCTGGAAAGTCGGACAACTAGTCTTACTAAGATGTATTACCCAGTAATTGGGTTGTGGAGGTCACATAGGCAGTTGCTCCATCTACACAGGTACACTGTATTCAGTACACTGGCATTCAGCTGTATCCGGTTAGACTGGAAGCCGATCATATACAACATAGTTGGAATAAAGGCTAGACAGATGATAATTGCAGAGTATTAGGTCTCATTACATACAGTAGCGGAACTTGAAGCGTTCCTAATTTTCTTGAGGTGTTACTTTACTAGTACCTATAGTACAATAGCATAAATACTAGAAGTGTAGGTCTGCAGTAGACACTAGACAGCTCTAAGCTGTTTAGTGTCTATTGTATTTCTTTAATAAATATTAAGTTTGACTTTCTAATCTCGCTCAATTTTAGCGTCTGACTTTGGTTTTATTGAGCCAGAGAAGAGCTTTTCACGATATTTTATTTGAGGAGCTCTGTCTGTTATATTGCCTCCTTAAATTGCCTTAGAAACATAACTTGTTTATTAGGACATTTTACAGGCCTACTTGATTAAAACTTACGAAAGTCTAACCACCAGTCCAAGGGGTATAAAGTAGGTACTTTATACCCCCAGACCTCTACCAGCCAGATCTCTAGAACCCAGTTGGGTTCTGGAGGTCAGATATAGCTGCATCCAGTTGGACTGGAAGCCTACCCCAATATAGTTGGGAAAAGGCTAAACAGATGATGCTGACTTGATTAAAACTTACAACACAGACGAGACTAGATACTATCTTCTCCCTGCATACTCGCGTTAGTCATTTGTAGTTTCCCAGAACTACTCACAAATGCTTTCCGCTGTGATTTAGCAGTGAGAATTTAACTTCTATCCAATAAACGGTCACTTTGATTACGCTGAACCACGTCAAATATGTGCATATAAAGTAGCAGTGTTGTGCGAGGTCTATTTAGAATTTTAATTTACCTAGGTATGCTTAAATATAAATGAGAAGGAAGAAAACGCACGTGACTAAAAGAGTGTTGAATATATAAATGTTGATGAATTGGATTGTGTAAGGAATGATATGAAAGAGAAAGGAGTGAATGATAGCGTGACGTTTGGCAGGATAGAATGGAAGAAGAAAACGTGTTGCGCTGACCCCAAGTAACGCTGGGCAAGGACTGGCAGATAATAATGATGACGTTTGGCAGGATAGAATGGAAGAAGAAAACGTGTTGCGCTGACCCCAAGTAACGCTGGGCAAGGACTGGCAGATAATAATGATGACGTTTGGCAGGATAGAATGGAAGAAGAAAACGTGTTGCGCTGACCCCAAGTAACACTGGGCAAGGACTGGCAGATAATAATGATGACGCTTGCATATTATTCTTTAGCTAAGTAGGTATACCAAGACCACGATAGTAGATAGTTAAGGCAAATATATGTATATTCAAAACAACACCAAATTAGAAAAAAAACCTATTGGGGAGGTATAATATTCGTGAATAAACTTAAAAAAAAAATCATGAAATAACTAACACTGCGTGTCTCAATCCCAACGCAACAAATAAACGTCAAAAAGATTTATTTGACAACAATAAAAATGTATGCCATATATGTACAAAATTACTACACAGTATATCACGACAAGTATCGTAGATTTTTCCGTTACTATCGTTATGCAACACCCACGGCTAAATCTTTTTACATTGTTCTCGAGGCGAGACGAAGACAAAAACGTGGCCAATAAAAAGTTTCGCATCTTATTTCGCGATCACTATCGTGTTTCGACATGGTCGTGAGAAATTCATCTTAATTTACCTACGCACTTATGCAGCTTATTTTATTGTTTGTGTTGCATACAAGTCCGTGGACGACGTAAACAGGGACGCGAGTTGTCCAGACAAATCGCTCTTTCATCGGAGATAGTTCACATCTGTAACAGCAATAAATGTTTGTCCGCTTACTTGAGTTGGCTGTTCACCTTTGTGATATTAGTTATTGGTATTGGCATACACTGTTGTTTGTTATTCATGTTTACTTTATTCGTTTCCAATAATACATGTATATCTATAATAGTTTCGAAGCTGTCTTAATAAAACAATTTTGAACAGTTACCATAAAACGTCTAACTATCTTCATCTACTATATGTGTGTGTGTGTGTGTGTATTCTCTATCTACTGTCTTTGCTTCCCGGTTCGTGGTCTCCACTCAAGGACTCGTCTGCTCCAAATGACCACTAGATCGTCATTTGTCAGCTAAATAGACCAAAAGGCGGCTGGGACAGACTGGATGCGGCAGGCAGACGACCGGGTGTTGTGTCACAATTTGAAAGAGACTCCGATAGGTTGACGAGATGGCTTTTTTTATTCAAAGAATTTGCATAAGTTACGTGATCCGTCAATGTCAATACTATTGCGGTCCAAGTTAAAGTGACTCGTCCAAGCCCTCGAGGAGGATATTGTTAAAGATGAATCGAGGACAACGACACTAACTATTAACATAATTAAACTCTCAAGGTCGTGGCTGAACAAAATGAAGTTAAAATTGTATTATTGACTACAGGCAGGCAATAACTGAATGAACTGTAAATCACTCTACGTTCTAAAACAATCAAACGTTGTCTTGGATTCTACCAACATTACAGACATTAATAAGATTAACGATGTGTGAAAAAAGACAATTTACACGCAATTTTATAATAGAAATAAATCCAATGTTGAGGAAGTGAATGATGAATTTTTGATTTTGTAATGAGTCAATGTTGTATCTTACAAAATTATGTGTACAGACGCCAGCATATCAAGCTATCCGACTCTGTCAAATTTTCCGCCTCCTCTCGGTGAGGGGGAGCGGGCCGTAATCCACCATGCGGGCTGGTAATGTCTCATGTCTTCGATTTTTTTTTTGTTCCAGTACATGCCGGTTTCGTCACAGTGTTTTCCTTCACCATGTGAGAGATTACATTCAATAATATTTTAAGTGATTGCATCTCAAAAAAACCAATATTAGTGCTACTTATGTGGCTAAAGTAGAATAGAATTAAATACCCACCTATTATGTACACCATAAAAAATACATAAATATTAATGTAGAAATTTTACGAGTCATGTCAACGGACACACATAAATAGTACTTACATTCATAAGACACCAAACAACAATATATGCAGTGGTTTTGTATCATTTGATAAAAACTATTTCTAACATACATACATTGCATACTTAAGTAGGTATATCATTAATTCTTGATCTTTTTTTTAAATCACATTTGTTATAAAGACACGAAACATAATTTAAATATGCATTCTTTATTAATAAACTTCCCCAGCATGTATTTTTGTGTCATGTGTGTTGTTTAATTAGACTTTTACTATTCAATTTTTTTTTAACATAATCTGTCTTTATTTATACGTAGAAAACTATTCTCTGCTTGTTATTGCTTCAGAATTTAAACCAATCATCATTATTATTGAATACTTTCCTGAGAACCCTGTGGTTCTGAAGATAAATAAATGTTTACGTTATTATTCGTTTCTAATAATAACATTTTTACTTTCAATGCTTGGGGCCTGCAGTTGTATTACCTACCTATTTTAGAGCTACTTATATAACAGGCAGGAGAGAAGTTTCAATAATTACGCTTCGCACCACCGCTTGCAGAATGCAATTCCCACAGCATCTCTAGGTTGTATTTCCCTGTATTTCTTTCAATGTTAAGAACTAAGAGTTATGAGACATAACCTCATTCAAGCTGCAATTCAATAGGCTTACAATAAACAATAATATGGTGATTCTAATATATACTTTAGATAATTTGGTCGGAGGGCACGGCACGCCAGCATTAAAACGACATCATCCGTCGGGCTTTTGTCACCGCCGGGGTGCCAGCGGTTTTAGAACCCAATGGCTTGGCACTTGACGATGGGAAGAGGACAGATGGAATGACCATAATGCCCTGGAAGTTGGGTAGGCTTTTGGTGTGGGATGCAACCTGTGTCGACACCCTCGCGCCATCCCATCTTCCTAGCACGGTGGGCTGTGCTGGGGCGGCTGCTGCAGGAGCAGAAAACCTCAAAAGGCACAAATATAACAACCTTATTGGGAGCTATATGATTGAGCCGTTTGGGGTTGAAACACTTAGGGCCTTGGGGTCCGAGTGCTCATCAAATATATAGGGACATCGCCAAGCAGTAGGTTGACTGTTCACGTGACCAGAGGGCTGGCCTATTTTAGCCCAAAGAATCAGCATTGCCATCCAACGTGGTAATGCTGCCAGCCTTTTGGGCACTTATCCCATTGACAGCGATGCGGAAGAATTTTTTGATGCGCAATGAGCTCCTGCCTTTTTCATTGATTTTTTATTACATACTTGTATATAATATATATATTTATATTTTAGTGTTAGCTTGTAAATTGTAATTATTGAAGGTAATAAAAAATGTATGTCATTAGATAATATATAAATATTTTGCATATCCGCGTTCGCAACCTTAAAAAAATAGAGCACAAAGTGGGCGCTAACGATTGTGGTGAATAATATCTTAAGCCTACTACTACACAATGTCATTGTCATTGACTTTGACCCATTGTTATGAGCCGTGATACGCAATGATGGTTTTGTGTACAGACACCAGCACATCAAGCTACCCGAAACTTTCAGATTTTCCCAATCAACTTTGAACCTTATACTATAGCGATAAAGCTGAAAATCTATTAAAGAAATCTGACAGATTGTAGTAGCTTGATGTGCTGGCGTCTGTACATTGAAGATGCACACAGCTGAGAAGTTTGTTATACAGGCAAGATAATATGAACTTTTGTGAACCAGGGCTACGCAAGCATTGAGCAGTGTTTTCACGGGCATATGACAGGTGACATCAAGGTAGACACAGGTGGAGATGGCGGAATGAGTGGAACTAGTCAGGGTGCGAAATTAAAATTTTCGTTACATTTTTTAAAATTTGCAGGTCAATATCAGCCGTGCGATTCTGTAGATATCTCACCGTGAAAACTTGGGCGAAGTGAGCGTGGAGTGAGTCGTCAATAGTGTCAATCCCTAGCATCAGTATGACTCACAGCTCACTCTAAGCTCACTTCACCTTAGTTATCACGGTGAGATTTTTCCAGAATCGACCGGCAGATTGTATGTTGGTCTAAATATGGTTCGCGGCCTTCACAATATTTATTTATAGAGTTATAATCACACAGCTACAACTTTCTAAGTTCATATTACCCTATTGAATTACTATTTCATGAAATCATGACTTGATATTTGAGGCGAATTCTAACTCAAGGAGTTTAATTGCTGATCCTTATGATTATAATATTTATAATTGTATAGAGCTAGATTTATTATGTTCGCGAATCATATTTCAATCAACATACAACATGACCACTGACTTGCAAATCGCAAATTTGAATTTCGAGTTTTTAAAGATAATAATATGTATAATTATAATAATAAAGGCTTATAATAAATAACAGATTATCCATTTAAATAGGTAAGCCAAACACACTAGCGATGGTCGTCGGTGAAGCGATATTGTATGTTACAGATTCGATTTATAAGCACTCGCCCGGCTCAGCCGGTCGATTCTGTTAGAATATCGCCGTGAGAAGTTAGGTGAAGTGAGTTGTCCTTCCATCTGATGCTAGGGATTGACACTAATGACAGCTCACTTTAAGTTCACTTCAACCGAGTTATCAAGTTGAGATTTTTACAGAATAGCACTACAGATTAGTTTAAGTGTACTTATTCTATACTTTTGATTAACTGTACCTATACAAAAATCGTCCTTCACACTGGGTGAAGGACGATTTTTCTGTCTTTTGTACATTTTTTTTACAATTCTGAACCGTATGTTGTTACCTATACAAGGTGTAACTTAAATAACGCACAACCTTTTAAGGGGTCATTGTACTCATCATTACGAATAACTTTTACTATGGGACCAAACCTGAAATCACGAAATAAAAATCAGCTGTTCCCTACATTTTGACGAGTTATGCGAACATAACTGTAGGGAACTGCTCATTTTTTTTTTCGCGATTTCAGGTTTGTTCCCATAGTAAAAGTGGTTCACAATGATGAGTACAATGACCCCTTATGAGGTTGTGCGTTATTTAAGTTACAGGTTGTATACATCATAATACATATACACAGACACACTATAACTTTATTTAGTACTTTTCATAATTATATAGGCTATCTTTGAATTATATTGGATATACTAACGGTAGGTACCTACACCTATTACTGAGCAATATTTATTTATTTATTTGTGTCTTAAAATATAATTATAACACCGCCAACAACAGTCACAATACAATATTTGTACGCCTTGCATTAAAATATTGTATCAGTGTGCTGCCTTGCACATAGAGATACCACAACATTATACCTATTTGACATAAATAAATAAAATTGAATTTGAACTATCAATATCAATTCTTCTGCAGTTTACTTTAATTTACATCGGTACTGTAAACATTTTAATGATGGAATTGATAACGATTCCATCATTGAAATATTTACGCACTAAAACAAATGATTTATGGTAAGTAATATCTCAATGTATTGTCATAAGTACAATTCGTGTAAAGTTATAGAGATTCATAGACCGCATTTACGTTTGTTCTTTGACATGACTAGTAACCTTTGAAGATCTTGGTTCCAGTTTGGACTGCGGCTGATTCATTGCTTTTTCAATTTAGTAGAACCACCGCCAGTCACTCCAAAATGCAGATTACTGAGAAAGCAAACGCCTGTAAATTTTGCATTCGCTCGTGTATATAAATTGCTTAATTAATCCAGTTTTTATCTGACTTCTAATTTATCCTGTTTCCCACACGTTACTTGCAAGCATTTCTGGCAGACAATTCATTTGAAACGTCCGTATAATCTTGAAATTACTTCAAACGATTCATTAACTTACTCTTTGGCTATTAGGTGATTTGTAACGGACATCGTAATAGGATTTTTGTTTCTAGAAACAGTTTTTGAGGAAAATAAACGACCGCGTAACTAGACTTGATTGGACAAGTCTAAAAAAGTGCGAAGAATTTGCTAATAATAGATACGCAAATTGGCTTCGGAAATTTTGTAGAACACGTGAACAAGTCTTTTTTACCTACAAGTTTCTTCGTTGTAGTGTGGTTTTCTTAAAGCTTGCCAACATCTGTATCGTCCTCCGAGTAAGAAGAATTTGTTGTATCTTAAACCCCGTTTATGGGGGATATATCAAATTTATGTGTTGCGTTGTCGAGGATACTGGCATACTTACTAGATATTTTAGAACTTTAAGAGCCTTGGAGGTTCGCGGAAGTTAGTTGGCAAAGCCATCCAAGCAAAACCTCAACAGTATCTAGAAGCCCAGTTCCAACACTTACGAATTATATACATGGTATGTTGTAGGCAGTACCTACCTTCGTTTTGGGGGAAAATGCTATGAAAACAATGTTTTTGTACAGCTAAATATGGACGGATATGAACTAAATCCACAAAGTCACGTACATAAACAAGTTTGAAACAGCCTACACACGTAATATTTAGCGATTAAGTAAATGGAGGTCACGCGTTTTGAAGTCCATAACACCAAAGCTGACATCATTGAGATTCGTCATGTATGTCAAATGCTTGCGAATCATAAAATTGAATGCTCTTGTTCACAATGGACAAATTCTGCACATTTGACGTTCATTGATAAGTTTACATAATACGTGATTGATGTTTGTCATACGGATGCAACAATGAATGACGTTTGATTCCAAATATACCAAGTACTAGGAATCCAGAAATTCAGGGAAGTGTGACGAGAGAGAAGTAGGTAAAAAATATTAGGTGTGCACGTCAGTGGACACTTTGATCTTGACCTGGCTAGTGGTCTAGCGTAGTGCGGAGTTTCAACAGAATAAGAGGCCAGCTTATACTGGGTTTTTTATCACTGACGTGTGGCGTACCTACTTACTAAGTACTAAATATTACTAACGTCACTCATGTTTTGTTAGTGTCCATATACTAATTTTATGAAACTTCTTCATGGTGTAATCTACTGATATAAAAAGACATTATGTAAATCCAGTCATTTTCGATCTTGACATCTTATCTGATTCCGATAAAATTCCAGTTGATGTCTTTTTCTTTTCTCAGTGAGATTTTCTCCCACGAAATCAAGGCTAGCCTTTGATTGCTGTTCTATCTATAAAACCTTAAATTCGTTCTCTGACTGACAACGCTGAGAGCTGCATCGGATGTAACTATAACCTATGCCCCCATTGCTGAGAAAGTCTTACCGATATCTAATAAATAAATAAAAATCTTAAATTCATTAACTGACAAACAACAAACAACCTAACCCATTGGATCTAGAAGCATTAAATTTACAGAAGAGTTCCTTATAATAACGAAGGTGAGCACTAAGGAAGGATTATTGAAAATACATCCCCTAAAAGCGGTAAACAGGGGATGAAAGTGTGTATAGAAGTTCGTCTTTTTCTATCGAGACGCGGCTTCTGTTATAATAACACCATAGGTGCCCATGAATTATCAGCCGATGGAACGTTCAAGATAACAAAAGGTTCAAATCCCTTCATAAACCATTGATCTAATAATCATTACATCTGATATAAGATCCACTAAGTCCTAAAATCAAAGTATCGTGTTATACCACGGAAGAGGCGTTAACGTAATCCGCGCACGCGATGTTACTCGCACAGTGTAAAAACATCAGTTCAATGAATTGACATGAAGCATGTATCTTAACATAATTGAAACCGTAACTATTGGAAATACTGTCGATGACTTGTTATTAGAACACTAGCTTCAGCCCGCAAGGGTCTCACCGGCACCCTACTTGCGTAACACACTAATACTCTCAATTTGAATCATTTTGAAGCATATTGTTAATCCATTGCTCAATATGTTCGAAAAACGTGTCTGCTCAACAACGTAAATAACGCAATGAATGTTGTTGAACTGTCAAAATGAAACCCACTGCTACTGATAGTGTTTTACGCAATTAGCCTGCTGGTTTCCATATGAAATCTGCACTGGCGTCTTTTTTGACATTAGTGCCATTCTAAAGTTGCTAGTTGTTGAAAATAATTTTAGGCCAATTTTGAAACCCCTAACTTTATTCGTTTTTGGAAAATAGGGGTTGCAACCCCTAACCCCAAAATTATTTTTCTACTAAACTATAATAGATATTCGAATGAAACCAAAGCGACATTAAAGCTACTAATTAGGTTCACGTTACATATTTTTTTCATAATTTTGCATGCAACTATAGGGCAGCAAGCAGCTTTTTTTTTATAATTTAGGGGTTGTTTTTCGTAGCTATTTTTTGAGGTACGCCAACCAAATAAATCACGTATAGAATACGAACTTAATACGTTAAGAATCCAACTATAATGCGTAGCAATTACATAGGTGTGTGATGGGTGGAACATAAAACATTAAAAGTTATAAGTAGGTAGGCATAGTATTGTAAACTGATAATAGTTGAGACTTCATAAAATTTCATATGGAAACCCGGCGAGACCCTTTGTCCGCGTGAAATTTCTTGGTCCCCCGTCCCGCCTTCTCGCATCGCATCGCCTGTTCGCGTGATTATTTATTAGACTTCATTTTCGTTTAGCGTTCATTCTCACTGTTTTTCTTTTTTTTTCTCAGCTCCTAAGGGTTATAACGTGATATGGAATAACCAAAAACCCTCCTCAGGAATTGGGCAATCAAATGCAAAAATATTTTTTCAAGTCCGACCCGTAGTTTCAGAGATTAAGGCATTCAAACAAAACAGCACGCTAATTGCGTAACACGTTATCGTTCTCAATCTGAATCGTTTTGCACGATATTGCTAATCATGGCTTCATATGTTCGAAGAATGTGTTTGCTAAACAATGTAAATAACGCAATGAATGTTGTTGAATTCTCAAAATGAAACCCATTGCTACTGATAGTGTGTTACGCAATTACCTCGCAGCTCTTCAGTTTTTTCTATTTTCATTCGTCTATGCTTAGGAACTATTGGACAGACAGACATACATATATAAAAAAAATAGACCCTTTGTGAATGTTTCAATTTATTGCGTTTATTGTTGTTTTGGATCAACAAATAAATACCTGCGTAGTGACCTTTTAGTTCTTGAAACAAATGCTATGTTTAGAACGTAAAGTGAATTAACTTTTTACAGTCTTTGAAAGACTGTCTACTGCTACATAGATAAGTTATGATAAAGAAACATTGGTTAGCCAATGTTTGTTTGTTGTGAATCAAAGTATCCGTAATAATTTTTCATTTCATTTCACAACGATTCAATCCTTCGCATTGCCAAGCCTTATTGTCCAAGCAATCACGCGTAACCACCATTGTAAGGGCTTCAAAATCATTAAGAAATAGAATAGCGACGAAATAATAAATAAAAAAGAACTACAAACAATAAACGTTTCATTTCAATTGTAGCGATTGATGTCGAAACGTGGCACGTACGATTGGCAGACTTATATTTATAAATAATTAATTTATTCAGATAACAGAGATCCATTGGTTAGTAACAATAGTCTTAACCTTTGTTAGTACTTAAATAATAACACAGACAATGTACAGATGACAAGTGACCTCACCAACGGGCTGTCATATCTCCCGGCTATAGCTCGTAGAATGCTGCTGGGGCTGCCACGGTGTCTGTATTGCAGCGAGGCCGCTTTCTTACACCGTACAGCATTGAAGCAGTCGGTATCGGTACGTGCCTCAGAGAATATAGATGACGCGCTATAGAACCGAGGCAGACGCAACAGCACTCTAAATGCGTTGTTATACTGGATCCGCAGAGCATTGTAGGCCTTTTGGGTGTAGCTGAACCACAGGCTCCCCGAGTGGCATGGGTGAGTTGATGAGTTGGCATGCAATATGCATGCTTTAAACAGTAACACAAGTTTAAAAAAAGTAAAAAACAAGTAGTGTAGTTAAATACAAGTTTTCGCTTAGTTTGGGAGACAGTATCAGTACCTAAAGCACAATACATTTACTTGTGTCTAATAATAAGTCACCTTGTGAACTGTATAATTTTTTGCGACAATAAAGATTATTATTATTATTCTTATTATTATTATTATTATTAGTGTTATTTTGACCGCTGCTGTACATCGGAAGAACCGGCGGACCAGCATATTAGCCCGAACCGACAATGCTCTGCGCTCCCTCTCTATATCCGCGTCGTCTTTCAAAGCGTCCCTCACCAAGTGGCCCAGGTATTTAAAACAGTACACAACACCATGCCATTTATACTTAGCACAACCTCATTTCAAAACATTCGGTTACCAAGCGACGAAGGCGAATTTCACACACAAGCAGCAAGAAAGCACATCTAAACCACGTTCAAGAGCTGTCATTGCAGTGTCAATATTCCACAACAATGATAACACTGATAGCTCTTGAGCGCGGTTTAGATGAGTTGATCGCATTCTGTTTTGTTGGTGAAAGGAGAATGCCAACCAATGGGCCCCTTAGTTTTGGTGCCGTGTCAAGACTATTTACTTCTCAAAAATCAAGTCGTATTTTTACATGGTCAAGTTTGTTTTATCAACATTTCTTTTACCCTAGGATTGAAAAACTAAATTAATATTTATTTTATTGAATTTATGTCAGTTCCGCCATTAAAACTTAACCTGAATGTTGCCAGACGACAAACTATGTCAATGAAATGATTGTAATCGATTGAAAATATCGATATTTTACTAATCGGCCTAAAATTACCGGAGATAGGCTACAATAGCTTTTCTCCCATCGTAATCTAGCTAACGCTCTCACCTAAGCTAATCCCACATAATTATCATGTGTTTCATGGTAATTCCTACCGTCAGAAATATTCCGCTACATTCATACCTGTCGATTAGTTTCTTTAAAAAACAAAAGTTACCACATACATTATTCTGGTTAGTACTCAGGTTAGAATCTCCCATAAATACCTAAATAGCATTTATAGAGCGTTTATCGTGGTTAACTTTTTATGTAAATAACATTATTTATAACAAATCGATTTGGTAAATCGATTACCAAAATATTTAACATGGTCATACTTTTAGACAGATCTATATGTCAAATCAATGCATCAATCAAATTGTTTCGTGCCGTTTGTTTTGCGTCGACCTGAATTTATTCCTCCGTATTTACTTGTGTTCTTTACAATTAGAATCCGTCGAGTTGAGCGTTTACGTTCCTCCAGTGGATTTGTTTTGTGATATTGGACTGTTTTAGTGACAAGTGAGCAAATTGACTTTATTATAGTTATTAAGTGAGCCTTGGACTCTTGTTTACTCCTGAAAAATGTCTACACCTGGTAGAGGTCGGGTAAACCGCCCTCTCTCGCCGGTGTGTCAGTTGCTCCCTACGTTTGGCGCCTAATCTTCGTAGACGTCAAATCGAAGAATTTGATGAACTAATACTTATCCTGAGATCCTGGGTAACACCTACACCGGTAAGTTTATAGTGTGTCATTTACAAGACTTATACGAACACAGGATGCCTATGTTGGGTCAATCAAGGGGTCATCGTCAACTGTAAATCGCTATTATTTCCGCTTTAACAGAAATTAATGTTTTAGGCAGTGTAAGGTGATCTGTGAGAAAACCTAGACCATAGCAATAAGCACACGAATAAATGAGTATGTATTATCTATTTAAGATTTCACTGATTTATTTTTGTTATCTTTTCAGATATCCTCGATGTCATTCTGTGTCGAATGTTTTGTATTATTACAAAACTGGACATCATGAACCACAACGTTATCCCTTGTATCCCCTGCTCTTGGACACCTCAACATATGTTTTGCATGTGGCATGTCAATTGCAAGTTGCAGAACTCATAGGGTTAGTCAAGACTGTTCTCAAAGGAATTTTATACTAAGATGGACACCTGATTAACATGTAAGTGTTTTAATTGTGGCAGAATAACTATGATTGAACTAATTGAACAAAAATAAATAGTATAAATATAATATTTTCTTATTTTTAGATCTTGCATTTGGAACAAGTTTGCCGTGCTTGTTGGGAGGCTGCATCGAGAGAAATTCACAGCCAGGCCGTTGGTGGAGTTAACAGACCCACCGTGGAGTCTGTGTCAGTGACTGATAACAAGGACGATAACATCACAGGTGCTGTGATTCCTGTACCACTTCCACTACCACTGCCGGTTCTACGACCTCAGGAACAACAATTACCTCGAGCATTTTCAAAAATGAATTCACTAAAGTACAAATGGGTTTTGGCAATTTCACAACATTGCCTGTTCCTTGGTTGTACGAACACTGAATGTCTTTTAATAATAATAATAATAAAACCATTTATCCATCCATTTTAGCATTTGTTTTTTATTTTTGTTTAAGTATGAGGCACTACAAAAGAAGTTTTGTTGTTACATCATAAAGTATATAGAGTCACTGGTAATTAGTGACCGATACTTAAACACATGATTCTACTCATCATTACAAACAACTTTTACTATCGGGCCAAATCTGAAATCATGAAAAATAAAAATCAGCTGTTCCCTACATTTATGTTCGTACGAGTCGTCAAAATGTAGGTAACAGCTGATTTTTATTTCGTGATTTCGGATTTGGTCCAATAGTAAAAGTTGTTTGTAATGATGAGTAGAATCATGTGTTTAAGTATCGGTCACTAATTACCAGTCACCCTATATATTCCCTTCACTGCAAGAATCTGCAGATATCATTTACATAGCAATTGTTGAAATACAGTAAATTATTTATCAGAATTTGTTCCAAGGGAACATATAAATAGAAGACATACGATTTTCCAAAGCATAAACAGCAGTGCTCCCCATCTAAATAACTTTCCAAGATTATCATTAATCGAATTAAAAATGATTTGCTTTAGAATCTTACCAATTAAAACAGGCAAGATACTATTATGAGGAGCATGTGCAGGCGAATGGTACCTACTGTGTAGAAATAAGCAATGAATTAATAGAAGATTTGCCCTTAATATTAGGTCAAAACAATTGTCTAGTTAGCGCCACGGTTAAATCGAGACATATGAGTAGCAGGATTTAGTACACATATTTATTAATAAGTAGAGAGCAACATAGGGCAAATTCTTTAGAGAATATCATTGCTTATTATTGTAGTTACTTAGTGGGAAATCATACAGTAGGGTGCTGCACTCATACTATGGTATACCATGTTGTGGTATTTAAGCTGGGGTCGTTTTAATTATATAAGTGCCCCAGTGCAATTTGTAGACCATATATTCCTTGAAGAATAAATGTTTTTCCTACCATTCATTGTTGTTTTGTTTTAAAGTAAGCAACCGTAGGCAGCTTTGCTTGTGAATGATCTGTGTGGTTGTTGTAACTTAGCCATGAGCTCCTCTAACCTAAGGCTTTAGTTGTAGGTAAGTATTTATTTTTAACAATACTACCCAATAGTGGTGAGGCCACAGCCTACTTAACGCTGACTGCCGGCACGGCACGGCAAGGGATATTTGTAAGCGAAAGTACTTAACCTACATAATTTATCTAGCAAGAGAAGAAGTTATGTAGTGTTTTCTAAATTCTGGAATCAATATTAATACTAAAACAATGGTATTATTTTAATTTCAAATATGTTAAAACAAAAAAAACTGGTTTTATAACATCAATTTCAGCATCCGAAAAAATAAGATTTCTCTTAAACTAGGGTGAAAAATTGAAAATCAATTTCAGGATATGAAAAGGTAATTCCAGGTCTACAAAACCAAGTTAAAACCACCGTGACACGCGAAGTTTTTTAGGGGCCCAAAACTTCTAACAAAATGGGCATTCTCCTTTGCCCTAAGTCAAAACGGAACTAATAATTGGCAAAAAAAATTAAAATTAAAATTAATTGGCAGGCCAAGCCGCGGGAAAATCTTGTCTATAACCAGCCAGTTGACCGTGACCACAAAATTCGTGCCGAATCTGACCCAATGTAACTTTCTTTTTGCCAATTTACGCTACTATTGTATAATAGTGAAATACCGAAGTTATTGTTCGTATTATTTTGTTGAATAATACTGGGACTTTACTGTTAAATTTTCAGCTAGACCGGTTTTTTAAGGTTGGTGGAGACTACTACACTACTAGGTGGAATGCATGAAGAAGCCTCCTCAAGTAGCGCAGTTGGTTCCGCCAGTTATTGAACTGAACTAGCGCTTGGCGGATCCTGGACAGTCACACCCAACACCTTATTTGACTGGCCAATTCTTCCCTTGCGGTTGTAGGGCTAACGCCCGCCTGGTTTGCGACCACCCTCCCACCGGAGTCCGGCGTCAATCAGCCTGCTGTGTTTCGTCGATGCGTAGGAGTTCCAGCGCCCTAGGCATCTTCTTTGCACGCTCGTTTCATTATAGACCTCATCCAACGCTTTCCATCAGGCGATCCATCGAGGTCCAGAGCGGGCCCATTCATCAATAAACAAAAAAAAAATACTACACAATGCAGATTTGCAACATGTAGATACTTTAGTGAAGAAGAGGATGCAAGAGTTCATCATATTACTAAGCATCCCAGTATTTCAGCTATGGACCTCGACTGATGGGCATAAGTGTCTCTCAAGAATGGCCTCTGCGACCAGTCCTGCGCTACCCGCCTCCCCGCGACCTTCACCAACTAAGGGCCCTTTTCCACGGCAAGATCCCGTTTTTTGCAGGTAGGGTTTTTTGCAGGATCCCGTTTAGTAGTGTACTTGTTTAAATATACATATTCACACAAGCATCCTGTTTGCAGTATCCGGAAAACAGGATGCTTGTGTGAATATGTATATTTAAACACGTGGGAAAGGGCCCTAAGTCGTCGGTCCACCTTGTACACTAATGCCGTATACTTAGCTAGATAAAATACGACACCAATATACAAGTATATAATATGATTATGTGTATTAGTGTCATCAATTTTCGGCAGGTCGGGCAAAGTCTCATTTTGTTTTTCTGTCAGGAATGTCTTAGCAGCAACCCGGAGTCTAGATTTGTGTCCGATTGTTGACAATAGGCTTGCCCCTTATCAGGCGAAATGTGTGTGTACTTTAAGTAGGTTTACTACTGTCTATCCCTTCATAGATTACAGGCGTGATGATATGTTCTGCCGTGCGATTCTGTAACCATCTCACCGTGAAAACTTGGGTGAAGTGATTGTGGAGTGAGCTGTCATTAGGGATTAACACTATTGACACTGCTCCCTTCACTTATGATTTGACGGTGAGATTTTTACAGAATCGGCCGGCTGTTATTCAAAATCCACCTTAATATTTCTCAAGTAGTTTGGCGAGTGGTGGCTACTAAATATTTAACATAAACAATTTTAGATAAGGAAATAGCCCTTAACCTGTTCGTTTGTAATTTTATAATGGTTTGGCAATCGCCGTGCAATTTGCGGCGACCTACGGAGACTTGGCAGGCGGTCTCTGAGTACTTTTCGCTATTTACTAACCTCTTACACAACTGTAAGTATAATTTTGTTGTTGATATACGTGTCTTCTTAGGCTGTGTGAATGTCAGTCTGCAATGACAGTTCAATCAATGCTTCTATACATAATTATTATAAATCGAAGTCGCTCTTCGTGTCTGGCTGTGTGACCAATTTGTTCTTCTAAACTACGCAATTTTGACGCGGTTTTCAACATCATTTAGAGAATTTATTCCGGAACGTGTATAATACTTTCATATTTAACTTAAATATAATAAAGAAATCTTCATGTTTTGTCAAGTCGTCAAACCGTGGGAAGAGGCGGATCGCTAGTTCCTTAATATAAACGAAGGAAGAAGACGAAAGAGTGAAATATCCTCGCATTATGTAAATGATAACGAAAACCGCTCGACTTGGTGATATTACATTGGAGTTTACAAACGCAGACAATATTTCCTAATAATAATAACAATACCCCACCGCCGTAATTCTACGTTGACGTCGTAGCTGGGCTAGCGCGCTCCGAACTTTAGGCCTGTTCTGGAAGAGTTTACTTGGCCGGAACAGGTCTAGAGCCAGGAGCCAGAGCTGCCAGACCAAGAGAGACACAGAAACTCGCAGGGTAGCGACCCCACGGACCCTATCTCCTAAACCATAAAAACATAACAATAATTTATATTAAATGTTTTTATATTCTAATATTTAAAATATAATTTATGTGTGAATAATGAAATCTATAAATAAATAAAACAAAGTCGGGTTAGATACACCTATTATAACTCAAGAAAGGCTGGACAGATTTTTATAATCTTTGATTTGTTGGATTTGTCTGTGCCCCGAATAGCAGAATAACTAATAAAACAAGAGTAAAATTAAGGGGAAAAAATATAATAATAATAATATTCCACAACTTTCACACAACGCCATCTAGTTCCAAACTAAGCAGAGCTTGTGAGATGAGTACTAGACGACTGATAAACATACATATATGTATATTTCTAAATACATACATATTATAGATAAATTAAACCCAGACAAAGAACAAATCATCGTGCTCATCACACAAACATTTGTCCTAGGTGGGAATCGAACCCACGACCTTGCGCATTACAGGCAGGGCCACTGACCACTAGACCAACAGGCCTGTCACATATTATTTATGACATATATTTTTCAATTTCTCATACATTTTCCAATTTATTGATTCCGAGGCGGTACGGAGCATAGACATAGAGGATGGACTGTGCAATCCCTAGCAGTAACTAAAATATGGTCAGAAAACGTGTGAGAGAGACGACTATTGGATACTCCCCTGTTGTTATCTCTTTCTAAATTTCTGATTGGTCCACGTCACAACTCTGCAGGTGCGGATCATAACTACAAACCTACAGAGAGAGACAGAGCAGGGGAGTATCATCGCACTGTCCCTTTCTAACAAAGTGGACAATTTTCTGAGTGGATCGCGCAGTCCATCCTCTATTGTCTATGGTACGGAGTTCGCCAAGTCAGCTACGCGTAGTAAAGTATATAAACAATAAAAAAATAATGCATATAATATCGAAAAATATCGATGATGGAAACAACTTATGGGGAAAACAAAGAACGCTGAGTCCATCAATAGCTATGTGAAATTACTAGCCACGATAAAAAAATGATCAGTTTAAAAATAAAAATGGATTAAAACAGCAACTAATCATAAAACAAAAAGAAAAATGCTAATACTTAAACACAGTCTCACACAAACACAACTTTGCAATTTCCGGCTATACTAGGTTTTTAGGTAAACATGCACTCACGCGCACTTAAAGAAAACGCGTAACGAACAGGTGTGACAAAACCCTTGAAGTTCGCACAGTTACGTTCATTGTTAGTTCAAACACCTGCGGCCTGCAAGCTAATTGTGTAAGTACCATCGTAATCGCTTTCGTCTGACTTTTCAATTCAAGTGTTCGACAACTTTGCCTACAATACATGTTTTGTTATCGACGTGAGAGTGGCACCGTTTGCCAAATTTGAATGGACAGAAACTATAAATAGAAGTCATGTACTACTTAATATAGGCAGTCATTTATCACATGTGTATGGATTCGACAACTTGTTGCATAAGTATGTTGACTTTAAACATTGATAAGTCACTTTCCATAGAGTCTTATAGAAGACTAGCCTCTGCCCGCGACTTCGCTTGCATGAAATTTCTTGTTCCCCCAACCCACTCCATCGCATCGCATCGCCTTCCCACGCTGTTATTTTTTTTTTTGTTTATTGCTGAATGGGCCCGCTCTTGTCCTCGCTCACGCCTGATGGAAAGCGATGGATGAGGTCTATGATGGAACGCCCAGAAGATGCCTAACGCGAAGAGAGTTCTTAAGTGCGAAGAGGCACTGGAACTCCCACGAATCGACTTCATTTTCGCTTACCGTTCTTTGTTACTTTTCAGGGTTCCGTACCCAAAGGGAAAAACGGAACCCTATTTCTCCCGCTCCGCTGTCCGTCCGTCCCTCCGTCCGTCTGTCATTTCTGTCTGTGTATTTCTGTTGCCGCTATAACAACAAACACTAAAAAACAGAATAAAATAAATATTTAAGGGGGCTCATATACAACAGACATGATTTATTTGCCGTTTTTATAGATAATGGTACGGAACCCTTCATGCGCGAATCCGACTCGCGCTTGGCCGGTTTTTTTTTAATGCTCCTAAGACTCGTAGTGTGATGTTTAATAACCTTTCTCAAGAATTAAGCCATGAAAAGAAAAATATTTTTTTAAGTCCGACTGTTAGTTCCAGAGATTATTCCCTACATACAAACAAAGAAACAAACAAGTTTTACCTCTTTATAATATATATTTTACATTATAAAAGATTAGGACCCATTGACTAAGAAGAAGTACGAAATCATTGACTATTAAGAAACCCAACAACAATTTATTACAACATATTAAGAAACCCAGGGAAGTTTCTAAAACGCAGTTGCATCTCTCTAAGGCTAGAATTCGCAGCACCATTAAAAATTAGAACGACGGTCGTCTTGAGCTAAGATTGAGTTTGTAACGATGATGTTAACACTGACCTTGGCCGGTGTAACAGAAACAAAACAACTGACAAAAGACAAGATAAAAATAAGTAGTTTAAAAAAAAACTCAAAGAACACTTTTATCACGCACTAAAAATGATAAAATAATTAAATTTACCTTAATTGAATTCAAAAATCATACGACTCATAATCATACTCCAAACCCGAGCGGTTTACTAGCAGTCACTAAATAGTTCCACTATCCATCTCCTGGCTCCATCGTTACAAAACCAACCCCCCCCCCCCTCGTTATATAACACAAAGTTTCATTTCGATAGGACTATTGGAAGTAGGTAAAAAAGATTTTCTTACATTGTTTGTTAGTTAGTTACAACTTTACTCTTTAATCCATTTTCAACTTTAATCCGGCCAAATGTGAGTCGGATTCGCGCACGAAGGGTTCCGTACCAATATCTATAAAAACGGCAAAAAAATCATGTCTGTTGTATAGGAGCCCTCACTTAAATATTTATTTTATTCTCTTTTAGTATTTGTTGTTAAAGCGGCAACAGAAATACATCATCTGTGAAAATTTGAACTATCAAGGTTCATGAGATACAGCCTGGTGACAGACGGATGGACGGATAGCGGAGTCTTAGTAATAGGGTCTCGTTTTATCCTTTGGGTACGGAACCCTAAAAACGTGTTAATAAAACTCTGGAAAATCTCAATAACGACATTTTTATCTAAGCTCCGAATACAAATAAGTGCAGAATCAGTCAGATGGAGCGTTAATTAAAATCAATCATGCATCAAACCAAAACAAGATTGGTCGGTAAGGTATACCCGTGTATTTCAATATAAATTTATTATTGAGTAAAACCAACATAGCAACATTGAGTGGCGTTATGAAATCACATTAGAGTCATCTTACCAGACAGCGGCCTAGAAAATAGCCACTTTGTACTTAAAATACCTGGTTCTATGAATTGATATATACTAGTCGTTTTGCAGCAGTGGTATCTACTTAGTAGGTATTTTGGAACAATATATATGACAAGAGCTGGGTTGAGCGGAGTTTACAAATCTACTGCAGTCCGGCCGTCGAGAGAATGCGTTGTTGTCAGTGCAACCATTTCAGTAGCTAATGAAGATCAAATTCGCAAAACACGTATTCGTTTGTATGATACTGTCAGGTGTCAAGAACGCATTCTCTCCAAAGCCGGACTGTAAGAAATGAGTAGTCTTCTAATCTAATGAAGTCCACAAGTCCTAATAATAACTTGTACTTGAGACGAGATGCCATTAGACATTGACGACTGTAATGACGGTGGCAATCAATGAGTAACATGGACTATTGACTCGAATCTCGAACATGATCTCCGACGAACGTTTCATTATCAAGAGCTTATTGCAAACATGGATGAAAGTGTTTTACTAGAATCCCACATATAAAAAAAAAAATTTGCGGAACAGTTTTGCGGAACTACATTGCAGATTAAATCAATGACTGGAAAAATCTATTCCAAGCCTTGTTTAACATTGAGCAAAATTGAACGTTACGTCAAATACACCCACATCCGGCAGCCGACGCCAACGATCAAGTGCAATTAAGCCCTAACATGGCCTCAACCGTAGACTAGTGTCAAGCTTACCTCGATATAACAATCATAATAGGCAAACAAAAAAAAACCTTAATGCCTTGTTTAAACAAGTGTAGCAAATGTGCCAATTTAGACGTGAGTATGAAATTGTCGTAATGTTCGAGTGAACTGGATAATTAGAGCTCATTTCTCCTCCTCGATGTAGCATGTCATCCGATACTAAGTGGCTAGTGGGCAACTACCAAGGAGGTCTAATTGTACCATAGACACCACAATTTTCTCGACGGAAATGGAACATGAAAAAAATAGTCAGTTTGATATGCAACCTCATTATTACGGCTTTGTCATTATGCAGAAACAAAGTTAATGATACATAAAGAGAGATGAGGGATTCATTTGTTTTGTCACGTTGGATGAGCTTTTGTTTATAATTAAAAATAAAAAACTGTAACGCTTTATAGCTGGAGTATTTACCAAAGTTATTTCTAGTCATTATAAGCTATGTTGACAAATTTCGGAAAATTTCGAAACACAGTTACAATCACGATCCGAGGGTTTTGAAGGATATTTCTAATTCTATTCCATTGATTCATAGATTTAATAAATTTGTCTGCTCAACAACGTAAATACCGCAACGAACGTGGCTGAACTGTCAAAGCGAATGAAAATGCGTTAAATTGTCATTTTACGTGTGTTATGGAATTAATCTGCATGTAAGGTACTATTATTATGTTGTGGTATTTCATTTTCGTTGCAGAACTACCATCAATTGCAGTTTTTTTAGTGGAATGTCTCATTAAATATCGAATTCAAAATGAACACCACATTATTTATTACACTGGTCTTTCAGTTATCGCTCGCTGATGTAATTTGAAATGACTTACAAGTTTGTTCCATGCTTACAAATGCGATCGATAGGAGAACCGCTTCATACTTATTATAGCCTATTTCTATGTAGTATGATTTACAGTTGAAACCGCGCAGGCCAATGGAAGCAAGAAACAATTGAAGAAAACAAAACAAATATCAGCTATCTTTGTTTTGTTTTCTTAAACTGTTTCTTCGTGGCTCAAAAGACTGCCTAACTTAAATGGGACTGGGCAGTACTTACATGTCTGCTTTGGGCCGCAGATAGCAAGCAGACACGTCCTACCCAGAACTGGTGGCGTGAGACCGAGACAGAGAGATGAGGCTGCAGTAGGCCACGTAGGAGATGGCAGGATGAACTGAACAGATTCCGCTAAAACGAAGGAGGATGCGCGGGCTCGCGAACGAAGGAAAGAGTGAAGGGAGACCTTAGCACAGGAGTGAGACAGCGCAGGCTAATATAAAACAACGGGTCGCTTTGATGGTACAGAATGTGAGAGCATAATGGAAGATATTCACAATAATTAGAACAATCAAAATGTAACGAACGATCGTGAAATTGCTAGTAATGCAATAATTTGTAAACAGCCAGCCATGTTTACAAGTGCACCAGGGTGCCATTGTAACCAGAATTATGCTTTTCACTACGCAATGGCATTACTTAAACAAACCGTGCTAGCTTATAAACTAAAATCAATTATTATTCTTACGGTAAACTACGTCGGAATAGTCCGCCGATGAAATTACAATCATTTTAATCAATTATTACTTACTTAAAAAAAAAAAATACTTGCATCACGTTATATTCATGTATATCCTACTTATTTGTTCAAATTTATGTTGCATTCCTTTGATAAAATTATCACAATTCAATTATATTATTATTTTGTCGAATCTAAGATTTTTTAATATAAAATCGAAAATGTTTAGTTACAATATCTAATATTACGCTCCATTATATGTAACCTAATGTTTAGTGTGTGACTAATCTGCATATTAGTATTATACATTTTGTATGTGGCTCTACCTAATCAAAAATCATGGCGGCAGTAATTGCAAGGCAGAAGTAACATAAATGCAGCACAGGGCTTACTGACGATTCGGACACAATATATTCGGACACAGTGTCCGAAACGATATATGTATTTTAATGAGATAGAGCAAGAAGCAAGCAAGTGTCCGAATATATAGGGTGACTGGTAATTAGTGACCGATACTTAAACACATGATTCTACTCATGACAACAAACAACTTTTACTGTCGGACCAAATCCGAAATCGCGAAAAAAAAATCAGCTGTTCCCTACATTTTGACGACTCGTACGAACATAAATGTAGGGAATTCACTAATTACCAGTCACCCTACATAAGGTCCCATTAAAATAAATGGACAAACTTTTAGAAAACATTCAGACCACCAAAATAAGGACAACGGTAAAAAAATATATCATATATACAAGAAAAATAATCAGCTAACGAAAATACACTAAAAAAATTATTAATTTTAGGTCAAAATAAAATCACTTTAACCAGTGTTTTTTTGCTTGGATATCTTTGGTTAGACGTACCGAACACTGTGTTAAAATTTGTCCCGGTATTGTGTCCAAAACGTCAGTAAGCACAGTATAGTCATAACCGCGTAACAAATCGCGCAACAGTGTTTTCACATACTCTTAATTGTATCATAGTACCTATTCCACTTAATTCCACTTAGCAAAAAAACCTTTTTGTTTTTGAAAAAGTTTTTATTTTTCACTTTTAAGTTGTATACAAATTCGTATAACACTACTTGCTATGTAATTATCAGTGACAGGAACTTATTATAACATCATCAATATAAACTAAGTGGTAAAAATACGTATTATTGAAGCAAACTCAAAGACTATTCAAGCAAAGTTAATAAAATTTATATGGGACCATCCCTGAGACATGCCCTATCCATTATTATTTTTTTTTAATCAACTTGCAATCGCCGGAGATATCGCGTAACATACATAAAAAAATACAGTCGAACTGAGAACCTTCTTCTTTTTAAAGTCGGTTAAGTATGTAAAGATACGGCACATATAGCCACAATGCATCCCATGACAATTGCACTAAGCCACCACTGAAAAGTCATAGGGAAGCAAACGACGGAATTTCGTTTACTTATATTTTTACAAGTAATTTTGGTTTAATAACCAAACTACTAAACCAATTTTGATGAAATTTGTATTGGACCAATCTAAAAGTATATTTTTTCAAATAAAAAAAAGATTTTTGCAAATCGGCTTATAAATATCGGAGTTCTGAGGTAACAAAACATAACAAAAATATTCAACCGAAATGAAAGCCTCCTCCTTTTTTAGAAGTCGGTTAAAAATATAGCAACTTGCGGGGAACTGCGTAACACAATAACAATTACAATGTCTTTCATTTTGACAAATCGACAGTATTCATTGCGTTATCTGGGGGCACGGCCGTGCCCCCACCAAGTCGAGCAAAAAAGCGTCACGGCCGTACCATCCTTTTCTCGAAGCAATTCAGACCATTTTCGACCCCCTGTAACTTCGTTGTGGATAAAACCAGAAGACTGAAATTTTCAGTAACCATGCAGGCATTGTAAAGACACGTATATTTCAAATTTCATTCAATTTGAACCAGTATTTTTAAGAATTATAACGGGTCAAATTTCTTAATTTTGTCACTCACTGACTGACTCACCGATCATCAAAATTCTAAGGCACTTCTAGCAGACCTAGAAGCTTCAAATTTGGAATATAAGTAGTGTTTGGTGTATGAATCAAGGAAAAACTAAAAAATCTAGAAAAGACCGCAAAGAAAATTAAGCCCATACAGTCAAGTCTTCAGTTAATAAAATTTTTTCAATATTGGCTTTATTCGTAACGATGTTTTATTTTTTATTTTACGGCAATTATTATTATTATTATTGCGTGCGAAGCCGCGGGTTTAAGCTAGTCCCATATAAATATAGGCGCATGGTAGTGCCCCTGCCAAATCGAGCAAAAAATGGGTATTCCCGTCATGAAAACACGTGTATTAAATAAATATAAAAAACGTACCTACGTGCGTATTCGTACTTATTACGAGTGCGTAAGGTTGTATAATTATATACCACGCGCATACAAAGTGTTAAGATTAGGTGTGACTACACAAAAAGACCGTGACTTACTCTCAACTAGATTAATAACTCTTAAATCCGATTCAAATGAAAACAGATTGGTTGAAATAATTGAACACCTCTCGAGACTTCCTACTGATACCGTTTGCTTATTACCTACAAAAAACATGTATCAACAATTAAATACTGCAATGCTTAGATCTCTCCCACATCCCGAAATAAAACTTACAGCTGTAGATAGCTTAGATTGCCCCAAATACCTAACAAAAAGAGCTCGTGAAAGCATAAAAAAATATGAAGATGATGCTTCTATGACAGCAGGCCTGGAAGAAAACATAATTATAAAAATAGGAGCAAAAGTCATGCTTAGGCGAAATATTGACGTGAGTCTTGGTTTAGTTAATGGATCTATCGGTATAGTGCAAAGAGTAAAGGTTGATCCGGATAATACAAAAATCATTAAGAAAATATACATTATATTTAATAACGAACATGTTTACGAACTTTGTCCGGTTAAAACTAAATTTGAAATTATTAATAGAGCTTATGTTCATCGCGAACAGTTTCCCATATGTATAGCCTATGCTATAACTATACATAAAAGTCAAGGACTAAGTCTACATAATGCACTGATGGATATCGGTTCTACAGTATTCACATCCGGTCAAGCTTACGTGGCACTTTCGAGAGTTACAAGTCTGGGCGGTTTACATCTAATTAATGTCGACTTTGGAAGTGTTAAAGCGCAGGAATCCTCAATTTGTGAATACAACAGACTAAGAAGCATTTACCGTCCAGATTTGTCAAAAATTGTAACATCAAAGCCTCCCAGAAAAACGCATAGAGACAGGGAGTGGGCTCTTAGAAAAACTGTAGCTGAAGCTCAAGAAGTAGTACCGGAAAAGAGAAAACGGAAGGCTACCTACAAAAATAAGAAAAGTTCATAAGTCAGAGAGAGGGCTTTAAGAAAATTCGTTGCTGGTAGATATACATATATACAATAAGTAGAAGGTACCGAAAAGGAAAAAAGTAGAACTGTCTACAAAATACAAAAAGAAATGAGATCCCATCAAAAACAATACTTGTCAAAAAAACCAAGTCTCGCAACTCAGTTGTTCTGCGGTAAAAAGTTGTGAGATCCATGTAATACCAAGTCGGTTATTAATTTATTCAGTCTCTACTTAAGCGACATTCTGTCTTAATACGTCCAGTCTCTAAGACCACGATCGTGGTCCATAACAATTGAAAATCAATTGTGTCTGGAATCTCCGTACTCGAAGCATTAAGTTGTTACGTAATAATTAACAGCATCTTATAGTGACGCATATCAATATTAAAATTCTTTAATGTTTTATATAAATATATTGAGACTTGGCCATCGCCTGAAAACACGTGTAAATTCAATCGCCTGAAAACACATGTAAATTCAATTATTTAGTGCGATGGCCAAGTCTCAATATATTTATATAAAACATTAAAGAATTTTAATATTGATATGCGTCACTATAAGATGCTGTTAATTATTACGTAACAACTTAATGCTTCGAGTACGGAGATTCCAGACACAATTGATTTTCAATTGTTATGGACCACGATCGTGGTCTTAGAGACTGGACGTATTAAGACAGAATGTCGCTTAAGTAGAGACTGAATAAATTAATAACCGACTTGGTATTACATGGATCTCACAACTTTTTACCGCAGAACAACTGAGTTGCGAGACTTGGTTTTTTTGACAAGTATTGTTTTTGATGGGATTTACATTGTCAAGCAGACAAATGTTTTAAAAACATGAAGCAGTTATAACGAATTTCTTTTAAAATCCCTCGGATTGTAATAGACTAGTGCGTTTTTCGATTGAGGTGCTAATTGTAATAGAAAATTGACACACGTATCATCGATGATTTTCATAGATGGGTACTGTAAGTCTCGACACCCAGTTCAGAATACACGGGTATTAAAATGCACTAGCGGCCCGCCCCAGCCTCGCACGCGTTATATGTTTTTTTTCGAATTTCCGAAATTTTCTTTGTCCATCCATCCTCACAAACTTTTGCGTTTATAATATTAGTAGGATAGTAGGGTGTCCTGTAAAACCTACGTCAAGAATAACGTGGTATCTAATTCTATAAGTTCCGAATGGAGCCTCGTAGAGAGAAGATAATATAATATGCATTTCTGTCAAATAAATCGTCGAATATCGTAGTCCACCGATCACTTCTGAACATGAGCTACTTCCCGATCCTGCAATATTGCAGGACAAGACATTCTTTTAGTTTTTGCCTTCGAGACCGCTGACTCTACATTATTTATTACAGTCATTTTAAATCTCCTGCGGAGTTCAGTACGAAATATATGACGTTGAAATAGCCCGATATTGGAAGAGAAACAGGTTACTGGACAAAACCAATTATTACTAGCGTTATGGTCAGAGAACTTACGGCAGTAATACTAGAAGTTCACCAGCGTCAAAAACTCACATATAAGAACTAATAAAAGTTAACTAAAAAAGAGAATCTTTCGATTTGGAACGCTAAATAAAAGAAACATAAGAACAATGGCATAGACAATTTATGTTCATCAATAGAACTTTAATATACAAACCTAACTAACTGCATCCGGTTAGACTGGAAGCCGACCCCAACATAGTTGGGAAAAGGCTAGGCAGATGATGATGACGACCTGACTAGGTGACCAGGCGAACTTCGTACCTCCTCAGAACCATCAAAAAAGCCGTTCCATATTAAATGTATGAGAAAATGAATTATCTTCATTGTTTTTAATAGTTATTCTGCTATTCGGGGCGGAGACAAATACAACAAATCAATGATCTTAAAAATCGGTCCAGCCGTTCTTGAGTTATTAATGGTGTAACTAACCCGACTTTGTTTTATTTATATAGATATATACAACGTGTAACGTTAAATGCGCAAAACCTCAGACACCCCAACTGATTTTTAATTCAATTGACCTATTTGAGAGAGAAAATAAGTCATTAAAAAAATTGTAAAGGTTTTATGTGCTGTTTTAGTTTTACTGACCATTCTGATCGTTTCTTGCGTCTGCGACGACGCTTTATCGAGGGATGAGTCATCACCGGGCCGCTGCGCCGCGCTGACATTGGCTTGCTTGACCTACTAATAAATAGACACGGCAACGTTTTTAACGAAGATTTTTTGAAAAATGTGACCTATATTAAAAAGTGGTTCAATTAACTCTGCTCGTTATTCTGATCAAACTATTTTCAGGTTTTGCGCATTTAACGTTACACGTTGTATAACTAAGCTAGAAATTTGTTACTGATTTCCGCCAGATTGTCAAGTTAGCAGCCCTTTGTGAAATATCGGACAATGTAGGTACTTGCTGTACTTGTTTGTATGCAAATCTATGTATAAATATTACAAGTACCTGTCCTGACAAGTAGACATTGCATTTAGACATAATACTTAACACCAGTGTCTACATGGGTATTGAGTTTGAACCGGTTATTTGTGTTACATTATTTTGCAATTTGAATCGCTGGCCGTTATTAGTTTATCCACACGCAAGGTTTCTATGCATTTATATACAAATTGCTTTATATTAAAAGCTGTTTTTGCAGGGTTATAAACATTATTTAATAAAGACAAAAAAGGTCCTAACCGTGCACACGAAATTTGATAGTTATAGTGACTTGTTTTGTGAAAGGTAAGGCGTAATGATGAGCAATCGAAAAATAAATAGGAACTCTTTTAAATCACCTTAATTTGTTACAGTTCACGTTTAATCTAATGAGCATCTAAATCTCGATTTAAAAGATCGCCGCAGACGATTGTGCAATCGACCGTTCAGCTTTTTAGTACAGACTCCAGCACATCAAGCTACTACAATCTGTCAAATTTCTTTAATAGATTTTTAACTTTATGGCTGAAGCATAAGGTTCAATGTTGATTGAGAGAATTTGACAGTTTCGGGTAGCTTGATCTGCTGGCGTCTGTACATAGATACCTAGATCTTAACGGTGCAACATACCATCTAAAGTTTAAAGATGCGAGTAGAGAATGTAGACCATTAAACTTGCCGATTGCGACAGTTTAGTGCAAGCCGGGTTTAAGGCTCCCGAAGACAGGCGCGACGCGACGGTGCGACGCGATTCTGGTAGAGCCAATTTCCATGAAGTTTTTATAAAAATTTGTTCTACTAGAGTCGCGTGGCGCCTGTCTGCGAGAGCGCTTATACGTCATCTCCGATTGAATATGGTCCTCTTTCAAATGTTATGCCTCACTAATTATAATAATAATAATATAATAATTTCTTTTGCAACAAATGTAGCCTTTGCACGCGACTTCGCTCTCGTAGATGTCGGAAAATACTCCACGGGAACGTACTACCGGGACGACCAGGATTTTTACCGGGGTTTTCATCTATGTAACTCTGTTGGTTTACGCGCGCTCCCAGTTGGCATGATTTTTTCCGACATCTTCAACAGTATTCGTCATAAATATTTCAGCCAATTCAAACAAAACCTTCATTAATTATATACATTTATTAACATTCCTCATGAATCACTCCGTCCATTGGTGAAAACCATGTGTTATTCCGTTCGGTAGTTTTTGGGTTTTTCGCGTTCAGACAGACAGACGCGGCACGATGGGGGACTTGGTTCTATAGTATTTATTTATTTAATACTTCAAGCACATAAATGTATAGAGGCGGACTTAATGCCACAGGCATAATAACTGAAGTGATAGTGATTACAGAGTCGAAAATCACAAAATAACAATTAAATAAGGTAATAAACTCTCAACTCTTGTTTCTTGTATAAAATAAGAAACATACCTAGATCTACTGCATTATATATTATCATCCAGTACAGTTTTAACTTTTCCTCTACAAAACACATAAAAAAAAACAAAGAAAAGTTGTAAATAGTGCAACTTTAAGGTCCGATCACTCTTACGCAATCAGGTATGTCGAAATGAGTTTCTCCTACATACATTTGTCATCAAAGGTATTTTTGACAGATTGAGACTGTGAACCTTCTTAAAATTTCGAAAATTGCCGCTCTGATCAGTCTTTTTGTATTACATATTTTATTTTTCTTTCATTCCTTCATCCTCTCTCCTGACCGACAGGGTCCATAGTTGATTCGATGTTAAACATTTCAACCATTATGTACACATTATGGAATGCAATAAAGTATTGAGTCATTATTTTTAGGAACAGCTGATACAACAAGACTGATCGATGAGACGGCAATTTTGGTCATTTTAAGAACGTTCACAGTTTGATCTCAGTTTCATTATTCTGTCAAAAATACCTCTAAATTCCCTACATTTTTGACAAGCTTTTGAAATTGATTGTCGTTGAGACTAAATTTTGAACGTTTTTAATTACGAGAAGTGGCCATAAGGTCTGTTTACTCTTACATAGGTATATCCACAAATGATTTTCTTCTACATACAAATTTTTAGGAACAGCTGATGAAACAAAACTGATCAAATGATAGCTACCTACTGTCAATAGAATTTAAGTATAGAAAACACAAATTGTGTGATTCAAAACTAGTTTATTGGCCTTGTAAGCCAGTTTTTCCGTTGCCATGCCACAGAACTTATTTACTTAAATTTTTTGTTGTGGTTTTTTTTTTATTTAAATTTGTTCATAAAAGTTAAGACATTGTAAATATTTCCGCGGGAATCATTGCACCAGCAGGAAAATCCGTGTTTTTTTTATATTTTTAATAATAGCAATTAATTTTAACTGTAGCATTTGATAAGGTTTTATCAAATTAGAATTATCTACAGTTACGGATAATTTTAATTTGTTACTTATTTATTGAGTTTGGTCTTAATTCAACAAGTTTTTAAGTAAATCATTGGAACAAAATGATGATATTTAAATCGCAGATAACTTAAGTAAAAGCCTGTATTAAAATAGTATTTCGATAACTAGATAATTGATGACTGACCTGCATCATTCTATAATTAATTATTTACTATAATTTGTGTGAATGTGACGCGCGGCCACTGACCTAGTCCAAAGCACACATGCACAAAGTAATTTTCAGCAAAACTATTTAGCACTTACTTTTATCGGGTTTTATAGTACTAATAAATTGTGAATATTATGAAGAATATTGAATGCAACCATAGTGCATTTGTCTTTTTTTTTTATTTGTATATAATTACAAAGTACGGCTCTAAGTATATTTATTTCTATTGCTACTATCGATACAATACTTAGATAAACAATGCATTGTTCTATTGTGTGTGTATTTATTTAATAGATAAATAAACATTACCTACCTAATAATGTTCTTTTGCATTTCATGTCATGCAAATAATTTCAGTTGATTTATGTTAACGAATAAAAATACATCTATGTGAATACATTTTTTTTATTTTTATTATATTTTCATGCACTTCTTACTTTATAACTAACACCAAGACAGTGAATATCTACGTAAATAAATAATTATATTTCTTGAATAATTTTATTTTGTGGTTAAAAGTCACAATAGCTTCCTTGACTTAACGCCTGAGTTGATTGCAAATCTAATTAAAAAAAAATCACCTGTCCGATTAGAATCATCAACACTTTCCGCGAAACGCGTGTTACTGTGTATCATAGTGACCATTTTTTTCTGGACAATACATATTTGAACACATACCTGCAATAGATGACCGGCCGGCAACGCACACTGACGTTTCCTAATCAAAAAAAATGACAGCTGAGTGAATAATCGAATTATGCTGAGAGATAACAGTTATATAAACGTAAAGTTCCTTTATATACTTGAATACAACACTTCCACGATACAATAATAAACCAGATACGAATTTTTAAAAGTTTTTCTAAGTTAACGTAAACGTTTACGCGGCACGCGAGAGGAAAGGCGCGCGGTCCGTGTAGCTTCACTGTTATTACTGAGTAAAAACGTATTTTGCTTCGTTCCGACGTATACCACCACGCTGAACGTAGACGTATTCACACAAATCTAGCGAGGGGATATCACGATATCCTTGCTCCTGGATTTCCAACGTAATGTCCTGGTGTACAAGGTCTAAAACAGGGAATGTAATGTAAGCGCCCACGGAAGTCCTAAATCCATTCCTATTGGTGACAAAATTGTAAATAAAAGGTACATAAGTAATACAGTGCGCTTGATAGAGAAATGACCCTTAAAATCTTAGCGTTGTTTTTTATTATTTTCATTGATCTCGAGGCCGGTGAATTAAATTGCTTGAATAATTAGTAATTACTACCTCTTAACAAATTAGTTATTACATAACTCGTTTTAGTTGGAGTGTTCTCGTAAACAATAGCTTTTCTAATTAACAGTTTAAACGAAATCTTTTCTTTTGTGATTTTTTTTTTTCAATGTATTGGGTCACGTTACTTTTCGTTGTTTTAGTTTGTAAAAGTTTACTGTCATAGTTTATGTCTATGTTACTAATACTATATGGATTGTTAATTTGTGAGTACTTTTAGTCCGAAACAAAGAATGTAGTCCGAATTAAGATACGCCATAGACAACTTTAGACATGATTAAAAAATTGGCTACCGTCAAACAAGCCAACTTTGCCAATCAAGGTATCTTTGCCCTAAAAGCATTTTTTAAGCAAATCCGCTAATATAAGAAACAATTTTAGTTTTATGGCAATATTTTATTATTTGGGTGGAAAGTTGATTATATTTGTGGCAAAACTATCTAACGCATTCTTTCCAAAGTTCATTTAGTAACTTGTTAGAACTTGTCGAGTGCGGGGTATGTTTTTGCGGGCAAATTTCCTAAGGAAAGTGTTTGTGGATTTTACCTCATGGCGAAAGCACAGGTAAGTGTATTTACTGTATGTTATAGAATATCAGTTGTTGAGTATTTTAAATATAGTTTCATTATTCAGGACTCTATAAATCAAAACTTTTAATGATGGGCAAAGTTACCCTAAACTATTCAGACCCTTCCATGCCAACATTGCCCGTTATCAAAAAGCACTCAGGGTTGTCACTTTTAGTTATTTTGTAACAGGTTGAATTAACGCAAAACCACAGAAACAAAACATCAAACACCTCAATTACATATTTCTTAAGTAACGGATTTAAAATAAAGTACTTAATTTCTTATGTTATAAAATATATTAGTACAGACGCCAGCATATCAAGCTACTACAATCTGTCAGATTTCTTTAATAGATTTTCAACTTTAGCGCTAACGCATAAGGTTCAAAGTTGATTGGGAAAATCTGACAGTTTCGGGTAGCTTGAGGTGCTGGCGTCTGTACCTAGTGCAATTGATGTATAATTTATACAGGGTGAAATTTTAATCACCATTTTCCTCTTAAGGGGTCATTGTACTCATCATTAACTCATCACAAAAAATCAGCTGTTCCCTACATTTTCACGAGTTATGCGAACATAAATGTAGGGAACAGCTGATTTATTTTTCACGATTTCAGGTTTGGCTCCATAGTAAATGTTGTACATAATGATGAGTGCAATGACCCCGTAAAAGGAAAACAGTGATTAAAATTTCACCCAAGTTTCAAGTGAAGAAGAAAATAAAATTGTGAGAGTCTTGCAAGCTTCTAGTGATTTTGGATCCCCCCTAACTAAACTCGATCTAAAGTTATTGGTGCATGAATATTTAAGAAAAAATTATCTAGAGTAAAAAAGTGAAAATAACATTTATTTAATAATTTTACTGGAATGTGACAACCCTTAAAATCTTAAACCGTTTGTTGGGCCTTGTATGGAAAAGGGCACTAACCGCTAGGTAACATTGCCCACTGTTTTTATCACGAAAATATTTAAACTACAAACAGTATTTTAAAACTTAGGTGAAGATTGCCTTAAATTGTAGTCGTGGTGCTTTCTACGTATTTATAAGAGCTTCATTTGCGTCAAAAATCGAAGTGGGCAATGTTGGCTAAAAGTCCGGATTATTTTGCCCACCATCAAAATCGAACAAATCTTGGTTTAAATTTTATTTTTTTAAATATTTTATATAGCAAATGCGTGCATATGGTCATATAGTTGTAGTAAATGAAAAAATATACTTAAGTCCTATAGAAAAAACTTGTAATATATTCGATTTTCTTAAAAAAACGGGCAAAGTTGGCTTGTTTGACGGTACTAAAAATACGTCAATTTACGTCAGGCGCTGACTAGTTTGACAGTACTGAACTAATATTTATCTTCTGTCCTTTTCTTATAACTGTATTTGCTCCTACTTATAACTGTATTTTAATATTGACGTGGAGTTGCGGACACCAGCCCGTATTACCTATTACCTATTACCTATAACAGATCATTTCGACCCCTAATCATCAACTGATGACCATAGGTCTCTTAAAAAAAAATTACAGAGAATAGCCCGAGGTTTGAGGGATAGAGGGGGATAATTTCATAATTACCACGCTTGACTTACGGATTGACGAATACCAATTATACTCATTAGAATCAGTAATACAACTCCTTTAGTTATAATTGGCCTCAAATGGTATGATTTCATGAAATAGTCATTCAATAGGGTAATATGAACTTAGAGAGATGTATTGATGATTTTTGTGATTATAAATTGTATAAATGAATATTTGTTACTGCCGTGAATCGTATTTAGATCAACATACACAAACCACACTAAATTTAAGTTCAGTGCATCTATTTCTTTCTTTTTCATTAAGAAAAGGACAGAAGATAAATATTAGTTTAGTCCTGTCAAATTAAGATACTCCATAGACAAGTTTAGACGTGATTAAAAAAATGACTACTAAAAATACGTCAATTTACGTCAGGCGCTGAATAATTTGACAGGACTAAACTAATATTTATCTTCTGTCCTTTTCTTAATGAAACAGAAAGAAAAAGATGCACTGAGTTTAAATTTAGTGTAGTTTGTGAAGAAGGGAATCGTTACCAATGTGTTACGCAGTTAGGGTATAGGTAATAAAAGCGTTTTTATAAGGTAATACTTATTTAGGTACCTACTAATTAAAAACAACTGAACCATTAACTCATTCCACACACACACCCCACCCGCACCCACCACACACACTCATTCCTTCCTCCTTTGTCTAGTACTCATAGCACAAGCTCTGCTTAGTTTGGGACTAGATGGCGTTGTGTGAAAGTTGTGGAATATTATTATTATTATTATTATTATTCCTGAAATCCCCTTATTCGACCTCACGCCTGTTTTCACCGGCGGCTTAGACAGAGGTGTGCCTATATGGTACAACCACATTTCGGGGGCGAGCCCATATTACCATCAACCGGGCACAAATTCAGCCGACGGGCTACTCCTGAAAAAAACCCAAAAACACTTTACCCCAACTGGAAATCGAACCCAGGGCCTCATGCTCTGCAGTACCGCTTGTGATCACTAAATCAACGAGGCAGTAAAAACCTCTTATGCTTATACTATTAACATAATGGCATAATAGCAGAAGAGATAGTTTATCAATGAATACGTTGTTCCTACAGTCTGACTTTTAATTAGCTGCAGTAAAATGACACTTTTTACCGTCATTTTGTTAAAAAATGTTGTCACACTATCTCTGCTAGTGATATTACGTTATAGTATTTATTTTTTTATAACAAAACAAAAAATAGAGATGTGATTGAAATACAATGAAACATCGTTTTAAGGCTAGGAAATTCGAAATTGACCAATTTTGATTTGACAGATTAGCTAACCGTAAATAATCAAAATATTCTTTGTGTTGATGAGATAAAAATATAAGTTGCAGTTTCAAATCAGCGTAAATACATAGTTACAAAAGATAATTTTGTTTCAATTTTTACTCTAAAGGGAGTTTTAGAGTTTTTTTTATTTTTAAACGTTTCCCCACACTAGGTATTTCTCCTGTATTGTGGGTGCGTTTACAAACATTTAAACTTACATACACAAACAGCCAGACCCGGAACAACTACTTGTAGGTCATACAAATATTTGTTCCGTGCGGGAATCGAATCCGCGACACGCAGCGCAGCAGTCATTCGCTTAACCACTGCGCCAACCGTGCCGTCACACATTGAAAAAAACAAAACATGATTATGCCCTGTTTGCGAAGTGTCCTGTCGGCGAAGAGTCCTGTCGGCGAAGAGTCCAGTCGAAGTAGTCTTGTCGGTGTTCAGTCTGTCGGCGTAGTGTTTGTCGGCGTTTAGTCGTACACTGTGTAAAAATACCCTTAACGAAGCCGAGAGTCACTTTTATTGAAAACAAGTTTTAAATGTTATATAACTTTAAACACTCCTACTATCCGTATACCGTTGCATGCACCCATTAGCACAATGTTTTGCGTACGTTACATTGTGCATACAAAACGGTGAATTTTCACACCAAAAATAAAAGTAGTTTCCCAGCAATTATTTTTGCACACCGTTACTTATATACAGGCTGGCTCATTCAGAGCGGTCAGTATGGGAAAGTCTGAAACTATAAGATATACGAAGATCTGTTCTTAGGAACCATGTCATCGATTTTAATAAAAAGAAAAACTGCATTCATACATTTTAATAAAACCTGTACTCAGCTCGGGAACCGAACCCGGTCGTTTTGAAAAAAAAAACTAACACTATTTCTATTTAGATATCGATTGTGTAGGTCTTAAGCAGTAAATGTTTCTATGGAACATGATGTCTAAAATGAATAAAAGGCATTGTTTTCACATACTTTTATTTATTCCCTTAAACCAAGTATCTTGCAATCTTAGAAGATCTTTTAGATGCCCTAGGAGAAATGTCAGCAGAAGTAAGAGAACAACTTTATTTTCAACAGGATGGAGCACCGGTTCACAATAGTCGCATAGCTAGAGACTTTTTTACTGAGCACTTTTCCCAGAAATGGATTGGTACGAACGGCCCTATCAAATGGCCCGCGAGGTTGCCCGATTTAACTCTAGACTATTTCTTGTGGGGTTATGTTAAGGATGAAGTGTACAAAACAAGCTATGACACCGTTGAAGACCTAAAACCAGCCATAGAGTCAATTTTAACGCAAATTCACCACATGAAGTTACAAAATTTTATATAAAAAAAACAACCGACTTCCAAAAAAACACTACAAAGTGAAAAATAATTTTAATTTTGGAAGTCGGTGTCGTTGGTTCCGCATTTTGGTTTTTTGACACCGACTTCCGAAATTAAAATTATTTTTCACTTTGTAGTGTTTTTTTGGAAGTCGGTTGTTTTTTTTTATATAAAATTTTTTATTTTTCACTTTTTAGTTATATCTACCCCAATCAAATTCATATAAACACTACTTGCTATGTAAATATCAGTGACAGGAAGCTGCATCTGCGTTTATAGGGTACAGACGTGATGTTATGTTGTGCGATTGCGTAAACAATGCATACATATGCGATAGCAGCAATCGCGGTTGTTTTACTGGTATTAATTAATATTATAATAAAAAAAAATTATAACCTTTGTAGTGAGTACAGGCGTGATATTATGTTGTGTGATGGTGTAAACAATGCTTAGATATGCTATAGCAACAATCGCGGTTAATCTGCTGTTATTTATTGAAGAGTTCCTCCGATTTCTACAAGATCCCATCATCAGATATTGAAATGGTGACAATGGGACCACACGGGAAGCACCAGCCTTAGAATAAAAAAAGAATCATGAAAATCGGTTCACCCAGTCGGTTATTATGAGGTAACAAACCTAAAAAAAAAAAAAAAAAAATACAGTCGAATTGATAACCTCCTCCTTTTTTTGAAGTCGGTTAAAAATGTAATAGTAAGATCGATACCTAAACGTATTGAATATTGTATTGAAAAAAACGGTGGTCACTTCGAACACCTACTAAAATAAATAAAAGTATGTGAAAACAATGCCTTTTATTCATATTAGACATCATGTTCCATAGAAACATTTACTGCTTAAGACCTACACAATCGATATCTAAATAGAAATAGTGTTAGTTTTTTTTTCAAAACGACCGGGTTCGATTCCCGAGCTGAGTACAGGTTTTTTTTTAAATGTATGAATGCAGTTTTTCTTGTTATTAAAATCGATGACATGGTTCCTAAGAACAGATCTTCGTATATCTTATAGTTTCAGACTTTCCCATACTGACCGCTCTGAATGAGCCACCCTGTATAATATATATTATATATATTATTTTGAGTTGATTTTATTGTAGAGGCGTGAGCTAAGCGCCTTAAATTGACGGCTATCAAATTTTGTTCGACACCTAACAGAGTTGCGGACCGGAAAACCTCTGCGTCTTTTAGTAGTTTATCACCAAGGTGGAGCATAGCATGACAGCGTAGGACAGCGCGGAGAATGAAGAGTTGACGGACTGTGAGGACCTTAGATTCGGAGTAGAGCTGGGCAGTAGGGTAATGTCTGCGTTTAAATCTCGTTCTGCTTGTAGTAATAGGGTTTTAAAGGAGCCATCCCAGGCAGTAATGCAGTAGGAGATTATTGATACACAGAGACTTTGTTAAACGAGAGATAAGGTTGCAGCGTCAGCCGAGTATCAAAGCTCTCTAAAAATATTATATATATTAGTTTCCTAGTCCGAGCTGATAATGCCTCGATATGTGGTCGTCAGGTCAGTCTTTCGTCAGTGATTACGCTAAGTTGTTTACGTTAGAAACTAGGGATAAAGTGAGACAGTTGCAGGCCCCATTAGTAAGTATTATTTTCTAAACATGTATGAGCATTGATCAGAAGAGAGTCTGTCTGGGGTAGGTAAGTTAGTGTCACGAAGCGAAAAGCAGCAGACAACCTTTGTTTTCTCCACATTTAGCATTAGGAGATTTGAGCAAAGCCAATCCATCACCAGACGAAGAGAATGCTCTGTATTTAGCCTAGCCCTTTCCCAGTCTTCATCATGAACTATCAATGCCGTGTCATCCGCATAAGTAAAAATGTCGCAGTTGGGTATGTTTAAGCGTCTAAAGAGTCAATTACCTCATAGCTGTTTCTTTACTATGAGCCTCTAGTCTAACCAGCTAGCAATGCAATGCCACTTTCTACAAATAGCGACGCTCAAAAAAAAAAAGGAATTAAAGGTATCTATGGGATTATAACAAAATGAGATGAGAAAGTAGGTTCTTGCACGGATTTCCCTAGCTAGCAGAAATACTTACTTTACAAATTCGAAGGCTTATATCGATAATCTTCAGGATAAACAAAATACTTACCTAATTAAGATCCCTACAACTTCAGTACCTAAAAGCGTAGTTATTAATACCATGATACGAAAGCAAATAGAGGCTTCCGAACAGGAGCCAACGGCTCATTCGAGTTTTTAAAACTACTGGAAAGTCATTGATACACTCCCTTCATTTCATTATTGGGGGCTGGGAATCTCGAAAGAATTCTGTGGAACAAAATGTTTTGAACCCGTTTTCACCTAAACCGGACACACGGCAAATAAATGGCAAATAAATTCTATATATATATATATACAGCGTGTAACGGAAAGGGGGTATCAACCCTGAAGGAGGTGAATGTGCTCATGAAACTCAACAACTTTCCCCAAAGAACATAAGTCGAAATATGAAAAAAAAATTTGGCCCTCCCTTACAAAACTGACTACCAGCTGATTGATTTACTATGGGAGGGCCAAATTTTTTTTTCATATTACGACTTATGTTCTTTGGGGAAAGTTGTTGAGTTTCATGAGCACATTCACCTCCTTCAGGGTTGATACCCCCCTTCCGTTACACGCTGTATATATCAAGCTATACAGTTTCAGTTTTAGTTGAATCAGAAGTCATCTTATACTTACTGGTTATGTAGCTTGATGCGTAGCCGTGCGTACCACATAATTCATAAACTGTACCTACAGAAGTTAGGATGTCCAGTGCTCACCATAACTTATTTAAAAAAAGATAGCCACGTTAAGTATAGGTAAGTATGTGTTTTGCAGTAGATATACTTAGATAAAAGAATAACTCGTAGATGTCACCTAGTTCCACATTATGTAGGTTGGTCCCAGAAAAGTAGGAAATAGCTTTTCACGTCGTTGGAGGTCGGAGCCCGTACCTACAGGTACCTACCTATGTTGAAGTTTCTTGAGCTTTCACACACGTAGTAACTTGATGGTTACCCACTAAACAAATTATAAAGGAAGTAAAAAATATAAACAGGCGTCGTCGCTGCGCACGCGACCCACTTTCCAAACACGGTGAATTGTCTTTTTGCGGTTTCCTGACTCTCTATCCAGAAATACATGCATCTCATTGAAGATTGGAAAATAGGGGATTGCTAATTTTATACAGTGTGGCCGGAGATGGACCAGCAATATTATAAATACTTAAACGGAAAGTATTTTAAAATACAATTATACTCTAAGCTTGGGTCCAATACACTTCCCCGCTATGTTGCAGCCATTTTGTTTTTTTTTTTATTGAACTATTCTCTATGCGAGTACAAAAAAAAAATCATATCTCTCAAAGTTTTAGTCATACTGAGATAAAAATAGGCTTATTCGAAAGGCAATAATATTGTCTACCGTCTGCATTACAAAACAATGTGTTCACGATTCCCTGTGAAAGTCGAAAACCAAACCAAAAAATATGCAATTCAACCAATAAATGTTAATTACTACAAAAACGCCCCTGATAACTTTTTTATTTTTTTTACTAATTCGACAGATTTTGAGCTAAGCTACAATACAACATAACATTCACAACTGTATGTCTAATACTTTAAGAGTTATTGTTGTTTAAACATAGCGTATGCGCAAGCACAAAAGACCGTTGTCGGAATGCTAAACAGCAGGGTAATTGCGTAACACACTATCAGTAGCAATGGGTTACATTTTGAAAGTTCAACAACATTCATTGCATTATTTACGTTGTTGAGTAGACACTTTTGTCGAACATATGGAGCAATGGATTAGCAATATGCTTCAAAATGATTCAAATTGATAGTAGGTAATAGTGTGTTATGCAATTAGGGTGCTGGAAATCATTAAAAACACATAACATTTATACCTACTTATTGAATGTTATTTAATGTTTTTTTCTAATATTAAATGACAATTTTATTAAAATACCTAAAGCTGTTGCTCAAAGTGGCCACCTCCAGTTCGTAGACACGCTACGGCTCCCTGTGCCACCTGGGTTGATATGAGCGCCTAATTCAATCCAAATCGAATCTAATTTCTTCGGCGACTGTCATAATTTTTGCGACGAGTTCTTCCCTGGTGTTTGGAACCGTAGCGTATACTTTTTCTTTCATATGACCCCACAAAAAAGAATCCAAGGGTGTCAAATCGGGTAACCGAGGCGGCCACGCTACTATACCACCACGACCAATCCACGGCGATAGATTATTTAACCCTTTACCGCATAGGAAACCATATATGGTTTGACATGTTTACAGTTTATTTTACTCTAAAAAAATAAAAAACTAGCGTATAAATCCTAATGGGGTTTGTTTTTCTTATCATTAGCAATAATAAACCATTTCATTCAACATAATATCTGTTTTGTTTTAATGCAAAACAGTTCTATTTTATTCACATTTTTTTTTTCAAAAGTTATGGAATTGTAAAAACATTAGTTCGTAATGCAGACTGTAGACAATATTATTGCCTTTCGAATAAGCCTATTTTTATCTCAGTATGACTAAAACTTTGAGAGATATGTTTTTTTTTTGTAGTCGCATGGAGAATATTTAAAAAAAAAAGGCTGCCACATAGCGGAGACGTGTATTAGACCCTTAAGCTTTGAGTGTGGGTGCTTTAAAATAGTTTATATTTAAGTATTTAGAATATCGCTAGTCCATGTCCGGACACACTGTATAAGGTTGTCAGGGAAATAAGGGTTCTATTTAAAGAGTAAATTCTTAATCACGTTAGTAAAAGGGTAAAATACATTAGAGAAGTAGATGTGTACTTTTGGGGCTCGTGGCTAAGTAATAACATCCACACCGAGTCGATCAAAGGTTAAGCTACGCTAGGCGAGGTCGGTCCGTGGATAGGGACCATCCATTACATATCACGACCCATTCGTGCCTCGGGAAGCACGTAAGTCCCGGGCCCCGGCTGTCATTCATAGGTCTACAGTCATTACGGGTACCCAGAAGCCTCAAAATTTTGACACCAAGTATTGACCAAGGGGTATCGTTTTACCAATTAACTAAGTTGTGGAGAAGAAATAGGCAGTGGCTCCTTGTAAAGTACTGGTATTCTGCTACATTCGGTTAGAGTGGAAGCCAACCCTAACATATGTAGTTGGGAAAAACAGAGGTAGATGAATGAGGTGAATTTTTGCACAACTTATAATTATTTCACGCTTTTCTTGTTATATGCGCGTCATTACTCCACATCACATGTCCGTGCAGGAGGATTTGGTTTTCAAAACAATCTCTGCACAGACTATAAATCTGTGAAAATAGATTTTCTATTGAACGCTTCCATTGTTTCGTAACTGTATGTTGTCAGAACTGTGCATGTATTTTTGTAATAGCGCCATCTATCGTATAATATTTAAAGATGCAACTGAAACCCTTCTAACTTTGCTTTATAATCCGCTTTTCAATTTTTCACGGCGTTGTTATTATATTTTTGTAGTTATAGTGGATACAAAAAATAAAACCAAGCCATTTTGTTTAAATTTCAAATTATTTCGCGTAGTCGTTAATTACTACATGCTTACGTTGGTACTACTGTGACCGTGACAAAACTTTCGTTCGTTCGTTGATGTGCAAGATAGGAAATGTGTGTTTTATTAAAAACTTTTATTTCAAATTGATAAAAAGTATATTTATCCATAGAAACTAGTGCAAAGACTACTTAAATTTTCTATTCTTTGATGAGATAAATGTTTTGACCAAACGAATCTTGCTTTGGAGATTATAGAACAAAATGTTTTTGTGTGCTAAGTTTCATAATGGCGGCCCGTCGCGTCCCCCGCGCCTCCATTTCGATGACAGTCAAATTATGACAATGCCGATACGTAAAGTTTAGAAAATGTTGTGTATTTGTAAATAATTGAGAGAAAGTTTATGATAGACGGTTTTAAAAGGACTAAATATGAATCAGGATCACCATATGAATACGGGTGGTGGCCAGCCTCCGGGAAGTTCTGAGGTGCGAATGGTTTGTTAGTTTTTGCGATTTTTTTTTCTAGTTGGGATACTAATTTTACTTAATTGCAGTCACAGGGCCAAAGAGTTCAGGCCACCCAGCAGCAACAGCAGAATAACTTGCCTGCCACGACATCTGCCACTGATTTGCGAGTGAACTCAGCTGCAGTGAACGTTGCTTTGTCTAGTGTCGCGAAATATTGGGTGTTTACAAATTTATTCCCCGGACCGATACCGCAAGTGTCTGTGTACGGATTGCCTGCCGGTGCCAGGATTGAAAATGGGAAGCCTGTCCAGGTATGTTCAGTGTTATTACAAAAATATAAATCTTACAAAAAGTCATACAAATAGTTAATCATAATGCTAAAGGTCATCATGGAATCAGTGCATAAAAACAGACTACAGAAATAGTTGTAATCACCTCATTGTTAAGCTGAACATATCAGTCTGCCAAACCTAATTTATGTAAATTGTCTTGTTGACTTAGTTGAATCACTGTTTATTTTGGCCTCCACAAGTCCTATGTAAGCTGTAATAATAGCCACAATTGCTGGTATTGGTATGATAAGTGTGATTTCAAAAACAATCTAAGGGCAATGGAGGCTATTGCAACTATGGGGTTAAAGCAACTAACAGCAATATTTTCTATTCTATTGTTTTTTAAATGCAATGCCATCTATTGACCAGGTGAAAAATCATAGTTTAATTAATCTTGTACAGATGGTGCCACAACAGTCATAAATAACTGTTTGAATTACAGAGCTTTTTTGTTAGTTGCCATTTTATTCGGGTGTTTGTTGGGGAGTGTCTTATAAATATTTTTTTTTTAATAATCTTTGTGCAATTAAAAATAAGAAAAGGTAAAAGTATGTATGGACTACACTTATTTTTATAATGCTATATTTTATATTTCACAAGTTAATCTAATAGTTATATTAGCCTTGATCTATTTTTGTGACTAGTTTTTTTAGTTACAGTAGCCACTTTGAATTTCATCAAAAAGATAAAAGTTAGTGATGTCAAATATTGATAACTGTAAATCAATATACTTGGAGCAGATTCTAGAACATGTATGAACTTTGGGTAAATGATATGACAATTAGATGTAGTTAAGCAGAAAGGACTCAATCCACATTTTGGCCAAAATTGAGTTAAGAATGCCATCATACTCCTGAGGGTTGAATCCATCATGTAGTGAAAACCCTATTTTTAAAATGTACATGAAATCTAGTTATTCTCATTACCCTGACTCAACCCACAGTACGAAGAGCATACAAAATGTATTTGCTGAACGAACTCAGTATGCCTGAATTGTTTCTGAGTTATGACATTTCTATGAGTATGTTCTTAAGGTCGATAAACCAGAATAAACTCAAACAGTCTGTCCTTTCTAAGAATTAGTTTTGATAGGAAATACCATTTTATCAAATAGCTGAAACGACTCAAACGGGTTGTGTCATTTCTGTGATTTATTTTTGTTTATCAGAAACAACTCAAAACACTTGAGATATATCAGAAAAACAATTTTTCAAGAACAGCACGTAAAATATCAAATAACCTACATCGACTCAACCAGACTGAGTCGTTTGTAAGGAATAGATGTAATGACTGACACATATACTTTTAATTTACATGAATTGAAACGACTTAAAACATTTGTATTATTTGTTTTAAGTATAAGTAATATTTAATCAATTTCTATTTTAGTTGGAAGGACTCAAACTACCAATCTCCTTTTTATGAATCAGGTCATGTATTGTAACGAGTTTGAAAACAACTGTCTGAAATAAAATTATTTCGTTTTGCATTGTTTTGACAGTGTAAATTCGCTCGTGATGCTTAAGCTCACATTCAATCTTGCTGAAATGAGTGTCATTAGGCCAAAAGGAATGGCCGCTCGCTAAATATTCAAAAGATTTGGGTAGCTGTTAAGTACAGTTTTTAGCATTAGGATTATTTTAATATTTCTATTGTGTCCTCAGCAGTAATCGCTCCAAAAGACTAAATTCTCTACACCATCCCTCAGATGGTTTTTAATTAAATGAATGAGGCACGAGCCAACTTCTTGGGCTCCTCGTTTGGCTTCCCCTTCAACCCAGATATTGCATTGTCCTTGATTGTTAGAGCCAACATGGATCCCAGCGTTATAAACCCATAACTGATGTTTATAAAATACTATGTTAGTAGGTATACGGGGCAAAGGTAGAGTTTTTCGAGATTGTAAGTAAGACATTCAAATTTGGGATCTGTTTTAGCACACGCCAAGTCTTGAGACATATGATTACACATATCTTCTGCATTCATTTGATGAATCTCTTTGTTGGATCAACAGTTCTTTTTCTTCTGGTACACAACACGTCTTAATCTCAAGGGCTAATAAATCACAATTCTTACAAGTATCCTTCTTCAAGGATTTATAGTGAAGAAGAAGAAGAAGCTGAAGTAAAGTATCCCCTTCTTCCTATACAAGTTGTAATTTAAATAACGCACAACTTCATAAGGGGTCATTGTACTCATCATTATGAACAACTTTTACTACCAAAATAGAAATCGCGAAAAAAAAACATTGCTGTTCCCTACATTTTGACGAGTAATGCAAACATAAAGGTTGTTTTTTTTTTTTTTGCTATTTTAGGTTTGGTTCCATAGTAAAAGTGGTTCATAATGATGAGTACAATGACCCCTTAAGGGGTTGTGCGTTAATTCTGGGACATGTTATACAACGCAAAACCTCACCCCAACTGATTTTTAATTCAATTCACCTATTTCACAGAGAAAATAAGTCATTAAAAAAATTGTAAAGGTTTTATGTGCTGTTTTAGTTTTACTGGCCATTCTGATCGTTTCTTGCGTCTGCGACGACGCTTTATCGAGGGAGGAGTCGTCACCGGGCCGCTGCGCCGCGCTGACATTGGCTTGCTTGACCTATTAATAAATAGACACGGCAACGTTTTTAATAAAGATTTTTTGAAAAATGTGACCTATATTAAAAAGTGGTTCAATTAATTCTGCTCGTTATTCTGATCAAACTATCTTCAGGTTTTGCGCATTTAACGTTACACGTTGTATATCTGACTAAATTCAGATAACTGAAGTCAGGCAATTGGCAGAAAGGGGGCTATTGCCCCTTGACCAACTCTTACTAAATCATAAGTGATTTCAGGATCTTGGTCAAGCTCATGCCAGTATACTGAATGGGGATCCAAATATTATACTTGGGCATCATGCGGGCCAGTCCCAAGTTACGGTATCTGCTCCTGGTGGACAGCAGATACCCGTCTCACAGATCATCGCCACACAGTCTGGACAAACTCATGGTAAGTAATTAAGGATGGATTTTTTTTGTTCATTTATCATAAATTAATCTATATCTGAGCTATAATTAGTGGTCATGTCTGTTTGACTGACCTTCAATCAATCCAAAGTATGTCAATTTTTGACAACTCTTTTATTGTTATCCAAACAGATTATATTTTAATAACAAATCTGCTTGTGCTCTGAGTGGTTCTCCAATTAAAATGCTATTTATAATCTATCCTTAAAATGTTCTTTGTTATCTTTGAATTTATTGCTGATTTGACCTGCGTGACACTCAAATATTATCTTTTAAATTGCATAGAATTTCTGCATATGAGTATAAAAAACCGAATTTTTAAGATGCGAAATTAGAAGTTGATAGAATTAGTATTGAGATATCCAGCGACAGCGACGTGACAACCGACGGGCGGACACAGACAGACTGAGTCGCACCATAAGGGTTCCTTTTTACCATTTTGGTACGGAACCTTAAAAATCCCCTGTATAAGTTCCTCTGTTGATTGGTGTTAAGTTTTTAAAATGTTAATTCCGCAATATGTAGGACTCATCTTAATAATTTATTAGTATATCCTTTCCTTTTTATGGTCTATATCTTATAATAAATTAGTAATGAAAAATTTGGGTCCGTTCGTCTGGATGTATGTTCCGGATTTGCGCAAAAACGGCTCAACGGATTTGGATGAAATTTCATACACAGATAGTTTACAAGGTGTGGCGTAAATAGTAGTCCACCTTTATGGATTCGATATACCAAATAATTTACTATAGCATATTATACTTTTAACCATTTTGTACCTAAGGGTTCCGAAAACATATTATTTTTTTATTTATGAAATTTGTACCTTTTGTTACAATTTTGGTTGTAGTTTTAACAAAAAACATTATTTTTTCATTTTGATTTCTTTTAATGACTGCTGAATACTAGAGAGCTATCGTGTAAAATTATGTTTTTGTTTTTTTTTTTTTTTTGTAAATTTAAGAGCTTTTGAAGAAAAAGTTAGTTCTTCTCTATTGTAACCCTATTTTTTAACATATCGCGCAAATTCAACAGCGATTTTTGTAAAAAAAAAAAACATGTACTACTAAAATGTTAAAATTTAAATATGTTATTGTAAATTATCTGATATATCGAATCCTTAACGGTGGACCACTATTTACGCTACACCTGTATAACCTGAATTAACACAAAGGTTACACTTTTAATCTCGGTAGTACATTCCTGTGGGATATTTTCCGACATTCATGTGGACAAAAGCTAGTTTAGTGATAATTCATTGTCAAATTAACTATGTAGTTATTGTAGCTCCTGCCACATAAAAGTTCCTCACTCCCAAACATTTGTATGTGCTTCAATGTTTACCTTAAAGAAGAAAACCTACAGCAGCTAGTTTATATGGTACACGAAACTGTTAAAACTAATAGAGTAACATTGGTTCCAGAAGCACTTGTGGCCCATAGTCAGCAGCAAGCCGAGCTGGTGGCGGCCCAGGGCGCTGCCAACAACGCCCAGGTGTCAGTTAATGCCGGCCAGGCCACTCACCAGCAGGTACCCAATAATCGGGTCGAGTTTGTACAACACCATAACATTGATATGGTAAATCACGTGGTAACACACTCCCTTTACTAGCGGGAATGCTAACCGTACATTGCTGTTGTGTAGTACATAGATTATTTCTATATGTTTGTAGTTTCAATTCGGATATTAGTTAGTATAAAGCTGCTATGATTTTAAAGTAGCATTGTGAAATCTTGTCACAGAGAAGTTGGATGTAAACAATATAAATTAAAATTTGATGTGATATTAATTTGTAGCCTCAGATTGCATGATTTAGTATAAAGGTCAACATGTTGACATAACTTGAATAGAAAACAAAGAAACCTTTGTGAAGCTTCTAGTAAGATATTAATCGTCTACTAGTCTTCATTTCAACATCCTTACCAGATCTCTTATATTCATCTTTTTTACTCCCTTGTTTATTAGTGTCGCTTTATGGTACAGCCCGATTCAAACTTTATGACGGCTCGGAACATGAGGCGAGTCGCTGCGCAGTAACAATTTCCCGTGTCAGCGGGGGTGAGGGGTGAGATACTGCCACTGACCTCCATATATACAAGTACGCTGGATCTATGATAAGCCGGGCCATAGTGAGACGATTTGATTTTCGCCATTTTGGCGCTTATCGCAGGAGTGGGTGGGAACGGAACTAATAATAGAGATGGGACAATGAGATAAAATACATCGATAAAATGCATTTTCGGCCATCAGGTAATACTATTTCTATATTTCCGATAGATACAGATATCACCTCACCTCTTATTTATGTATCAACTAAATTAATACGACACAACAAAGAAGCTTAATCGCGTTAAACCTCCAAAAACACTTTAAAACACGGGAGACAATCCAAACGAGACAGCGGCCATTTGCAAGTTACGTCAGATTTAGTTCTCTTCCCACGCATTGGGGGCGCTTCAAATAGGCACACTAAAGAGCTGTCATTTCAAAGGGTATCGTAAGTTCAGCACTTGTATATACTTGCAGTACTTGTAGCACTTGCAGTACTTGTATATATGGAGGTCAGTGGATACTGCGCAGCGAGTAGCGCACTTCAGAGCCGCCATTAAGTTTGAATATGGCTGTAAAGATATTCTGTTCAGTTGATGTAGAATGCATGTACTTCTTTTAATTTTATAATAGACTTCTTTGTGATGTGCATGGTAAACAAAAAACAGTTAAAAAAGACAGTTGTAAAACAATTCCATTTTCTTGTAGGGTCTTCATTATAGTTTCATTCTAATAATAATTCTATCACTAATAATTTAATGATATATCATTAAAATATTATGTGATTTGGTATACCAAAAAACGTAATCTGGAAAATAAAAAAAAATGATATTCTGCAAGTTTTTTCATTACTGAGTATTTAGGTGCATGTGTTGAAAGTATTAAACTGGAATCTAACTTTACGTTTGTTCTATAGGGCCACCATTCCCAACAACACTTAATGCAGCAGCAACTGATGGCGCAGGCCCGGCCAGATCACAACAACCAACAGGTTTGTTCCACTCACGTAGCAATAAGTTTGGCTATTTTCCCCCAATCCGCTTCTTTGTACTATATGCACATGTAAACTAAATAATCGTGTACTTTACGCTGCTTTTATATTATCATCATGCAGCAAATCAGTGAGGTAAGATCAACCAAGATTTCCTTCCCATTTATTTAGGCCGATATTACACAGAGACACTTACGGTGCAACCAGCACCCTAATTTTGCGTAACACGCTTTCAATCACTATGAAGAATCATTTTGAAGTATATTGCTAATCCATTGCTTCATATGTTCGAAAAATTTGTCAGCTCAACAACGTAAATAACGCAATTAATGTGGTTGAACTGTCAAAGTTAAACCTATTGTAGGTACTTCTGTTAACGTGTTACGCAATAGCCCGCAGGGTTGCACCGACCACAAACATGTATACAGCTCTAGGGAACCACACCCATCGTCCACTTCGTTCCGCAACCAATAATACATTTTCTAGGTAGTACATCCTTATACGTTATGGTGTCTCTGCGTAATAGTAGCCTTGTGCACTTTGCATAACTATCTTGATTCTTTACATTATCAATTAACTGGACATTATAATTAATTTAATTCAGCTTACCTGTTCTGTTTTATTATGATTTGAATTCATGCAGCACCGAAGGCAGCTTAACGACACCCCCTTTTTTTTTTTTTTTTGGGTGGGAAATTATCAAATAACTTCTCCCGTTCGGGGCGGAACGGGAGGGTGTGTCAGACTTTTACTGACTAAAACCCACCCGTGTTCCTTCAGTTGCCTGTGCCAAGTGCCACGGTAACTCTTTCGAACAACCCGCGACTCTGGCAAGCATCGGCCCCAGTAGACCCCGTCACTGCTGACATCTCTTTGAGGCGCGCGTGGAACACAACGCGCCATCGACCTGGTCCTTACCAGACGGCGAACTGCCCATTGCTCGCCGTCTGCAAGCCCGCGCCTACGGTGGCCGGGAGTCAGCTCTTGACTCCCGACGCCCAGGGCGTCTCTTGCGGCGATTAGGGGCGTGAGGGCGCAAAGATTGCTTCTCCCTCACGCGTTCCGCCTCCTCCTTCGCAAGCTTAACGACACCCCTTACAAAACCTTATGTTAAGCCAATCGATCAAAACTGCCAGCTTCAATCTTTCAATGTTACTGTGACGTTTTCCAGACGCTCCATTTTCGGATAAATTTTATCGTTTAAATCGCTAATTCGACATGAAACATGGTTAGGTTTAGTGCGACTACTTGACTTTATCCTGAATCAATATTCATTTGTCTCTTTCTGTACGTCGGAGGTCGCAGTACCAAATATATAAAAAAAAACTGTCCATGAAATAAAGACAAAAATAAATGAGTATGGTCTGTTCCAAAACTATCTAATGAAAGTGTAAACAAATGATCAAAAAACTTATCTGTGGGTGTTGAATACTTAAACGCGTATTTGAAATCACCTTGAAGAGATTTTTATTTGAAAATTCAAGTTTGTTATCTCAATTTTTGTTAATGATTTTTAAATTACAGTTTAATAATGTTATTCAAGTAATTATTGTTGGAAAAAGTGATAAAACCTAAATATGAATATGCATGTTATTAATTCCCTTTAGTGAGTGATTGCGTAAGAATTTAGCCTGAACCTGAGTTGTTTACATTTTCATCAGATACTTATGGATTATAAATAAATAAATAAATCCCTGGACATTTCACACAGCACCATTTGTCCCAAGCTAAGCAACCTAATGCTTGTGTTATGGTAACAAGATGGCTGATAAACTACTTATATAATTATTTTTTTTTTTTTGTAAATACATACATATTATAGATAGAAAAACACCCAGACTCGGAACAAATACATGTAGGTCATACAAATATTTGTTCCGTGCGGGAATCGAACCCGCGACACGCAGCGCAGCAGTCAATCGCTTAACCACTGCGCCAACCGTGCCGTCATTTTTATAGGATTACACTATAGTTTGATCATCTACAGACAAATACGATCCCTTTTCAAAAATTAAAATATCCCAAACAGATTCAACTGACAGTAAGCGAGGATGGCATAGTGACAGTGGTGGAGCCGGCGGGCACAAAGATGGTCGACAAGGAGGAACTTCATGAGGCCATCAAGATGCCCAACGACCACACGCTCACCGTGCACCAGCTGCAGCAGATAGTGGGACAACAGGTATACATGCTGTAATATTGTTTGTTCTCATTGAACCTTGGTGTTGTAAATAATAATTATAATTTTATTATATAATATCTATATGTCGGAAGATTCTAAGGAATAACCTAGGAAAACAGGAAATTTACAGGATTAACCTGGGTATTATTGGTAATTACTGTATAAAAAGATCCAGTGACCTCCAGTCCCACCCCAGTGAGTCAGTCACCTTAGTGTGCATACCCACAAGCAACACTCGTCAACGGCAGAGGCAACTGTAACCGACGACAACTGTCGACGCGTCGGCGGCTGCCGTCGACAACGTGCCGCTCGAGTATTTGAGTATGGTGCTTAACCTTTTGAACGCCAATCACTTGTATACAAGTTCGAGATTTTCGTGCCCTCAGCGCCACTACTTGATTAGAAGTAATAATAGTATAAAATAAATTTACGACTTTTACAAGACCTTTTATTTTGTTTTTATGGAAAATTGCCCCGTTATACGCCATATTTTTAACTTTTTCACACATAATAAGTTCTTGTTTGTTTTATATTAAATAGAAACAAAAACGCCAGAAAATATTTTCGTGCCCCCAACGCCAAATACTTGATATGAAGTAAGCCAGTGATGGGACACGATGAAGACCTCGCTATATTTCATCTCGTCGAAACGATCATAAATACTATTATTGCAAGAAAATGACGTGAATAAATAATATTTTATAAATATTGTAAACTATAAACTACGTTTTATTCACCTTAATCAAGAATAAATAGGTTTTCTAATCATTGTCGATAGTGAAACACCGTTTGAAAAACCCATCCCTACAAAGCGGCTAGTTTTCCGTGCCCACAACGCCACGAACTTGTATAGAAGTAATTCTGTGACGTCATAAGTGGACGGGTTTCAAGGTCATAGTGACTTTGTGCATTTTAGTGTAGTGCAATGTTTACATCTTGCGTTGGCGCACGTGTTCTTACAAAAAATGAGTGACGGTGAATATGACGAATTATTGCGAGTTTTACAAGGTGTGGAGTCTGAATCAGAATTTGATATAATAAATGAAATAGTTCGTCGTCTTGACATTCCGTTAAGTCGTCAACTTCCGTTTCAGGAATGTACATTCCGTTTTCTATTAGTTTCTAAAAACAAGAAAAATCATTGCTAGTATTTTGCGACACCTATACCTACCATTATGGTTGTAAAAATACCGTATTATACCAAAAGGTAGGTCGGTATTAAACAGGTATTTTACCATAACTTACGGTATTATTGGTATTTTATGTATTTTATATTTTGATTAACTTTTTAAGATCCTGCGTTATTACGAAGAGTTGTAGTTTAATAAATAAAATATATTTGAAGTTTCGATTGTATTCTATATTTTAGAATGACTAATTCTAATTTAATAATATAATAATCTAATCTAATAGTCGTGTTACACGACTATCAGATCAGCGTATTAGGTTTCTGCTTGAAGGCACCCAGAGCAGTACCAACAATCTACGAAGATCATCATTATCATCATCATCGTCATCATCATCATCATCATCATCGTCATCGTGATCGTGATCGTCATCGTCATCGTGATCGTGATTGTCATCGTCATCGTGATCGTGAGCGTGATCGTCGTCGTGATCGTCATCGTCATCGTGATTGTCATCGTCATCGTGATCGTGAGCGTGATCGTCATCGTGATCGTTATCGTGATCGTGATCGTCATCGTGATCGTCATCGTCATCGTCATCGTGATTGTCATCGTCATCGTCATCGTGATCGTGATTGTGATCGTGAGCGTGATAGTCATCGTGATCGTGATCGTCATCGTGATCGTGATCGTCATCTTCATCGTGATCGTGATCGTCATCGTGATCGTGATCGTGATTGTGAGCGTGATCGTCATCGTCATCGTCATCGTGATCGTCATCGTCATCTAGTGATGAGCAAAGCAAGACCAAGACCAAGACTGGGACAGTCTTTGTATTGGTCTTCGTGTTGCTTACTCAGTCTTGGTCTTGGTCTTGCTTGTTCGGTCTTGGTGTTGGTCTTGCTAGTGTATAGATAGTCTTGGTCTTGCTCAAATACTTCGAGTCTTGATCATGGTCTTGGTCTTGGATTTTGCTCATCACTACTTCTATCTCATTCTCTCGCACGTTAAATCCTAAAGATGTGTGTTTCTCTTTTTACCGTCGCTTTTTCGTTTCATTGATTTTCAAATCACAACGATGCTAAAGAAGTGTTCACTTCAAAATACCATTTCATGTTTTATATCTGTGCATTTCCACCGTATTTTCAGTATTTTAAATTATTACTCAGATAATTTACTTAAAAAATACAAAAACAATCGATTTATACATAAAATACCGTGGCAAATGGTATGATACCGTATTATACGGTATTTTTCGTTTTATACGTTTCAATACAAACGGTATAATACAGCACTTACATCTCTACCTACCATTAACAAATAAAGATCTGTAACATCTGCGTAAAACAGTCACCCTCCATTTTAATTTAAAAAAAAACACGTAGACAACCACGTATCTAGCTTCTATTGATTGTATTTGGTTCTATTTGTTGTAAGTAAACGAAATAAATTATGCATGAATCGGTTGAGGTTATGCACGTGTAACTCGACCACACTGAATAGAAAAAAGAAAAATACCATAGACATCGACATCTAGACATCCTTATAGCAGAAAGGATTTTGACGTGCCTCGAGCGCCAACGACTTGATATGAAGTAGAAGGATTACATTTGGAGACAAATAGGGATGTGCCTGCTAGAACACACGTCTAATAAATTTACAATTCTTTTCTTTTATTATGGGAAATATATATAGGTTTTCATATTGATTTTTTTTAATTAAATAAAACAAAATATGAAAATACGGTATCAGTTTTTATTTAGCTTCGTAAATTGGTGAATAAACATTAATTTCAATTTATTTGTCGATAGGACATTAATCCCATCCCTACGTTTTACTATAGATACGTTATACATTTGTAGCGTGGCGCTGGAGGACACATCGCGTATTATATAGATGGGCGTCGAAAAGGTTAAATACTCGAGCGACATGTTGTCGACACCTGCAGTTGCCTCTGCCGTTGATGCGTGTCGCTCGTGTATATGAGCACTTACAAAATCAAAAGTCATTTATTGAAACTAGGCTGAGAATCAGCACTTTTCGAACGTCAACATTACAAAAGGCAGTCGCCCAAAACGCCCGCCCTTCACTACTTCTTAGTGCTTTCGCTGGGGAAAAGAAGTGGCACAACAAACTCCCCAACTGCACATCTGTCTGTTCGGTTAGAAAATATTTGATTGAATACAATACAAGGTATTCAAAGTAATTAACATTACAAGATACAGAACACTAAATTAAATTATTTGCCATAGTCAGCTAGCCACGCCAATATACCAACAAATACAATAAAAACTATACATACTCAAGCAAAAAAATAATAAATCAAAATTAAAAATGTAGACTAAAACTTACTACCAAAATAAAAGCCTCCAGGTATAAAGGGCGTGGCCGCTTACATATTTATGCAATGCTGGGTTCTGTTTACATAGCTGTCACTTGAAGTCACAAATCATAAACTAGGACCATCTAAGTAAGCTAAATAAACAAGTTATTAATAATGAACTATTTGTTCATTAGTAATAACTTGTTTATTTAGTTTACTATATACATCTAGGGGAAGCTGTTTCCATACCCATAAATATCCGAGTTAGCTACTGAGTCCTCTAGCAACTTACGCAAGTTGCCGTCTGCAACCTACTTGTGTACTGTAGAAACAGCAAGTAGACTAGCTGTGATTTTAACCATCCGAACCTGCTAATGCTACTTGTAATGTCCTGCGTAGCCTTGGAATTGAAACTATTAGCAAAATTAGTTTCTTAAACAACCTATCTTGAAGGCTAGAAAATGAATAAGCCCGATCCTAAACTTACCTCATTGTCCTATTAGGTATTAGACAGCGTAGTACGCATAGAGCAAGCGACCGGTGAGCCGGCAAACATCTTAGTGACCCACAATCCTGATGGCACCACCTCTATTGAAGCCAGTGCCGCCGACCCTTTGATTGTCAAGGATGAGAAGAGTGCTAACAAAATAGAGACCGCACAGTTCGCTATACCTGCTGAGATAAAGGATATAAAGGGAATTGACTTGAAGGTAAGGCCTTGAATAATGTATTTGTGGTTATAATACAGCAGGAAACAGAAAATAGTCTTACCAACTGTATTTTCATACAGTAGGAGGCACAACATACAACTCTTCCTAGACTTTAGATCAGATTTATTTATTTATTTAAACTTTTCACACACAAAAATGTACAAAGGCGGACAACATGCCTTAGGCATTCCCTACCGTAATTTGACATCATGTTTTTGTCAACACAGAGTGTTGGATCCATGGGCATGGAAGGTGCAGTCGTGAAGATATCAGCCGGCGCTTCAGAGCATGACCTCCACGCGATGTATAAAGTCAATGTAGAAGATCTGTCACAACTGCTTGCTTACCATGAAGTGTTCGGCAAACTTAATTCGGAAGGCCAGCAACAACAAGCAAAGGTAAGTTTTTTGCGAAAAGACCACTGACTATCGGTCTGAATCAATCTAATACTTCACACAGGGCGTGCGCCATTCTAATATAAATCCTCTGTCAATGTTCATAAAAGTCACATAATGCATGCTAATGTTTACCATTATCTTCTTTATTGATTTATTATTGAATCAGTGTGTAATAGTATAGTTTAAATTATACTTACAATACATATAACAATATTGATTGCAATTTTTTTTTTAATTCCTTTCATTATACAACGTGTAACGTTAAATGCGCAAAACCTCACACACCCCAACAGATTTTTGATTCAATTGACATATTTCACAGAAAATAAGTCATTAAAAAAATTGTAAAGGTTTTATGTGCTGTTTTAGTTTTACTGGCCATTCTGATCGTTTCTTGCGTCTGCGACGACGCTTTACCGAGGGAGGAGTCATGACCGGGCCTCTGCGCCGCGCTGACATTGGCTTGCTTGACCTATTAATAAATAGACACGGCGACGTTTTTAATGAAGATTTTTTTAAAACTGACCTATATTAAAAAGTGGTTCAATTAATTCTGCTTGTTATTCTGATGAAACTATTTTCAGGTTTTGCGCATTTAACGTTACACGTTGTATATGTATTTGCGTTTCATCGGACTCCCGTACATTTGTCAAATTCACTTATCTTCAGCAAACATCTTCATTGATTTCGACTGAATTCCGATTATTCCAAATGCTTCTTTTAGGTAATAAGCGAGGTGGAAGTAGAAGTGGAAGCCGGCACCAGCGCAGCCATGTCTGAAGCAGAGTCTTCGCCCGGCCACCACTCATGTGATATCTGCGGGAAAATATTCCAGTTCCGATACCAACTTATTGTTCATAGGTATTGAATAAAAACATAACCAATTTTATTCGCCTAATTCAGAGTTTTTATATGTTTAATCTTAAATATTTTGTGTGCAGGCGTTATCACGGTGAAAGTAAACCATTCACGTGTCAAGTTTGCGGTTCCGCATTTGCAAATCCTGTTGAATTGTCGAGACATGGAAAATGCCATCTTGGTAAGAAAATATGACCTCTCCTTATTACTTACACATATTTTATTCTATGGGTTCGCTCTATATATCTAACATTCAATTGTTTTATTTAGCCGGAGACCCGAACGAAAGACACGCCAAGAGAATGGCGCAAGATAAGCCATACGCTTGCACAACTTGCCACAAAACCTTCTCCCGTAAAGAACATTTGGACAATCACGTTCGAAGTCACACCGGAGAAACTCCTTACAGGTACACAGTTCACTCTTGCATACCTATTAAAAAGCATTTATATCGTGCGAGTTCAAATTCACAGCCATTTAGCAAGCCTCTGCTTAAATCAGGTCGTCAGAATATACCAAAGATGTTAAACACGCTAATGATGTCATCTTTGTATTGTTAATTTGTGCTGGTATTTTAAATATGCAGTCGTCTCAAATCAGCGTTGGTAATTTTGTTTATCGCTGTAATTACTCAATCTTATTAAAATGCAGATATTTATTAGTACCTCTACTTTAATTTATCCAGAGGTACTATCAATATATTCGACGCATACAAATGCTTTTCTGTTTCAAAACTTGTTAAGATTGCATCTCTATAAATAAAGACGACATAATGAACCTAATCTATCGTACACAGATGCGAATTCTGCGCGAAGACTTTCACCCGCAAAGAACACATGGTCAACCACGTACGAAAACATACGGGCGAAACTCCGCACCGATGTGATATTTGCAAGAAAAGCTTCACCAGGAAAGAGCATTTCATGAACCATGTTATGTGGCACACAGGTACGTTAACCAACTAAAAACTTACTACGATAAACAGTTATATCGATTTGCAAACTGATATGGAATTCCGTATATTATGTTCTATTGACATTTTAAATGCTGATAACAGTTTGCACGTGTTTTTTAGGGTTCCGTACCCAAAGGGTAAAAAGGAACCCTATTACTCCCGCTCCGCTGTCCGTCCGTCCGTCCGAAGGTGTGTCACCAGGCTGTATCTCATGAACCGTGATAGTTAGACAGTTGAAATTTTCACAGTTGATGTATTTCTGTTGCCGCTATAAAAACAAATACTAAAAAACAGAATAAAATAAATATTTAACGGGGCTCCCATACAACAGACATGATTTTTTTGCCCTTTTTATAGATAAAGGTACGGAACCCTTCTTGCGCGAATCCGACTCGCTCTTGCCCGGTTTTTTTCTGTCAGGTCTCTATGCGATTAGTCGACAAGCGGGGCGTTTTACCGTTCAATGGGCGTATGGGTTAAACCACGGGTGATATGCAGTGCCTTGTAAATGTTAGTTGACGTTCCAGTTCACCTGTACCTAATCCTCACAATATGATTTTAAATCTAGTTTCAAATGTTTGAACTGTACACTATAATATATTTTTTTATATAACCGCGGTCAGTTTTGATACCAACCGCGCCACCAAGCTACGTTTGCCGCGGTTGGTCTGTGGATGGGTGACCATCTTTAAATACCGAGACCCCCGTGCCTCGGGAAGCACGTTGAGCCGTTGGTCCCGGCCATCATTCGTGTATCTTTGACAGTCGTTATGGGTAGTTAGAAGCTCAAAAGCCTGACAACCAGTCTTACCAAGGGATATCGTATTACCCAGTAACTGGGTTGTGGAGGTCAGATAGGCAGTCGCTCCATGTAAAATACTGGTATTCAGCTGCATCCGGTTAGACTGGAAGCCGACCCCAACATAGTTGGGAAAAAGGCAGGCAGATATATAGTTCAGTTGTGATAATGTGGCATTGCAGCTAAAGTTGAAAAATGTGAACTTTTGGAGGGCACTGTATTAACTACTTTTATATTGATCAGCTGATAATAGCTATTTCATGGTGGAATGACTACCTTTCCACCATGAAATAGCTATTTTATATAATTATACATATTATCTTTCTTGTTTTTATTAAATAGGACTAAAATCTAATTTATGATACTAATAGTATTCTATCATTTGTCTGTCCCTTAACTTTTTGGCTAAATTGTGTTTACATGTCAATTCAAATTTTCTTTTTTATTTACTTATTTATAACTTTATTGTACACAGAAAAGAAATACAAGGGAATGTGAAATGCTTAGAAGTTTTTGACTCAAGGACATTTTTTTTTTTTTACTTTTGAGAGGTTTTCTACCTTCATCCTTTCATTGATAATAGGAGGGCAAGGTGGGGCGCTCCACGCGGCTTTCTTGATATTTGTTCATTACTTACTAATGCCATCTACGCGCGCACACAACATACCATGGTTCCATCGCAATCAGTCCAGCTATTTTCTAGTTGTTGCCAGACTAACACACGGCAATTGATTTTTATATACACAACATTATTTTTAGTATATGGGAAACCCGAAACACGTGTCTAGTATTTTAATGTAAAGAATCTGTGTACAAAATTTCAAAACTGTATCATGAAAAATTACGAAGTTATAAGCTTGTTATGTTACCTGATTGTCCGTACAAAAAGTTGCTTAACACTTAACACGCGCCGCCGGCGACCGGCTGTGACCTGTGTTGTGCGCATATGATTGCGGATATGTACTTAGTGTCCCTCGGTGTCCAACTTGTTACCATTTTCAAATATTTTTGGGACAAAATATAACATAGTGTAAAAATTATTGGAATCGATTCAGTTACTTATTCTGAACAAACTATATTCAGGTTTGCAACATACTAAAAATAATGTTGTATAGATGGCCCATTCGCACACTGTTTTCGAATGCAATCATTCAAGCAGACCAACCCTGATTTTTTTCTTATACTTCATATACAAAAAAAAAAAAAAATAATTTTTAGAACAAGGAACCCTTGTTTTAAAAATGCTAAAAAAAATATTGAAATAATTTTAAAGGTCTCCACCCACTATCCCGGTCCGTAACCAGAACCTAACCGTATAGGCACGCAAAAAAAATATAGTTTCTTTGTATTACTACGCGTTGGCGCAAGACCGGCAAAACACGGTACGCGGTGTGCCGGTCCGGAGATGCTACGTTGCCAGGCCGGTGCTCGCAGTCCGCGGCCAGTCCACGTCGGCTGTTACCCGATGGCGTACAAACGCTTATGAACCCGTAAACTCAGACGGAAACTTCTTTCACTGTGTCGGCTACATTACGGTCCGGTTACGGACCGTGATAATGGGTGGATGGAGACTTAAAGACAAAATGTTCTCATGATGTTTTGTAATAATTTCGGAATTTTTAGTTTGTAACATAATTTATTTTCTTTGTACGGAATACCCAAGCCTGCACCAGAACCATGGGCTGATCCAGGGGTGCAGAAAGTAGAATAATGATTGAATGATTCAACTATCTATCCAACACTTTTGATGTTTAACTGTGCAACTAATTAAATTTTGACTAATACAATCTCCCTTAAATTCGACCAAACTAAGCTTGTTACTAACACTAAATCGGGAGATTAATTTTTGTTTTCAAACTAAAGAGACAAACTAAATGTTTCGAGCAATATAGTTGCATCATTGAATGATAACATTTTATTTTCTGCTCCACCCAAATAGGTGAAACGCCGCACCATTGTACAATATGCGGCAAGAAGTATACTAGGAAGGAGCATTTAGTGAACCATATGCGATCTCACACGAACGATACTCCGTTCCGATGCGAACTGTGCGGCAAGTCGTTCACGAGAAAGGAACACTTCACCAATCACATACTGTGGCATACGGGTTAGTATAGTTTTGATTTCGCAGCCAGTGAAACAGGTAATGTTCCAAACTAAGTAGTTTCCTGTGTTGTTGACTGTACGACCCTGTGGACTGCTCCTGGTGCCAGGCTTGGATTTTCCAGATGTTCAATTTACCCTAATTTTCTGATCTGTCTTTGTATACTAACCAAATTTCTCGAATTTGTGTATTTTATATAACCCAGCTTGTGTGTGTAAGTGTGTGTGTGTGTGTAATTAACTATCAACTACTACTACTACTATAAAATATAATAATTGACTGTAGACGCTCTTCAATGTCTTGCGTATTTGACACGCAACACGCAGTATGTTGTCAGGCAACAAACTTTTTAAAAGTACCACTACTTTTACGCGTAAGACATGGCGTTGTTGAAGACATCATTCACAAATTGACTAAAATATATGCATGTTGCACTAACCATCCACTCAATATTCATTCACCATTACAGGAGAAACCCCTCACCGCTGCGACTTCTGTTCCAAAACGTTCACTCGTAAAGAGCATCTCCTGAACCACGTCCGTCAACATACGGGCGAGTCGCCTCACCGCTGCAACTTCTGCAGCAAGTCATTCACACGCAGGGAACACCTCGTCAACCACGTGCGACAACACACCGGGGAAACGCCCTTCCAGTGCGGATACTGTCCTAAAGCATTCACAAGGAAGGATCACCTCGGTAATAAAGCTTTTTGTTACGACATGTATGATTTTTGACGCCTTTTCAATTTGAATCTTAAAACCGTTACAATGAAAGACCATTTCGAACCTCAAAGGCCCATTCGCAAGGCTGTCAAAGATCGGAAAACACTTTTAGTAAATAACAAACGCTTTGAAAGGTCCAGTTGAGCATAAATGTATTTTTATCATCTTGTCTTATCATCAAAATATTAAGTTTTTTTTTAATAGTTTGGTAAGCCAACCCTCACCTACAATGCTAAAGTATCTTGTCCTTCGATGTTTCAGTGAACCACGTCCGTCAGCATACAGGCGAATCCCCGCACAAGTGCTCGTACTGCACAAAGTCCTTCACTCGCAAAGAACACCTGACGAATCATGTGCGACAACACACGGGCGAATCTCCGCACCGATGTACTTACTGCGCCAAGTCCTTCACGAGGAAGGAACACCTCACTAACCACGTCAGGTATGCTATATGGGCGGTAATGTGGATGTGTACTTTGTAACTAGATTATCGTGGTTCATTCAACCAGATTTAAATGAGATGGTCGAATGAATTTCGTAAAAATAAATGTAAAGAGCACGAGCGCGCGTCAGAAGTTGTAATTTAAAACTTATGTCAATAATTTAAAAAATCCCAAGACGCCCGCTCGTGTGTTAGGATTATAAAAGTAGTAGTAGATTTTTTGTAATGATGTCTCGTGCTTTTATTTTATTTTGTGTCTACGTATTCTCTTTGCGCAAAGTACTTTT
>OX451391.1:7544722-7632072 GCA_949629135.1 Eremobia ochroleuca | reverse complement strand
GAAACCACCCAACAATGTCTGTGACACAGTTAACCCCCTCCAACCCTCGTTAGCCAGAGATAGAAAGGACAGTGAGAGCCCAAAGACTAAATGAACTGACAGTGATTACTGGACATAAAGTTGTTGACGACTTATAGACCACTATGTGAAATCCAAAGTAAATTGGCTTGATTTTTCCGTTACTCGTAGGTATTCTGGTGCATTATCATCATCAATTTTACAATTCATAGTGATAGAAGAGTCTTCGATAAAAGAGTTTAGACTTGAGTATATTTATATTTAATGTCCATCGCAAATATAGAGATGATTTATATATTTTTTTTGTAAATAAAAATAGAGCCATGTAAAAATAATGTTATGTTTATTCATACTTCAAAGTTACTAATTAAATAATGTATATAGCCATGTTTAAATAGAGTTTGAAGTATTTTTGAATATCACTTGTTATTTCATTCAACATAGTTCTACATTATTAGCATAAACTTATTTTATTTTTATTAAACTTCTGTGATTAGTCATAGGCAGTTCTATTTTTCAGTCAGTACTATTATATCACAACTGATACACATCTTAATTAATTTAAGTCTGTTAGAATTAAGTGGTTACCAGATTCATGTTTTTTTTTTTATCTTTTTTCAATTAAAACTGCACATTTATAACAATTTTTTGCTTTGTGTAAAATATGCATTAGTATATGTCTTTCTCATCGTGTATTTAAAAATTACTATTAACCTACAAGTTATAAAAATAGTGACATTCCTTTTTGATTCATTACACCATAATGTTTAAAAATCATGTGCGGTTAAGAAAATATTTTCAAAATGAATTTTACAGTTTTCTAATTTTATTTTGGCACCCGTTCTTCGAGCGATTGTCAGGAAATTTCATTTTATGAATCAATATAAACCATTCTAAAATGAGTTACTCGAATTACGAACCAGGGACCAGAGATCAAGGCGAGAGTACACATTTAAATAAATGCTAACCCTCTTGCAGCTTCCCAAGAATTTATATACACTAAATTTTGGTTATTATGAACCAATAAAAACTTATTTTATGGGCAATCATATTCAATGAAATATGCCGAATATTAAAATATTACTTGTGTCCAGCTTAGATGATTATTATTCTTTGCCATGTATGTACAGTACAAGTGTGATAAATCTGTTATAACTTTTTTTTATATAAGAATGTGTATAGAGGTAATAATACGGTGATTGTATCGTTTAGCTTAGTGAAACTACGAGCACGTGAAGTGGTGTTATAATCACTTCCGTGGTTGCTGTTAACACGCCGCTTGTAATAAAATATTATATATAGCCTGTATCTACGTGTACATAGATAGTTCTAATTATATAGTTGTATTCTTTAGCATAATTAAGACTACTAAAATATCATTTACGTTAACATTTGGCTGGATTTATAACTGTTATCTTATGGAAAGCTGGAAATATACGATTCAGAATCGTGTTGTAGAATGATTTTCTTTATAAGGTGCGATGAATCATTGAGATAATTTATACCACAGACAAAGGGTGACTTATCTTCAATGGGGCCACGCTAATTTATATTTTATAGGAAATCTAATTCCTTAGACACAATAGTATGTACTAAAATCTAAATTATGTTCAGTAATTTGATATGAATGAGATTAAAAAATGAAATTAAATTCTGTTTTCTCATTAAATACCTTTCCCACTCTGTTCACGCGACGCCCTTATTATTATTTCGCAAAGTCCGTTTGTCCGTCCCTCTGTCCGCAGTGCAGGTTTCTGTAGATGTATCGTAGGTATCGATTTTATCGACCGCAAAAATAAGTTTTTTTGTAGAAAAATAAGTTTGTTTTTGTAGAAAAATAAGTATGAGAATCAAAGTTATGACTGCGGTTGAAATGAGTTGAATGACTTTTTACACGTCAATTTGTGGAGTCAATATTTTAAAACGAATGGTGAAATAAACATTTTACTAACTAACGTTTGGAAGCAGCAAGGTAAAAACACAACCAAACAAAGTTATTTCAATTTCAATGTATTGATAAAAAAATTAAAATATAAACAAAAACTAATTTATGCAGAACAAAAATTTTACATAAAATATTAAAGTAAATTTCCTTGTCTTCCTTTTTCCATTATTAGCTTCTCACATATTCTAGGCATTCTATTAATTAATTTCTTAAAATAATCTTTATCTAATTTGTTCCATTCGCTCTCTAATATAGCTTCCACAAATATTCTGAGCTCGTAGGAGAACGATTTTTCACCCTTCTATCGAGTTCATCCCAAACAAGCTCAATGGGAGAATGATCAGGTGATTTAGATGGCCATTGCATGATGTTTAAGATTTTTTCATCTTTTTTCTTGTTCAAAAAGGTCTGGCACAGTTTAGAGGAATGCTTAGGATCATTAACCTGTTAAAAAATAATCCAGGACCAATTCGATTTCGTTTATTCCCGGTCGTCCCCACTGGGTACGAGTGGGAAAAAAAAGTTTCGTTCCTCCCCAGTGATGACGATTGGAACTTTTTATTTCCCACTCGTTCCGCTATAGACCGAGAGTTAAAATGCAGTAATAGGGATTTCAATAAGAGATTTAACGAATTGTTAAAATGAATTAATCATTCTTTGAATTTGAATTATTAGAGTTTTCCGGATATCCTCACAAGATTTCCGGGATTATTGTTGCGAAAACACCCCCAAACTATGACATTACCTCCACCATGTTAGATAGTAGGCACAGTACATGCCTCTGAAGCCATCTCTTCTTTTGACCGGCATGCATACAAACATGTCTATTGGATCGAAAATCTGAAACTTTGATTCGTCACTCCAAAAGTCCAAAGGACATTTTTTTGCTCTGTTGTCCAGTTTTGGTGCGCTTTTGCCCATCCTAGTCTATTTTTCTTATGTCGAATTGTTAGTTTTGATTCTTTAACTGCAACACATCCTAGTCCCGCAGACAATAAACGTCTTTTAACAGTTGTTTTTGAAACGGGTGTTTCTCGCGTTTCATTCAGAGGTGCGGTGATTTGTGGTGTAGTTAAGCGTCGATTCCGTTTAGAGCATTGATTTTCAAAGTGGGGGGCGCGCCCCACTAGGGAGGCGCGAAGACATGTACAGGGGGCGCGGGGGCGGGCGTCGGCTATCACTCCGGTCGCTCGCGCATACCTACCGCACGCACCTCACTTCCCTGGTCGAGGATAGGCGTGGGAAAGGGCATATTAATTTTAAGCAGTAGGAAGGCGTGATACTTATGTCCCAAACATAAGTATGACGCCTGCCTACTGCTCCCCCCTGGTTTAGAGAGAATCCTGATGAAGTTGTCTTCTTGCCTTGTTGTGGATTTGGGCCTAATCATCTTCATTTTTCCCAGTTTCTCGTTTTCTAACAAGGGTATAGTGGACACCTTTATAAGAGATTCCGAGCCTTTCTACGATTTGACGTTTACTGTATCCTTCCTCACGTAGAGTACAAATAGCGCTTCTCTGTTCGAGCGTTTTGCCTTTTTCAAAAGTTTTTCTTTTGAAAAAGGCGCTATTTGTAAGGTCAAAGCAGTCGTCGATATCTTTCGAATACGGACAATGTTAATATCACAACCTTCACGTGCCAATGCTCCAGTTGGACTAAACAGGGTCTTAAACTATATAACTTCGGAATCATAATGCAACTATTTTTTTGACATTGATGACTATTTCATGAAGTGTTCAAAGGTGAGGATTGTGTGGTGAAAGACAAATAGCTTGGACCCCCTAATATCTTTTAACTGTTTTATTAACCTTTTGACCGCCACGGACGGCTATAGCCGACAAACGAAAAAGGTGCCAAACACGCCACCGACGTCTACAGCCGTCAAGAAAACGACATTTTTTAAGTACAAAATAAATATACTAAATTAGAAAAGATTTATTTTGTACTTAAAAAATGTCGTTTTCTTGACGGCTGTAGTATCATCAGAAAAAAAAAGAGTAAGAAAACTAGTATCATCAGATATAAAAAAAAGAGTAAGTTAGTGAATAATAAAATTATTTTATTTCCAATAATATTAAGTATTACGATATAATACAATGCATATCCGAGTATATAATATGCACTTTTTGCTAAAGTTGACCTGTGTTTTCTTATATTATTAAGTATTTACAATAACAAAGTAAATGAAAAATCTATTCACATTGGACTGGTTCAAAAATATGTTATACTTTAAAGCTTATGTAACGCCAGCACATCAAGCTACCCGTTACTGTCAGATTTTCCCAATCAACTTTGAACCTTATGCTTTAGCGATAAAGTTGAAAATCTATTAAAGAAATCTGACAGATTGTAGTAGCTTGATGTGCTGGCGTCTGTACATTCTGCACAAGTTAACTTAAGCCATTGCAGCAACTTTCGTTGGAGCTTTTTTTGCTCTTTGAGGCTTTTCTGGTTCTCTTTCTTCTGTGACCTCTGGCAGTGTGTCTGCTGGCACATCTGGCAGCTGGTCGCCCACATCTAGGATAGCCTCCAGTTCAGCTTCAACATCATCTTCATCCTCTTCAGTTAGTTGTCCAGAAATCAAGTCATCTATTTCTCTCTGTTTTTCTATACCTTCTCTAGTTTCATCCAAGATCTTCTCTATTTCATCAATATTTAGGATATCATTCACCTTTTTCAGAGCTTCATTTCCAGTCCTCAAACCAGCAAGTACCTAGAATTAAAAAAGATTCCCTAAATAACTGTCTTGTTACACCTACCTCTACTTGGTATACTTCTACCTCTCTGGGTAGCAAAACAATTAGGCTTGGTAGGTACCTTTGTTCTAAAAAAAATCTTATCGTTCCAAGCTAGGACACTTAACGCCTCTCGACGTAATAACAATAAAACATCTATTGTGTCTCGTTCAGTGTCCTTCAATATGTTAATGAATGCGCTACAGTTTATCGTAAAATACGTACCTGGACTTCGACTTGTGCAAACTCCAGATCATGAGTGAGCTGTTCTAATTTTTCCAACTGGGTATCTGTATTTTGTAGAAGTTTCTCTTGATATTTTTTCTTTTTCAAAAGTAGTTTCGCTCTATCACGTTTCCCTTCATCTAAAAGTTGCTTTGCTAATTGTCTGTCTCTCTCGAGATTAAGTTCTATTTTCTTTTGGTATTGCTTTAACTTATCTCTCTGTTGTTTCAACTGAAGAACAGCCTTATCTTGTTCAGTCACTCTGCTTACAGGTTTCTTATGTTTTCCGAATAACGAACCCATTTTAAGATGCTATACTAGGCATGTGTAAAATTTATTGTTTAGTCCTATCTACACAAAGATAGCTTACATTAACTATTCTTTTGTTGATTTCACACAACCTGCATAAATCTATTCCAATTGAACTGATTGATATTACGCCTGACGCCTGACGGCCTGACAAATATTAAACTGACACTGACAACTGACAAATGACACGCATCTGCTAATATCATTATACATAGTCATAGCCAAGAAGCTTATAGATAAAAGTGGAGACAACACTCTAAATAGTTAAATACTCAAGTGAAGACGACTGTGGTCGGAGTGTCGGACACTCTTTCTGAATACGTAAATATGACAGAGAAAACTTATATCTCTGTCTCGTTCTTATGTGTGTGTTTAGAAAGAGAGTATCCAACCACAGTCGTCTTCACTTGAGTATTTTGGAGTGTTGCCTCCACTTTTATCTGCAACCTTCTTGGTCATAGCCATAGAAGTTATTTCCCATCTCAATGCTTTGTATCAAAAATTTGTTCAGCCAGAGTTTTCAATTACCTATTACGCATATTTTGAATGCAATTTTGCAATTAAATTAATTAGGATTTTAGAATTACAGAAGAAAATATAAAAAAGTAGACGTCTTTTCGGAATTAAATTCTATCGAGGAAATTTGAAGCAATTGCGTTTTCCTTCAGTCAGTCTTAATCAAATAGTCAATAAACATATAACTAAAAATCAAATCCAAACATGCTGTAATAGTGAAATAAATGGATTCGAAAAAACACCCAATTTATTTTGATATCGCCTTAATAAATAGACACGACAACGTTTTTAATGAAGGTCTTTTGAAAAATGTGACCTATATTAAAAAGTGGTTCAATGACTTGTGCTCGTTATTGTGATCAAACTATTTTCTGGATTTGCGCATTTAATGTTACACGTTGTAGAACAAAAAAGCACAACCAAAAACCTCCATATCCTTAGCAAAAATAAAAAAAATAAATGATTACTCTATGGATGGCGTATATCATAGACAACACGGCTTAGGTTGAAGGGCAAAATTGTTTTGTCTTTTCGCTATCTTTCTATCGAGTAATTAATTAAAATAATATTGCAATTAAGGTGTATTATGTATATTCTATAGGACACGTTGATATATTTCAATTTAGTTTATTAGATATTTAGGTTTGCTACAAGCTACAATGGCGGTGCTGGCGGCGGCTCAGCTGCTCGATGAGTTGATGGGCAGACATCGCAATACAAATCCGAATGAAAAAATCAAGAAGCCGAACTGGGAAGATCCAGAGGTAATTATTCTTCAGTACATAACATTGTCGATGTTATTTCTTTACCAACGTTGAAGGTGATGTAGTTAGGTAGGTATATCGACCGGATAGCATTATGACTGTCGCATGTCGGTACAAAAAAATATGAGAGCACGGACGATACGGCAGATTTGATCAATTCAGTATTCTATAGTAGTTGCAGGTTAAGTAAGTAAAGAATAAGAGAAAAGGTTTTATACGTTGCAACATAATATTTTAGTCCATGATTTATTTTATTGATTAGTTTTCGACAAGAACATCAGGCTTGTATTTTCGGAAGGGTTAGACAGAGCTGTATTACACCCACATTTCGTCAAGTATGTTTATGTTATAAAACATTTGAATCAAAATTAAGAAATTAACTTTACCATGCAGTAATAATACTGCATATTTTTGTTCGAGCATACTCAAAACCAACTATTTTTTTGTCAAATTCATTGCAGATACTTATCCTACAAAGATTGTACTCATAAGTCAAGGAAAAACAATTATGTAATAGATTCAAATAATGTGAACTCAAAACAAACATATCTTTACATTCCCAGTCAAAATGGATGCAAATATTAACTGCATTTTACTTTGTTGCAGTACTGTAAATATTACATGGTGAAGTTCTGTCCGCACGATTTGTTTGTGAACACTAGAGCTGACTTAGGTGCCTGTCCGAAGGTGCATGATGATGAAGTTAAAGAGCTATTTGAGAAAGCAGAGTCATCGTACAGGAAGGCACAATATGTGGAAGAATTCTTACGGTTCTGTCGTAATATGATCAATGATGTAGAACGTGAGTACAAACAGAGTTATGGTATCTTCCATATGAAATGTGATGAGAATTTCTCTCAACATCCATAAATTATGCTGCTAATGGTATCTTGTCTGTTTTCAGGAAAAATCCAAAAAGGTAAACAAAGATTGGACTTGATGAACTCTAAGCCAGATGGACCACCCATGACTCAAGCTCAGACTGAGAAGAACCAGGAGCAGGTAAATTAATCTTTCTCGAAATGTATTAACAGAAATTTCACTTATTCTTATTTTTTATTATACATATAAATTACAAAAACAATGTTACAAAATTATAAGTATTAAGGGTAGTTTTTATACCAATGGTCAACCCAGAATTGGGTTCTCTAATAGCAAACCTACTGAGGTTTGCTATTAGAGAACCGAATTCTGGCACACATTGATCACCTCACCTATTGATTTGATTTCATCAATTCATTATACAACTTTTTTTTTACCAGGTACAATTGTTATCCGAAAAGATAACAGCTTTAGTCCAAGAGGCGGAAGAAGCTGGGACTCGCGGAGATGTGGAGCAAGCACAAGGTCTTATGAAGCTCTGTGATAGGCTGAAAGAAGAGAAAGAACAACTACTGAAACAACAAGAGAACAGGTAATCCATCACTTGATACTGTTCTTATGCAATGCAAGAAGTGATAGTCTCTTCTACTGTCTGCGGGGAGCAGCCTGATTATCTTAATATGTTTTTATTCCACACCAGTTTCTCGATAGCAGTAAGATTTGACTGAAATTGAATTGAAATGTTGACTTTTATTACAAACAAAAAAAAAAAACTGCAATGAGCTGTTGCTGTTTTGTTTGTGGAACTTAGGGCTAATTTTTCAATAGTAACTGGCTATCTTTTCTCTGAGGAATAAATATTGTGGTTTGACAGTTTTTGTATGTTACAATATTGCCATTATTTCTAGCCACTGGTCCATGACTGCTGAGCTGGCGGCCGCCCAAGAGAAGCAAATGGAAGTATGTCCTGTTTGTGGCGCGTTTTTGATCGTTGGTGACGCACAACAGCGCATCGACGACCATCTGTCTGGAAAACAACATGTTGGGTGAGATAAAAGAATTTTAGAATTATTTATTACAGAAAAATCAATGACTGATTTTATACTAACTGGCTTAAATATCATCATCTTTAAATCTAATTGTAGGAATAAAAAGTTTTCTTCTAAGTCTTTATTCACTAACTCTACATTTCAGCTACTTCAAACTGCGGCAAGCTTACGAAGAGATGAACGAGGCTCGCGAAAAGGAGCAGCAAGAGAAAGAGAGGAAACGTCGAGAAGAGAGAGAAAAAGAACGCAGCGCCCGCTGCGGCGGTCTTGGCTCTGATCGTCGCGACAGGGAGCGAATGGAGCGCGACCGAGAGCGAGATAGGGATAGGAGCGAGCGAGGTGACCGAGGCGAGAGGGGGGGTGAACGCGGTGAACGTCCCGAACGGGGCGACCGCGACCGCGAGCGAGAGAACAACGATAAGAAGGATAGGGAGAAGGATAAGGAACCAAAGGAAAAGGAGAGGGAAAGGGATAGGGATAGGGAACGCGAGAAAGAGAGGGAATCACGGGATCGTCACCAGTGAGTAGTTTTCGAACATACGAGTTATTTATTTATTTACAAACAGGTCATTTGCCTAATTGGATTTGCAATCTGTAACTTCTCAGTACCCTTAGGGCATGAGTTTCCTAAAAACGAAGAAACATATAACTTGTTCTTATGAACTGAAATACCAACTGGCACATTTCCAAGTTCAAAAATGACGAACTTCCATCCAAACTCCCATACCTTTAGGGAATGAAATCCAAAATTCTCAGTGATCACCTTCGGTTTATGTATAAGGAACTCTTGTGTAAACATCATGCTTCTAGATTCAACAGTTCACGCTGTGCATTGTCTATCAGTGAAGTTAAGGTTTTTATTAAGTAGTTTATTGATTATAGCAGGGTACATTATAACGTCGTGTTCGTGGTTTCATAAACATTAATATTCATTATAAACCCTTGCAGAAGTTCTTGAATTTAAAATGACGATTATTTCAGCGCCAGTCGCGAGAAGACTGGGCGCCACGAGGACCGGGATCGTGAGCGAGAGAGGGACCGCGACAAGGATCGGGAGCGCGAGCGCAAGCACCGCAAGGAGAGAAGTTAGTATCATCCTGTCATTCATAATTTATTATGACAATGTGTTGCAACTTGGAAGGCAGGCATCGTTTAAAACAGGTTTTGTTCTGACTCGTTTTAAAGAATTTCTTTGTTTACTTATGTAAACAAAGAAATCATCATCATCCTTCATCTCATTTATGTATTTATCAGTATTTGTTTATTTTTTTGCTATGTTACTCAATATCGTACTATATATATACAATTTATACATACTCATTTCTGTTTTTATTTGACACTTTATTTTATTTATTTAAGTATGCATACACATGTCACGTTCCAGTATAAAACTGATTTACATCCGTTACCTCACACAGTTGTCTGGCATTTTTGCGGAACTGGGCCTTTCTGGCGCAGCCGTGAGGCACACTTTCCTGTTTAATTTCTTACATCGGACTCTACACTTTTTTATTAGTTTTTTATCTGATGTATGTCTCAGGTGTACTGTATAGTCTGTGCTAAATACATGTATTTTCTTTCTTTATATTCACAGCTGTTGTAGTAGCGCTAACATTTAAGCCCATTATGTGTCCCATGTTACATACAGGGTGTAAAAAGACCCAAAAAAAAATCTTGAAGCCGTCATTTACGCATTCTGTACATCAAACTACTACCTACTTTTATTTTTAGTGTGAAAATTTGCTGTTTTTGGCAGTGCGCAATATAACGCATACAAAACAGTGCTTATGGGTGCATGCAATGGTACAGGGATCGTGCGAGTATATAAATTATAAAGTTAAGTTATAACATTAGAAACTTGTTTTCGCATAAAAATAAGTTGGAACTTTGACATTCAATATCTCCTTAACCAGAAATTCCCAGATATTTAAACTATCACAATGACGGGAAGAACAAGTGAGTCGCATCATCGTTAAGCATGTTTTTACACTCGTTGTTTAAACACTAAATTGTTAGTAAATTATTTTTTAAATTACGCTTGCAGGATCGCCCCACGAGCGGCCGCGGCGGCGTTCACGCGACCGCCACTAGCTAATGACTGAGGTATCACAAATGCGCCTGAAACCGGTAAGTATACAGCATTACGTCTTACCCCCTACCAATGCGAAGCGTCCAGGTACCGCATCTATGACACACTAACCCATACCTATTCACCACAATTTGTTTGACAACAGTTAACAAACATTTTTTATCAATCTTTACCCACATTGACACTACTCAATCCTCTCCCCAAAGATGAGACAATTACAAGTAATAAAGTGAACACTGTTGTTTTACAGCTTATGTGTAGCATACCAAAATATTACTTCGGTATATGGCAAACATATGGGGAGTAATGACACCCATTGCACTCTCGATTCAATAGTTGTCGTCACACCGACGGACTTGGCAGGTATTTGATTGGTATTTTGCATAGTTGCCGAGAGCCATCAATGGGAGAAGACTTATTTGTTGATCGCCGTACATTTCTCTCTCACATCTAATGTGTTAGTTGGGTGTTAGAGTACGAAGGCGATCTTCTAATAAGGTCCATTCAGACGAGCTGTTCGCCTCGACGTCGTTTTGAGGTACTTCATCATGTTATGTTTCGACGTCGTCATTTGTCGCCAGTCGACTCGTGCCGATTGCACTTGCCAGGTATTTGTTAGGCTATTGCGTTCTTCTGATAAAGGCTTTTGAAGGGGAGATGTTTAAGTCATTAGTTTTGATATGTTTTAATTGATATTGTGTCTGTGATACTATTAATAGGTGATTAGAATCAATTTAAAAGTAAAGTTTATACGACTGAATGCCGTTGCATAGCAATCACATAAATATAATGCTATGTTACACAGAATTATAGCGCTTACACATAGGTGCTCTTTGTATCACATTGTGGATGCTGTTATCACATCATCTACTGTGTATTTCCAGGTACCCGAATAATGTAACGAGTGGCATCAAGTTTTTAGTTACTTGTTCAAACTCTAAAGTTTATAATGAGACATAGAATGAAATATGAAACTTTATGTCACACTAAGAATTAACCTAAACCCCAACATCCAAAGAGAAATGAAATGTCAATGTGTTCATTATTAGTTTTCTTTTGAAAATGATTTGGTATATTTATTTCGTCAGTATCTGTAAATAAAAAAAAGGAATTTAACCATTGACAAGTCAGTTCCATACTGTCCCGCTGCTAAGTACCTGTTACTAGCTTGCTCCATGGACTTTTCAGTTGGAAAGCCATAGACGAAGACCTGCGGATCGTGCTCCTACCACCACTATCAAAGAGGTACTTTTGAAATTAAGCACCCGTACAGAAGAGGCGAGGCGCGACGGCGATCCAGAAAAATCTACAGTCAACCACCGGTTTCGAGGTGACATAGAATGAATAGTCACACGTATTATTAAGAATTTCATTGTTAGCACCAAAACCATTGGTTAATAATAATAAAATGCATGTAGCCGAAAGTCCCGCGTTACGAATGGACTTGTTATATTTTACGATTAGATATTAAATATTTGTAACAGTGTAGTCACCACTGATATCCGATCATTAGGAAGGTCACAGTTTTTTTTTTTTCTGTAAACCAGTTTCCTCTGAGGAGTCATTCAGGTATTTATCAAACAATTTTTTTATCTTCTTCGTAATAATGTTAACATGATTTTTAATGTGTATGTTTGGGATTGAATTAGCGTATGTCTTCAAGGAATAAACCATAAATTTTATCTTTGAGTTTTATTTACTTAGGGCTGATTTTTCAATCGACATATAATTCAACGCTAATACATATTTTTTCATTGTGTGTCTTATTTCTTTCTAGTATATTCATGTATTTATGTATATTTATTTGTGCTTATATTGATATGTAATTATGTATATATATTATAATTTTTTTTATTTAAAATATTTATTCCTCAATTTTCATGATTGCACCTCCTACTGTTTGTCTCTGCATCACCCAAAGGTTGACTGGTAGTAAATGCCTATGGCATTAAGTCCGTCTCTTTATTTATATGCTTGAAGTATTAAATAAATAAATGAATATTTTTTTTATTCGTTGAACAAAATTGACGTCAGACAGAGTTTGTATGGAAGAACTGTCATAAAATGATCTGCCTTTGGAAAAATCAGCCTTAATCGACTGAATATACCTATTTGAATCAACTGTTACTAATTAAACCTACAAGAAAGATAATGCTCTCAAAACGTCGAAGGAAAACATCGCGAGGAAACCGACATGTCCTAGAACTAAAAATTCGGGCATAGGCTACCAACTCGCTTTGGGCACGCGTGGTAGACGATTACAGCCCATTCCCACTCGAAGAGCGGAGACTTGTGTCGCAGCAGTGGGAACATTTTAGGCTGACTACGATGACAAGATAGATCAAGTGTCCTTCACCACACAATCATCACCTTTGAAAACTTCATGAAAATCAATTTTGAGAACGCCAAAAAATAGTCATAAATACTCACCAAGGTCACAAAAATAGTCTCATTCTGATTCCAAAGTTCTGTTTTCAAAGTAGCTATAAGTTGGTGAGGATTGTGTGGTGAACGTCTCCACAAAATCCTCACCTCTAGTGGAACCAAAAGGCTGGGGGTATATCGACTGGTTTAAATTCCAATAAATAGTCGTAGCGCTATGCCAAATCTCGAAAATAGTCATTAAATTATTCCAGAGATATAACGGTGCGTTGGTGAGGATTACGTGGTGAGCCTTTCTCGCCACAATCCTCACCTGATTACCGCAGAACGCTTAAGTTTTTGAACTTGGTGTCAAAAAATAGTCATCTCCAACTATGATAATTTCGACCTGCTTTACTATCTACAGACGCCAGCACATCAAGCTACTACAATCTGTCAAATTTCTTTAATAGAATATCATCGCTTCAGCATAAGGTTCAAAGTTGATTGGGAAAATATGACAGTTGCGGGTAGCTTGATGTGCTGGCGTCTGTACAAATATGTTAAACATCTACATACATTTTTCGAGTCGAGTAGGTACAGTAAAGCACAAAATTATTAAGTACGTATTTTATGTGGTCATCTTATTTTTTGGTTGTATTAAAAACTGTATAATTGTTAGTTATGTAGCTATTTTAAGTATGTGTTATATACAACAACAACATTCCTAGCACCGTTTTACTTTAAACATCTGCGTGATCATTATTAAATTGGGAAATACAATATTATGCAATTTTGCACAATATGTATTGGGTTTTCCTACCACCCAAAGTAACATTAACACGGAGTCTAAAAGTATTACTACGCTAAATTAAAATAATGGGTCGGTCGTTCTGCACAGTAGGTATTTTAGTAATATAGATAAGTAGGAAGAGTCTTTTGGGAGCTGGAGGCGAGAGCACTCGCGTCACTATAACAGTGGCGCGGGTTATTAAAGCAAGGCGGTCTGTGCTCCACCGGGCCCTGAGAGCGGAATGGCAGACGTGACTTGCGCAACCCACTGCGGGACACGCCGTTATAGCGGCGGTCAGACCCCTCATGGAGGCGTGGAAGAGACGGCATGGCGTCCTCGGCTTCCGGCTGATGCAGGTACTCTCTGGCCACGGCTGCTTTTGGAACTACCTGTGTCGTATAGGTCGGGAGCAGACACCGGTGTGTCACCATTGTGTGGCTTAGCCGGAGGATTCGGCGCAGCACACGTTGGCGTAGTGCCCAACTCGGCCAGGGCTGTGTCGTGACCTCATCGCGGCAATAGGCGGGAGCGATCTCTCGCTCCCGGCCGTCGTTCAGTCGATGGTCGAGAGCGGGAGCGCATGAGAGCAAAAATATTAAAAATCACACCCACAATTCACACTGGGCCAAGTCTTCATCCGTCAAAGAACGGAATATTCTAAACATATTGGTAGTGCAAAGCACTGGCATGGGTCGAACCTAGGACTCCACGCTCAGCACTATTAATATTATAATACTAATATCTCTCATCGAGTTGCCGAAAATCAACTGAGTTACATACATAATAGTAAGAAGTTATCGTCATTACAAACAGTTTTTGAATCGGTAGTGTCCGACATGGAGAACGTTTATAAATAGGTAGGGAATGCTGTTCTGCAGTTTCTTTTTTTTTTGAAATCCACGATCTCAAAATTCATTCAATATTTACCACTGTGTTCCATGACTAGAATATTGAGCTATTCGTACCTGAATAGAATGTTTATTTTTACAGTAGCAATACTCGATCGATATGTTACATATGTTATGTCACTGTAAAACGTCAAGTTACTGTCAAGACAGTGTCAATTGTCAAGTTGTTTCAAAACAGAAAGAGTAAACAAATTAATATTATAGTTTTTAGTTAAAAGTATTAAATTTTTCATCATGGCCGATGCCGAGGAAGTTGTCGACCTTGCATTGAAAGAACAGGAAGCCAGAGCGACCCTTCGGGAATTATTTCTCAAAGCAGTTGGGGAACTAAATGGTAACTTATTTTATGCATACTAAAAACCTTATCTGGTAACCTTTATCCATTATTAAAGGAATACTTTTTGTTTTCATCATAACAAATAGGCAAAGGCTAGTACTGGACTAACCTGAGTATTTGTTATTGAAAAATTTAATTTTGAAGGAATTATATTATAATACATTAAAAAACATAACCCTTCCTTGGCAGTCGGGTAAAAACTCAATGATTTCGCATTTATTAAGAGTAAACATTGTTCCTAGGTAAGCGCTGCACTATCGTTACGTACGAGACAACAACTTTAAATGCAACATTTGCAGCGTGGCATCCAGATGGCTCTGAGATTATCTTCAGGGATCTGGAGACACCTGCTCGCTTCCACATTTCTACGGCACTGCTTAGGACTCCTGATGTACTAGCTGTTGAGTTTGACCAACCTGTTGAGTTACCATGATTTATTTAATAAATTAAAATAGGTATGTTAAGTTAAAATTTAATATTAGTGATTTTTTATTTTATTCAACCCTATCTTTAATTTAGTGTTATGCTATTGTTTTTTTTGGCACTGGTAACAATAGTTTGGGAGGGGTGAGGCCTTTTCCTAAGTGTGGGAATAAACAGGATGATTAAATAATACAAAAAAAACAATAATATTTGTTTTAATTTGTTTTCTATTATACCACCAATATTGTGCATTCCGATTTTGCTGCCAACTGTGGTGATTATTGATGTTTTCTAAGCTATAGGTATAGCAAGGTGGATCATTATCATTTTTTTAGGGTTCCATACCTCAAAAGAAAAAATGGAACCCTTATAAGATCACTTCATTGTCCATCTGTCTGTACGTCTGTCAAGACCCTTTTTCTTCTCAGGAACGTGTGGAGTTATCAAGTTGAAATTAATATCAAATACTCAGGAATGCAATCCCTTGAAGCAGTGAAAAAATCAAACTTCTCAAGTCAATGCATCCAAAAGATAATTATGTGCATTTATGTTCCGTTTGCACCACATATTTTGACACTCGCAAGGGGCTCATATAGGGTACTTCCCGTTGACCTAGAATCATGAAATTTGGCAAGGGGCAATGTCATGTACCTACGAATTTGTACAGAAAGCTCGGTGCGCGAATTCCACTTGCACTTTACTGGTTTTTTAGATTTTAGAAATTGCAGATAGCTTGAAAGTTGCATCTTTGATATCATTCAGGTTTGAGAAACATATTCGGGGATCAAATAAAATTAAATTAGAGGAAGTGAGTAGTGCTGTAGAGTATCATTATAGAAGTATTTTTGATTCTAAGCTCATGTAGCTTAGACTTAAAAAACAAACTTAGGTGAGTAGGTAGATAGAAAAACAACATAATCAGAAGGGATATTTTAGTAAAACACTCCTAGTGTTTTACTTGCAGGGTAACTGGTTAAGTTAAGAGTTAATTAATAAAATACACCAAGATAATAAAAAAAACCGGCCAAGTGCGAGTTGGACTCGCATATGAGGGGTTCCGTACCACAAGGCAAAAAACGCCGAGAAACACGCGTTTCATATACAACATGTAACGTTAAATGCGCAAAACCTGAGACACCCCAACTGATTTTTAATTCAATTGACCTATTTCAGAGAAAAAATAAGTCATTAAAAAAAATGTTAAGGTTTTATGTGCTGTTTTAGTTTTACTGGCCATTCTAATCGTTTCTTGCGTCTGCGACGACGCTTTACCGAGGGAGGAGTCATCACCGGGCCGCTGCGCCGCACTGACACTCGCTTGCTTGACCTATTAATAAATAGACACGGCAACGTTTTTAACGAAGATTTTTTGAAAAATGTGACCTATATGAAAAAGTGGCTCAATTAATTCTGCTCGTTATTCTGATCAAACTATTTTCAGGTTTTGCGCATTTAACGTTACACGTTGTATAAGGTCTATCTATTCATATAAGAAATATCTGAAGGGGTCATTGTACTCATAATTACGAACAAGTTTTACATGGGACCAAACCTGAAATCGCAAAAAAAATAGAATCATCTGTTCGCTACATTTAACCCTACATTTCATTTGTTGAATGATAAATGATAAATGATAAATGATTTATTTTCTGTAAGTAGGTTTGTACAAACACTTTTACATGTCAATCATATTTTTTAAACTAGATGAGGTCGGCGTTTCCTATCTGACTACTCTGAGAAGAAAGGCCGAAACAAACTCAGAGGTCACAGTCTCTTTTAAAGTCCAGACATAATCTTGGTCAGATCATGTGAAGACCATGCAGATTGGTGTCTGAAATGGTCTTTTGAGTAAAGAACCACACAGATTGAGCGGACCTGTCCAGTTAGTGCACGCATTTGTCAAAAATTGTGTAGCTCAACTCAGAACTTGAGGAGCCTTACGATTCGACGAACAATACCAATGAAAGGACATTTGGGTAGGCCGCATAAATTACTCAAACTGCCAGACCATGATTAAAACTAACTAAGAAGGAAAAAAGAAAAAAGAAATGACCCACATAGTCTTCACACTCACAATAATAATAATAAAAAATAAGATACTATACAAAGTAAATATCCATGTCATTGTTTATATAAAATTCATCAATGTCAATGTGTATATAAAAATCCGGACATCATCTTTGATCTTTGAGGACCATGTAGATTGGTGTCTGAAGTGGTATTTTGAGGGAAGAACCACACAGATTGAGTGGACCTGTGCAGTCAGTGCACGCATTCGTCAGTAACCGTGCAGCTAAACTCAGAACTTAAGGAGCTCAACGATTCGACGAGCAATACCAAGGACAGAACATTTGTGTAGACCGCATAAACCACTCAAACTGCCAGACCATGATTAAAACGGAAACAATGACCCACATAGTCCTCACATTCACAATAATTAAAATAATATAAGACTTTAAACAGTAAATGTTCATGTCATGTCATAAATAGATATTTAGAAAGAAAAAAAATAACAAAAGTGTAAATCAGCAAAATAAAAAATAAACAACATTCACTGTCCAGACCTATTGGAGCAGCTCAATCCCAAGCGTTTTTGTCCTCAATATAGTCTTTTACAGTATAATAGGCTTTCTGGCATAGTTTTAGCTTTATAAAAGATTTGAATTTATTAATGCTTAGTTCTTGAATGTGGCTAGGAAGTTTATTATAAAAACGTATACATTGGCATCTAAACGAGCCACCTATTTTCTTGAGCCTTGTTGTAGGAACAACAAATTTATGTTTGTTCCTAGTATTTATATTATGGATATCACTGTATTTCTTAAACAGATTAATATTTTTATGTGCATACAAAAGATTATCATAAATGTACTGAGAAGGCACAGTCATTATATTAATCTCTTTAAATTTGTCTCTGAGGGAGTGTCTGGGACTTAATTTATAAATGGAACGAATTGCCCTTTTTTGTAAAATAAAAATTATCTGAATTTCGGCGGCATTTCCCCACAACAGAATACCGTATGACATCACACTATGAAAATAACTAAAGTAAACTAAACGGGCTGTCTCTAAATCAGTTAAGTCACGAATTTTCCTAACGGCGTATGCTGCAGAGCTAAGCTTTTTTGACAATTTATCTATATGGGGGCCCCATTGAAGCTTGGCATCCAAAGTTATGCCTAAGAATACTGCGGTATTTTCGGGTTTTAACTCTTCACCCTTTATGAGAACACTAGTTTCTACTTGTCTAACATTTGGTATCGTAAACTTAATACATTTGGTTTTTTTTTCGTTAAGAAGTAAATTATTAACATTAAACCAGTTAACTACTTTTGCGAGGGCACTATTTATACTGTCAGTAACCAGCTGTTGACGTTTGAGTTTAAATAAAAGTGAAGTGTCATCTGCAAACAACACTATATCATGTTCGTCCTTTATGAGGTAAGGCAAGTCATTGATATAAATAATAAATAAAAATGGTCCAAGTATTGAGCCCTGTGGGACCCCCATTCTTACTACAGATCCGGGTGACCTTTTCCCGTTAACATCAACTCTCTGAATCCTATCACTTAAGTAAGAAGTGAGAAGATCCAGAGAGGCGTTCCGGATTCCGTAGTGGTGAAGTTTCCTGATTAAGGTTTCATGAAGAACACAATCGAATGCCTTGGACAAATCACAAAAGATGCCCAAAGCATCGCATTTGTCCTCCCATGCATTATAAATATGTCCTAAAAGTTCAACTCCGGCATCGGTAGTTGAACGACCCCTTGTAAAACCGACCTGTTTATTATTCAGTAATTTATTGTTATTGAAAAATCTTTGCAATTGATTTAAAATAAGTTTTTCATAAATTTTACTAAAGGTGGGTAGTTCGTAGGTGGGAAGTTCGCTTAACCCTAAAAATATTAATTCTCGAATTTTAGTCAATTAGTTTGTGATGTGACTTGTCGCGCTAAATATCAATAGGTACTTTAGAAAGTATTTTTAGTTGGTTCTCAAACAAATGTGGATTTTACTGTTTTATGTTGGTCGAAGGTAAATAAATTAGCAATTAGCTTTGTTTATCACATGAACAAATACTAACATTACTAACCCCCTTACTAATAAACGTTGTACAGCGTCTGTATAGTTACACAACGCTTTGTCTTCTTTCGAAAGTCAAATTACTGACGACTGAAAGAGAGAAATCGTAGTGTAAGGTAAAGGCGCCTATGTTGGACGCGGACCAGCCATGGACAATTTTTCAATTTACCTCCGAAATTAAGCAAACGCGCAGTATTTTATTTCAAATGGCAAGATCGATCAGTTGGGCCAACATTTTAGCTATCATACCAACCGTTTTTGACAATCGACACCCATTTTTACGGCAGCCACAACGATTGTTAGTTACGCGGTGTTATTTGGTGCTGAGAATCGTAATTTATTAGAAGAATCGCGATGCAAGTAAGTGCGCTTAGCATCATATTTTGTGTCAGGTATATCGTCGTTGTTGAAATTCATATTATTTACTGATTTATCAATAGTAATACATTGCTTTTATAATATAAACTAAAATGTAATTGTGATTTTAACCTTTAAATTACCGGTGTCCATAACTGGATATCATTCAAGCACATATACCCAATCATGGACAGAGTGTCCATAAAGTGAAATTCCTGATTTTAATTATTTTTCATATATTATACGTCTGTTCTTGTATACCTACATGTTTCTCTAGAAACCTGCAATAAATTATTAGTCTATCCAATAATGGACATTCTGTCCATGACTAGGTGTCTGTAATTGGTTCAACGTATTTCTAATACAAACAAAATTTATTTTCAACTTAGAAATGGCACCAAGAAAAGACTACACAAAAATAATATGAAAAGAAACAGAATGAAGAAGAGAAAAACAAAAGAATAAAAGAGAGACAAGAAAAACAACAAATAAAAAAGAAAATGGCTGAAGAAACAAAGAAAGATGCAAATAAAAAGAAAATAGCAAAAACTGTAAATAAAAGGAAGAGAATTGAATCATCTTGTTCATCAGCCGAAGAAAATGAGATACCATATGAAGAGAGTGACCAAGATTTAGATTTGTCTGATGATGACCAATTAAACCAAAACACAAAACAGAAGAAGAAGAGTCAGATGAAAATATTCCTCTAAACACGGACTATTCTAGTCCGTGCCTCTAAAAGACATTTCCCTGCAATTACTAAAGAAAGATACATATCGCTCATCCAATAGAACAATGACGTAATTACGTTTTAGCTATTTTTCAGAAGAACGTTTTAAAAGTTTGACACCTTTTAATCCAATGATTATGCTAAAATATTTAATATTTTTATGTATGTTACTTTACTATCAATAATAATTTGTAATAATTTCATGAGAAAACTCAAGAACTGTTAAAAAACATTTTCAAGACAAGCATTTCGTTAATAACAATTTATTTTGTCTTTTACCTACTAGATTATTCATATTTATATAACTAGCTGTGCATTAATAGGGGTCATTATTACTGTCCATTGATGGCTGTTCATAATTGGATAATGTCCATAATTGGGGGTCCTACACTGGATTATTACCGTCCATTAATGGTGTCTAAATAGGAGTGTTTTTTATTTATAATATTTTATTTTACTGAGTACTAATCTGAAATTAAACATTGAATACTGATTGAGAAAAGAGCTTTTCATTTACCTCCAAATCCCAAATAATTTATATTGAAAAATGAAGAAATTACAAAGCAAATACAAAAAAAAATCGCTTATACTGTCCATGACTGGTGACTTTACCTTAACTATTCATCTGATATAAGGGTAAGGCCACCAAAAATTGTTCAATAACACACTTGAACTGTAACACACAATAACACACTGGAAATAATATAACACACCAGAAAATGGTAAAGCCTAGTGCACATAATTGACAAAATAATAAAACTAGTTTTCATTTGCGGCTTTGCTCGTAAGATTCTAAAATATACTACTAAAAAAACAGAAATAAATACTAAAAATCTTTATTAGAACTTTAAAATAGTTATAAAACTATTGTTAATTTAAGTACTGTCACCGGTAACAAACTCCAAACATAGGGACAAAAAAATGTTGATAGGAAATGTATGAAATGAAATGAATGAACTGCCAAAATCTGCTATTTTTTTCCTGTTCTTTTTAGTTCTTTCAGCGTTTGATTTTTTCTGCCCAAAAATTTTTTCGGGTCCCTTTGTTTTAGTCTTTCCCTGTACAACTTCAGCCTTTCAGCTTGCGTCATTGGCACCTAAAATAAAAAGCAAATTACATATACCCTTCACCGGCAAAGCTTAGCAAATACAATGTTGTTATGTAAAAACGCGACATTCACCATCATGCAAACGGTTCACTCATTTTGCCACTCAGTTGCATATTTAAAATATGTACACAGTATGCGCTAGTTATGTTTATGGTGTTACACGGATTGGTAGCTCTAAACCGAAAATAGGCCATCGTGTTTATCATTGAAAATATTGATAAAAATATAAACATCCGAATTGAGAACCTCCTTCTTTTTTTAGAAGTCGGTTAAAAATAGAATGTAGTGACAATGTGAACTAGGCCTAACGTATCTTCTCGTGTGTTACGTAACACAAAACATAACACACGCAACATGCGGGAATAAACACACGTGAAAATATAACCTTTTTGTGAGAATAAAACTTTTAAATACAGTCTAAATGAACAGAAAACTAGTCGATTCCCCAAAAGACAACATTCTGTACAGTAATTCTGACATTAATAGATTAAATTTCAATATTTACCTTGACAAATTACGTTATATAACTGGGAAAAACTAGGAGACCAAAAATCCGCGAACAGCAAACTCACGAATTACTTCCACATTAAAATGGCTGGCAGAAGTTTGACATTTCTCTATGATCTTAGGGAAGTTGGCCAGCAAAACAAAATATTTTTAGTGCTGCTGTGATTTTAAAACTAATAACTATTAAGTATTTCGTGTTATGTCACACACGGGAATCAATTTCGGCCCATGTTTTTAAACGTGTTTTTTTTTTTAAATAGGCAGACTAAAATTATTTATTTATTTTATAACAAAGCCATAACAGTATAAAATTGGAAAAATGTAGCATTTATATGATAATAACATGATTAGATAATAAAAAAAACAAAAGTTTGGTGCTGCATGGTCGAGGGACATTTTGATTTTGTATGGAAGCTGTAATCAACCGAAAATGTTGATCGAAAATTTACATAAATAGATAAGATATTTTTGGATTTTAATTAATCCACGTTGTGTAGGAATGCTCTATATATATTGATAAAACTGTAAATGGTATTAGAAATTATGGTACCGATTTCTTTTTTCAAATTTTAGTACGGGCCGCGTTTTATTTTTGAAATGAACATTTTTTCGTGGCCTTACCCATAATACGTTTATTATTAAGGGGGCTACTGTTTATGACTTGGGTAAGTATCTGTTCCTACCTACACAAACCAACATAAATAAATGAAAAAAAAAAAACAAAAACCAAATGATCTGCCTAGTTATAGGTACCTAATCCATCAGGTATCTCTGGGGATGCTTCAGGTAATCCTGTGATATATTACACAAAGTATAGGTAAGCCCCCAATCTAATTGAATTTTATCCAATCAATTGCTGGTGACAGCTGGTGGGCGTTAAGCGAGATTCGGAAATCTAGCAAAAAGTGCTACAATGTGAATGTACCGAATTGAGGATAAATGTCTTGTGTCTTCGCCGAGTCGCTGACAGATAGTGACTGGGAATAATCATTGATCCTTTTTTAGAGTTCCGTACCTCAAAAGGAAAAAGGAACCCTTATAGGATCACTTTGTTGTCCGGCTGTCTGTCTGTCGGTCAAGACCCTTTATCTCGGGAACGCGTGGAGTTATCAAGTTGAAATTAAAACCATATACTCAGGTCTACAGTCCCTTGAAGCTGAAAAATCAAACTTCTGAGTTAACGTAAAAAAAAAAAAGATAGGTACAGCCGTTTATGCCGCAAAAAACGTATATTTCGACACTCTCAAGTGAATCAACATTTATAGGGTAATTTCCGTTGACCTAGAACTATTAAATTTGCCAAGCAATATTGTCTTATACTACAAGTACTGGTAAAAATCAGAAAACTATACATTTGTAATTAAATCTTAGTAAATATAGTCTTTATTTAAAGTATCAACGATTTTTTTTTTAATTTTTCGAGACTAGATTCCTGAACTATTTATAACTAGCGACCCGCCCCGGCTTCGCACGGGTGCAATGGAGAAACTGATAATTTTAGAGCCATTATTTCTCGTAAAAAGTATAGGATAAAAAATGGTTATTGTGGGTTATCCCTAAGAGATAGACATATACCATCGCGGACTTTTTTGTAGACCTTTTTAAGGTGTACAATACTGTAGTACATTATTTTGATCTATCTCGACGGGGTCAGCCAGCGTTTACAATGTATGCGCAAAAAAATGTGTTTATTTACTACATCACATTAGAAACCTCTAAAATTATCAGTGTTTCTCTACTATATTATGCATTTATTATACATATAAACCTTCCTCTTGAATCATTCTATCTATTAAAAACCGCATCAAAATCCGTTGCGCAGTTTTAAAGATCTAAGCATATATAGGGACAGACAGACAGGGAAGCGACTTTGTTTTATACTATGTAGTGGTATGTACCCACAAAGTGCGGAACTCTCGGTGGGCGAGTCCGACACGCACTTGTCCGGTTTTTTTATTGATCCTCTTGAGTCTTACCTACCTTAGACGCCGTTTGTTATACCTGCTACCTATTGGTGTTGATGAACTTAGGTATTAGGCTTTTTTATTATGATTAGGTATATTTCAGCAACATCACACATCATGCAATTTTAACGATGCCTGCTGGCTTTATAGGATACCTACAGTCGCCTGTAACTTGACATAGGTAGGTCTCTCGTTAGGAATGCAGATCGTTGGTACCTGCTTGTGTCTTTTTTGTGTCGTATGGGAAACCTGCACCCTAATTGCGTATTCGCGTGCTCTCAATTTGAATAATTTTGAAATACATATATTGCTAATCCATTGCTCCATATGTTCGAAAAATGTGTCTGCTCAACAACGTAAATAACGCAATGTATGTTGGTGAACTGTCAAAATGAAACCCATTGCTATTGATAGTGTTACGCAATTGCCCTGCTGAATTTTACCCGACTTCTTGGTAAAGATGAAGTGCGGGATAATCTTATACTTTTGTCTACTAAAACCTCTTCCGTGGCCTTCTTTAGGTCATGCAGACGGAGAAGATCCCGATGTCCCCATCGGGATCTTCTCCGGTGGAATTCTTGGAACGCATCTGTATTTCTTGTACCGGTACAGCGCTGAGCGGCCTCAAGAATCCTATAAGCAAGAGTCGAACTCGCATGTGACTGCTGAGCGTGATGTCTTGTGTTCGGTTTCGAATCCCAGGTCGGGTAAAATCTAATTGGGATCACCTACCTAACCCTTTGGGAAATAGCTACAAGCACGATGTTACCTATGTTATTAGTTACTTAATGAAAAATCAGAGGACAACCGTTTCATTACCTAACACATTTATCCAACTTATTTACGAACCGCACTAAAGAACAAAGATAAACCAATTTATAAAGCCTCTCTTACTGCCAAAAGGTGAACTTAAGTAGAATTCAATTTACAATGCACAACTCACCGAGTTTGCGAATGATTTACAAAGGCAGCGTCGAAAAGCTGCATACGCTCTACGTGGGTAGGTATAAGGTACTCTGTGAAAGCCCGGTACAGACCTGTTGCTCAATCGATTCGCTGAGGTCGCTTTGTGGCGCACACTCAAGCGAAGACTTTTCATGTGCCGGGGCCTTTATTTGGACGCTCCTGTACTCAATATTGGCGATTAGGGATTATTTTGTGCAAAAAGATATTTAAATGGGTATGTTTTTTCATAGCCAAAATCTTCGATGATTTCACGATGCATGAACGTTGAAAAGGTTTTAATTCATCATTTTGTAGGATAGGTTTATTTTTGATGACCTACACATATAAAACCTGCCTCTAAGACGACCCACTGACCGATCTTTCTTACCGATTATCGAACCAATCACGGCTTAAGTAGATCGTGTTTGGTTCTGTTTGTCAGTGATTTTTTTTAAATAAATATGGAATAACTACCTGTGCATATATCTGCATAATTATATTATGTGCGTAGGTACACGGTGAGAAAAATCTTAGAAAAATTACTGTGCTGTCTCATAATCTGAGTGCATTTGAGTGGTAATGGAAAAATTACCGTGCTAGCACAGTAAACATTTTTATGCTGTACAGTGAAATTTATTGGACAAATAGTAAATTTTTCCCAATTTCACTCAGAAAATTTTCTGTAGATGTCACTTGCACTCACTTTACAGTGACGAGCACAGTAATTTTTCTAAGAATTTTCTCTCCGTGTATCTATAGCGTATGTGAAGCACGCTCCCAAAGTGCGGATTTTAATGAGTCACGGGTATTTTTAACTTCTTATTTGTTTAGGTCTTGTGACCATTTTATGCAGTTGCTACATTTTCGTTTAGTTAATCGTGCAGGCGTACCTTTCTACCTACTTAAAAATACCTATAATTACTTACATGATTATTTGGCAAGCTAACTTACAAAATCGAGGATTAATAAGGAAACATTTTCCATAAGTACCTATTCTTTCTAAAAAGCACGGTTAGTCCATAAAATTTCTAGTCGATCGGTGTTAGTCGAGGCACGCAGCAAATTTAACGTAGGTAGGTGGATGATTCTATTAAAAAGGCTTGAAGCGGGAAAAATCGATAGGTAAGATAGCTCGGATTATGGTAATGCATGCAGCCCAGTCAAGCTTAGCCGATCACGTTTGCCTTCTCCTTTATGGTTCATAGCGTTTCGTCCAAGTATCTATTCTTGGTTATTTATTTTACTACCTTTGCCTTTTTTTTTTTCATTTATGGTCTGAGTTAGGATAGGCGACTACATTATCTGAAAGGTAGTTGAGGCAATAAAGTACAGGGTAGCAGGGTCATAGACGCGCAGCGTATTGCCATGGATTCAGTACATTATTTTGAATCACCATGCACTGAAATTTTACGTCGGTTATCAAAAAAAAAAAAAAAAAAAAAACAGTTTTTTCATAGAAAAGTGCACCTACGCGGTCAAAATGATTAAAAAATAATAATGTAATAACGGCACCGTCATATTCATTTATACTACACCTGCTTGGAAAGTACCTTGATACTTTATCAAATTTATGTTAGAAAGTACGTCATTGCATATCTAACAAATATGCGGGGAGAAAACGCATCTGAGCGGGAGAGAAAAGTGTATGAAAATCCATTTCTTACATAAGTGGTTTTTCTTTTTTAATTTTGGGTAAGACTATGCGCCGGTAACCTAAATATCAAAAGCCAAAAAGTTTTTACAGTGAGTTTTTATCTCCAAGTTCGCAAAATGACACTGGCCACTAGCTGTGTGTTGGATGGTGTCGGGCTGGCATTGCGACATATGTCTATGATTGCGACCCTGCGGCGGCAGGATAAACAATTTGAAAAAAGAACATGTGAAAATTGCAGACGCCATTGGCGCCATTTCCAATTTGTGTGTTGTTTGAGGATTCAGTTTTCGTAGAAAGTAAAATAAAGATTTCGTTTTTTATGTTCCTCGTAGGTGTAGTATAAAGCACTATGTATCACTCGAGAGAAAGTGCGATTCCCGATCTCGGGTGTTTTAAAGCCCTCGCCTACGGCTCGGGCTTCAAACGACACCCTCGACGGTAATCGGTCACTTTCTCCTCTCGGTGAACCATGTACTATTCTTATTCGTGTCGCTGACATGACAGTAACCAGATATTTCAAATTTTGTTAGCCCTAAACTTTTTTTTTGTGTTTGTGTTCTTTTCATGCGCCACGTTTGCCGCAAATAAGTGCATTTTCTTTCTTTTAAATGAAATATAACAACCCGACCAGACACTTTCTCTAGCTAAAAATATAGAAATACGTTTAGGTACGAACATTTTCATAATGTAGTGATTTAGTGAAATGTCGAGTTTTGAGAATAAGTTGCCTATCAAGCCTCTCTCATGTTTATTTGGGATCAGCTTACAAATTGCTCGGGGGCTGAGAATAGGTAGGTAGCTCTATATTATAGGATCATTAGGCATGTGCCTATAAGTCTATATAGATTTTTCTATTATATAGGGTGACTGGTAATTAGTGACCGATACTTAAACACATGATTCTACTCATGACAACAAACAACTTTTACTATCGGACCAAATCCGAAATCGCGAAAAAAAAATCAGCTGTTCCCTACATTTATGTTCGTACGAGTCGTCAAAATGTAGGGAACAGCTGATTTTTTTTCGCGATTTTGGATTTTTAAAGTTGTTTGTAATGATGAGTAGAATCATGCGTTTAAGTATCGGTCACTAATTACCAGTCACCCTATATTTACACTAATATTATAAAGAGGAAAGATTTAATTGTTTGTTTGTATTGAATAGGCTCCGAAACTACTGGGCCGATTTTAAAAATTGTTTTACCCTTAGAAGCCGACATTATCCCTGATGAACATAGCCTACTTTTTGCCGCGGGAAAATGCTTCATTCTTACGGGAAAACGGTTAATAGGATTTAAACGGCGGGAATTCCGAATTCTACGCAAACGAAGTTGCGGGCGGATGTTAGTTATTATATATAGTTTCTATTCTCATTCAGTCGTGTGACTAGGTACTACACACATATACCATTATCTATCTGAACGCAGATTCAATCATCCTGAAATAACTAATATAATATAATATTATATTATTATAGAATAACTTCCTTATTGACTAACTAACCGCATAAAAATGTCCCAGTTTAAAAACTAGGTTTTCAATTTTACTTTATTGTAATAACAGCCCTCTATTGTGCCTATCGTAGTGCCGCAGGTATTGGCTGGGCAAAACTAATTAGTAATTAGACCTACTTTTAATTAATTTGTCAAAACGTATTTTTCTTTTGCAAATTATTTCGATCTTTCTCTACCTTGTTGTTTTGTGATTATAATAAAATTAAGACGTAAAATTGAGATGTTCTTTCGTTTTGATAAGAATTTCTGAGATTTATTTTTGAAATAGAAAATGAAGATGGTGGAATGAGTTTTTATTTTGCTGATTAAACTGCGAACCGAGATAAATTCGGAAAAAGGCTGCTAGGATTAAATATTGCTATACTTACAGGCACCTTCATTGATTACCTACCTAGAGAGATCGGTATAGAAATACATAGCCACCTATAATTACATTACTTACTAACTTAAGGTGTGCGGAAACCTTTGATATAATCAAAGGCGGAAACTTTATAATGCGCCTGTTTTCATAAACCCTTCAGCCTTAAATAAACATAGAACTTCTAAGTTACTAACTTACCTATGTACATTCAGCAAGTTATACACCGTGTCCCAACCTCCTAACCACAGATGAAATCAGCGCTCAGATCTTAGATCTACCTAGCGTTCGGCCTCAATTTCTCTAAGGTCATCCAATCCACCTTACGCAGGAGGTAAGTAATAGAGCCTTATTACCGCCGGACCTTTCAACTGACATTCAACCAACGAAATAGCCCGACTGCCCGATAAACAAGACGGAATGGCACGTAGGAGCACTAACTAGTGTAAATGCATTCATTCTGAGACGACAAGAGTAATTACTTACAAAACTTCTTAACTAGATTAACAACTTTACTTTGAGGACCCGTAAGTATTCAGGATGTTTTGGGGATGTTTCAGACCAGCTTTGGAGGGATAAGGTTTTGTTTACATGTTAGGAGCGCTCGTAGCGGGGCGTGTAGGGTGCACGGCTGCATTCTTCTGGGGTTGTTCGCTCTGCACAGACTGATGACTAAGAACTTCACTCTTATTAACATTCTGTTTTAAACAGGTGATTATCACACCGACAGTGGCGGCAGTGACGTACCATGGGTGGCATGGCAGCCGATACAGACGTCATGGTGGATAGATAGATTGCCACTCTTGAAACATCCTTTAGGATTTCACTGTCACCCGTTAACCCCACGCTACGCAGCTAGATGCAGCCTTTTTTTTTGTGTGGGAAATTATCAAATAACTTCTCCCGCTCTGGCCGGAGCGGGAGGTCGTGTCAGACTTTTACTGATTAAAACCCACCTGTATTCCTTCAGTTGCCTGTGATAGAGGCCAAGGTAACTCTTTCGAACAACCCGCGACCCTGGCAAGCATCGGCCCTAGCGGATCCTGTCAGTTATCTTTGAGGCGCGCGTGGAACACAACGCTCCATCGACCCGGGTCTGGTCCTTACCGGACGGCGAAATGCCCATTGCTCGCCGTCCGCAAGTCCGCGCCTACGGTGGCCGGGAATCGGCTCTCGAGTTCCGACGCCCAGGGCGCGTCTTGCGGCGACTAGGGGCGTGAGGACGCAAAGATTGCCTCTCCCTCATGCGTTCCACCTCCTCCTTCGCAAGCGTTACTGCTTCGCAGAAGGAAGTTGCTAGGTGCAACCTCGCTTGACACTTTATAGCACATGTCGCAAAACACTGTGCCTAACTCATCGTTACTACATAATGTTCCGGTTGTTTTTCACTCACACCCCGCTATTCGCTGCGTCTTGTAACAGTAGCCTAACTAAGTTAGGACCACGTAACGTGATATGGCTCTAAGCGCTCCGCAGCTAGCCAGCTGCCAGTTACTCTCAGATGTTATGTAAATTTTGTGATTGTTCCCAAATTACGGACCGCATAGTTTTCAAGGATTCCTTATTCCATTTGTCTTCAGGGCTCTGGTGTTTTGAGTGGTCTTAACTCCTAACTGATTAAGTTTTGAGTTTGTCCTAAGTTTTTGAGATAAGTCTATGTTTACTTGTGCTTATCTTATTTTCTTCGTAGATGCTATTGACGAAACAATGTCATTAGTAGATTGCGTTTACTTATCTCTTATTAGCCTGGCACATACTGCTAGTACTTTCCTGATACTTTTGTTATTACAATCATGTTAAATACCAATTCTTTCCTAAATATGTATACGTACATATCTACCATTTTCGGGTCTGTTTCCTCAAGCACTTTATGAAATTAAATTCCCAAAAGGAAATGTCCCAACAGAGCTTAAACTCACCACAAAATACATAATGCCGACTGAGTATGAACAGTATCCTTTAAAAGCCGGTCATGTTGGGAATACCATTAGCTATGTATCTGTCAGGAAACCATACGACTATACGTAGGTATCTCCACCACCGTGGCAATATAACATTTCACATTGAAGTTCGATCGCAAATGTGGTGTTGAAATTGCGAAAGTGTACGTGCCACAGCCCGCACGTTTCGGGGTTAACGACAGATTCTCGGCATAATAGAGCTCTATGATCATGATGGCCACTCGCAGCCATCAAATATTGTTCTAAACTTAAACTATTAATATATTTTTAAACCATTTATCGAACTTTATTCAAAATCTTTATGTTTTGGCTAAATAAAGATATTATTATTATTCTTAAACGACAGTAACTGCTACCATTTGGATGAGCAGGCAAGGCGAACGTTGGTGTCAGTAGTTTCGTCTCTCATGTTGTTTAAATACACTTTTGATCTGCGCCGTGTATCGCTTTAGGCCAGGCTTCAGGGAATAGTGCACGGAGGATAAAAATACTAAAAACCGTTTTGGTAAAACAAAAGAGGACATCAGTCATACAACGTTTAATTTAGAATCTAACAACAAAGTATGAACGAGATTCTAAATATTTAACTAGACATTAGGTACCTCAACAGTAAATAAGGAACATAAATTAGCAGTCAAATGAAGTCAGTACAAAAAACTTCTAAAGCCGTCCAACATTGACGAGAAAATCCAGGTTATCGCGACACTCATCTTAATGATAGGACAGCCATTGCTCGCAAATTATAATTTTATTCATAGTCTTGCAGTGCACTCGTTAAACGCCATGACGTCGAATAAAGAACATTCAGAATAAGTAGATAAAGAAACAGCCACCCTAGAACCTTTTTTTTTTGAGTTCTGGTCTGAAGTAAGAACGTAAGTAAGCCCATACGTCCCCAACGTATGGGCTTACAAGAAATGTGGATGTCAGGTTAAACTAACACGTGTGTTCCCTTTAAACGGGGAAAGAGCAAAAGAATTCGTTTTTGGGTAGGGGTCTGGATTTCGTTTAGCATTTATCTATTGAAGTAAAACTTAGTTCTTTTTATGTAATCTCGTATCATATCAGATTTTACCAACCCTATTTCTAACAGAAAAGTTTTTCTTCTGTTTGCGACCTTTAATTAGTAAGTAGGTGCCATGCCGGGACAAAGATCGTAAAGATCATAAAGCAAATAATAATAATAACCCCACCACCGTATCTCTACGTTGACGTCGTGTTGGGGCTTGCGCGCTCCGAACTCTAGAATTCTGCCGGAAGAGTTTACCTTGCCGGAACAGGTCTAGGATGAGGAGCCAGACCAAGAGAGATACAGAAACCCGCAGGGAAGCATGTGGCGAGCTGTTGGGCAGTAGCGACCCCACGGACCCTATCTCCCGGGAGTAGTCTTGCTCTTCACTTCTGGCTTGCCTTAATTTGCCGGCTGGAGTGAACACTGACGCAGAACAGAGCTCCCAACTCTTTCTTGCCTTTATTGGCCGGCTTGAGTGGAGATGAGATTCGCAAGAGCAAACGAGCTAGGGGGAAGGAAGTATTCCAGTAAGTGCTCGTAGGGATCTTGACCATCTTCCGGGCTCTGGGATTGTTCTGAAAGCCGTGGATTACCTCTCCACTCCTCAAGCACCTCGGGACATGTTGCCCCCTTGTCGCTACGTCACTATGTGCTAGCGACCGTTTCCGGGGGCCCATTATTGAGTGTGCAAGTCACCCCCTGCCATTTTACCCTCGTGTATATAAAACATTGATCAGGCAGAGGCCATAGTTCTTCCATAGTTCTTGGTAACCAACCCACTTTAGCCACCCAAACCCATAGTCCAACTTTTTATTTTTCCATATCCTTCAATAGTTCTACACCATCCGGGGGTTGTCCTTGGGTGCACATCCATAGTGCATACAGGGATAATCGACGGATGGTGCCGCATTTCAAGGGGCCTCTGCGAGTTGGTTTCGGCCCCTCGTACGCCTTCCAAGGGACCGGGACCTCATGTTCCGAGATATGTAAGAAAATAATAATAAGATTTATTAAAAAAAAAAAAAAAAAACTACCGTTAAATACAGTTTTTCTTAAATCAATGTAAATAAGAGTATTGATTGATTGATTAATACACTATTGCTGACATTCAAATGTAGGTAAAAGTGGTCTGAGGAGTAAATATCTAGTCATTCGTAATTCGATCTCTGCGTCTTGTGTATATAGGACCCTAAGTAGATCATTTGTAGGACTATTGAGCTTAGAATGAGCTTCTGTAATCGGTTTCGTTCATTAGTGTTGTTAACAGGATCTAGCAACATAGGTAATTACCTACTATCGTCTTTATTAGTTGGTTATTCCGTAGACCTAAGTACTGCAACACGTAACTAGTATGTACTAGAACTGTACAACTCGCTCGAGGTAATAATAAGATGAGAAAGTTCCAGTATAACTGTAGAAATATCAGTCCAAATGTTGTTATGGAGTTGTCTGAGGAAACTAGCGCTTCCAGTCTAAAGAGTGTTCCGAGTTTCCGACTTTAATGAATTAAGAAACAAGTTACTGGGTTGCATTTAGTTAATGCTCGCGATTAAATGCTTAGCAGAAGTTACGTTCCTTTAGCAGTTCACCTTGTTGGCCGCTCTTAGACAGATTTGTTCTTTCGACTTCTTTTAGAGAACGTGCTGTTTTACTTGGGGAAGAATGAAAAGTTTTCTTACAATGGCCGATGAGCTCTTTATGTTCGTTACTTTGATAATTAAAAAAGGCTGATGGTGGATGTTTAAGGTTAAATCGTTCTGGTAAGTTAGAAGTTTTTTGAATAAACGAAAAATAATATCTTTGTGGTTTTCGCTGAAGACTTAAAATTAAACATAGAAAAATATTATTAGCACTTCATTATATTTATGGCCGTATGCACTTACGTTGACTTGTTTTCTCATAAAAACAAAGTAAAAATAAAACTATATTATGGTGGGTCCACACGAGACAGACTTCATACAGACTTCTACAGAATTTTGTCTGTGCAACAAAGCAGTAGTTACAGACAAATTTCGGTGCGTTAAGCACCGACATTTGTTTTTTACTCGGACTTCATGTTCTGTACAGATATCTGTACGAACAAAAGTCTGTATCGTGTGGACCCACCATTATTCCCAATTACAAAATGTCACTCACTAAGTTACTAGTTAAATATACAAGCGCTTCGTCGCCAGTCTCCAAGTCTATTTCGTTTCATCATCAACAAAGTAATATAATATTTTAACCGTAAAATGGTGACATTTTCCACAGCAAAGCTGCGAGGATTTTACGGCTTTATGTTAGTGCAGCCTTAGGACAGACGATAAATTTTTGCGTCAGCGTCGCCTTCGAGCTGAGACTGAGGTGACTCTAACTTAATGGCACCTTTATAATAATAAAACATACGATGGCTTGAAGAATTTAATTTTCTATGTAATTTTTCGTGCGATGTGACCTCGGATGACGGAGAAGAGCGGCATCAGATCCCGTGGGTGTTATTAAACGCGACGGTGGGGAAATCAGAAATATCTGTGCGTATAAAGCAATTTCTGAGATCACTTTCTGAGATCTACTTGACGAGAGTATTATAAGGACTTACAGGTCTCTGTGATATGTACCAAATTAAACCGAAATAACGTTTTAAACTGGTACATTACGTTAGACATTATAATAAGACTAGTCATGTAACAGAATCTATAGAAACTAAAAGTAAGCCTATCTCCGGCCTGTTTTTAGGTCAGCGCTTGTAGTTTGCAGTGGACGGTTATGCAATTCCGTTTATTGTAGTCATTTCAGCGAGCGGGCTCTGTTGCCATTGAGCGAGTCATTTCTCGGCGCTCTCATTATGTGGAATGGTCAGCTGTGTACTCCTGTACGTAGGGTTCGTGTACTTCTGTATACTTGGTACCTGTTACATTCAGACGCTAAAGGTTACCGGGTACCTGTTACATTGTATGCTAAAGGAAAGGCTTTTGACCCCATAACTTATTCTCTACGTGACTAAACAGAAGCTTCTTAGTAACTATCTATATCTTTTATATTATATTCTGTAAAACGTTTTTAGTTAAAGTAGTAATGTGGAAAGCTTTTAGCTTAGTTTCGCATGCTTAGCCTGCTTTGTGGGGAGTTACGTTTTTGGAAGGAGGGAATTATAAGGAGTGGGTGCTACACTCGAGTACTGCATTTAGGAAGGGTACTACTTCGTGTATTCATTTATATTTAGAGTTGTGCAGAGTCTCAGGTTAGTAGGTACCATCTTTGGGTTATGACTCCTTTCTTACTACATAACCATGTTAGTGCTCATAGGTACATCATACCTACTATCTTCCTTGTTTATTTAAATCAACACTAGTTTCATCAACATTAATACATCGTTTAACACCATTGCACTAGACAAGAAAAAGTTGATAAAGATACACATTTTTGTCGAGGATTTTTCGTCCATTATGGATGTTCAATTGAATTTCTAACATACAATGATCGCATTTCAATTAAATTACGTGCAAAGCTGGATGTACATACGTGATCGCTTGCGGTTCCCTTAACGAAGCCGAGATGTCTCTCGCTCGACTTGTGGTCGAGCGTCGAGTTTCGAGCTTTTCGACCACAGAGCTGTTTTTCACATGGCTTTGCAATTCAATAAATCGTTATTCTAATGTTGTATTAGGTTTAACTATCGTTTTTCAGTTACAGCGTTCGTCATTATCAATAGTGCCTAATCTGTAAAAAAGTTTTATACTTATTAAGTAAAATACTGGTACTCAGCTGCATCCGGTTAGACTGGAAGCCAGACTGGAAGCGAAACTCCGCTGACGTGATGGGTATCGGTATCTAAACACTATAAATAAAAAAATAATTATTTGATAGTTTTTTGTGTGGTCGTCGACCGCAGTTAGTGTAGTCACTTGAAGTATTTATTTATTTATTCATTTAAACTTTTCGCACAAAAGGTACAAAGGCGGACTAAAGTATCAGTTTAAAAAATCTGGTTTTTATTTTTGTAACTTCAGTCGTAATGGGTTTCGAAATCTAAACATGATCAAACAAAACAAACCAGATTTTCTCAACTCAAACTTCAAGTAACAAAACTACAGCGGTCGTTGCCCCCAAACAATCAAATCATTTAATTTCTATATGTAATTTATAGAGGTAAGGCTGGCTATTTTTTTAGCATCTTTCTTATTTTGCAGGAACTTATAAAATGTGAAACTAATTTTCAAAAACCGGCCAAGTGCGAGTGGGATTCGCGCACGAAGGGTTCCGTAACATCACTACATAGTATAAAACAAAGTCGCTTCCCGCTGTCTGTCCCTATGTATGCTTAAATCTTTAAAACTACGCAACGGATTTTGATGCGGTTTTTTTAATAGATAGAGTAATTCAAGAGGAAGGTTTATATGTATAATACATGTATAATATAGTAGAGAAACACTGATCATTTTAGAGGTTTCTAATGGGATGTCGTAAATAAACACATTTTTTTGCGCTTACATTGCAAACGCTGGCTTAACCCTACGAGATAGATCAAAATAATGTACTACAGTATTGTAAACCTTAAAAAGCTCTACAAAAAAGTAGGCGATGGCATATGTCTATCTCTTAGGGATAACCCACAATAACCATTTTTTATCCTATACTTTTTAAGAGAAATAATTTCTGTAAAATTATCAGTGTTTCTCTACTATATTATGCATGTATTATATGCATATAAACCTTCCTCTTGAATCACTCTATCTATTAAAAAAAAACCGCATCAAATACCGTTGCTTATTTTAAAGTTCTAAGCATACATGGAGACAGACAGACAGCGGGAAGCGACTTTGTTTTATACTACGTAGTGATAGTGATCAGCATTGCACCCGTGCGAAGCCGGGCCGGGTCGCTAGTTATATATAAAAACGGCACAAAAATCATGTCTGTTGTATAGGAGACCCACTTAAATATTTATTTTATTCTGTTTTAGTATTTGTTGTTACAGCGGCAACAGAAATACATCATCTGTGAAAATTTCAAATGCCTGACGATCACGGTTCATTAGATACAGCCTGGTGAAAGACGGACGGACGGACGGACAGACAGCTGAGTCTTATTAATAGAGTCCCGTTTTACCTTTCGGGTACGGAACCCTAAAAATGCAAACATTAAACGAGTCAAACATTTCAACATTTATATTTTACTGTATCGAAGGTCTTTTTGGTTATTGCAAACTTTTACAGCAGGCGAGTGTAATTAGAGGCACATTAAATGGGTTGCCATGGCTTCTGGCATAATCTCGCCTTACTTATCTTTATAATGGCAGTCGTTAGAGACGCTCCCAATTCCGGTGCGTTACTTTTTAACCGACTTCAAAAAAAAAAGAGGAGGTTCTCAGTTCGTCGGAATCTTTTATTTTTTTTTATTTATTACCCGATTACTCGAAAACGGTTAGACCGATTTGAAAAAAAAAATGTTTTGTTTAAAAGGGTATACTTTCCAGGTGGTCCTTTTGCTATCAGGTCACGATCTGATGATGGGATCCTGGAGAAATCGAAGGAACTCTTGAAATATTATAGGCACATCTATAGCGATTTGGGTATTTTTTATAGTAACTCGTGCATTTGTATTTCGTTTGCGTATTTTTTACAGTAACTCATGCTCTCGAAAAGCAGCATTTGGTGAAGTGGAACTGATGATGAAGACCAGAGATGGCCATCGGAACTACTCAGTAATAAGTATTTCACGGGTTGCGATTCGATTACTTTAATATAGTTGCCAAGCAATTTATGTTCGTCACAATGCGAATGGTGAAATGGAGCTGATGGTGAAATACCAGGAGAACTCTTCAAAAATTAACGTCCCTGCATCAGGAAAAGCAATATTTTGTAAAAGGCAATGAGCAAGTTGACATTAGGCTATTGTAACTTAGATAAATTATAAACAGACCCACTAAAAAGCGAGGAATAAAAACTTTTTAACAAAAAAACCGACTTCCAAAAAAAACACGACAAAGTGAAAAATAACTTTTATTTCCGAAGTCGGTGACAAGAAACTAATATACAGAACCAAAGACACCGACTTCAGAAATTAAAGTTATTTTTCACTTTGTCGTGTTTTTTTTGGAAGTCGGTTTTTTTGTTAAAAAGTTTTTATTCCTCGCTTTTTTTTTTGCGTTATTTTTTTTTTTATTTCGTTCGTTTGCTATAGGGACTTTGTATCTACATGTCCTTTTCTACCTAGACAGCATATATTAGAAAGGTCTGGTTTTATTTCAGCGTGTACAGACCATCAAACTGAACAACTTTCTCCATGGGATCACCGTCGTAATCGCGAAAAAATAATTCGTTGTCCCATACAAAACTTCAATACCTACTCGACCCAAATGTTTGGGATGGTTGATTATTTAATATAACCACACCTTTTTGATACATGCTGTAGGTTTATACTTTGAAAGTGGATGTATGTGCGACGTGCGGGTCATTAGACGGGTCCGAGTTAGGCGCGTTCACACGTTGTTGGAAGGTCGAATGACCCGTTTTTAAAACGATTTATTTTCATATGAAAATCTCTTTGTCCCATGGGAAATTTAATTTTCGAAACAAAATCTGCTCCTTTTTCCCCTTTTGTTACAAACGAACGATCGTCTCTGATGTAAATACAAATGGTAACTTTTTGTTCAGCTACGTCAGAAGCAAAAGTAAAAGTTTGATATACAAAGGAACAAGCATTCCCGGTGTTGATAGAAATTCACTAAGTTTTTGTCTTCTTGTAAATTGTGTTATTCCATTTTTCTTTGTCAACATTTTTGAAGATTTGTGATTAGATTTTGATTATTGCGTTAATTCAATATACATTATGGTAACAACTTGAAAACGACTTTAGGCTTTTGGACTCCTCCCAAAAATTAGTCTATTATGAAGGAATTTACATGGAATGGCTAAAATAATTTCGTACATTGTTCATTCGTCTGGTTTTCGAGAGTGAATTACCGTTAGCAGTACTTACGTAATAGAAGGCTGTTTTTCATTATTACATTTATTGCGAATAAGGTGAATTTTACTGTAAACGACCTTAGGACCAAAACTGTGGTCTGCATTATGGCTAACTATCTATAAAAAGCAGGTTTTCTGCCTGAAATTCGTATGAAAAGACACGTCAGTACGATATGGCGTAGCAAATATACATATCTAAATACCCTTCAGTCGAGTCGTCGCTATTAAAATGGAATAAAATGTGAACAAAAAAGTTAAATATTGAGTGCGCCTAGTCTGTCCACGTCAGGTGCTCGAAATTGCCTAACTTGTTCTATCGACATGACTGTGACGCTTTTATTTAATTTCCTGCGCCAACCTTGAGAGTTATTGGCTGGTTGACGGATCTCTCTGTTTATTTTTTTATATCTATTTGATTTTTGTTAGACGGAAAAGAGTGGATGGCGCGTGTATTTTTTCGGTCTATAAATATAAGTAAGTTAAGTTGACTTATAATGTTGAAACAATTAGTGTTGTTAATTTTGTTTTTCACTTTTGATAGTAATTTTAATGCTACGGTAACTTTCCCATTAAATATTTTTAAGAAGTACTAAGATAAGGGTTTTGTTGTCAATGTTCATTGCAATTTGCGTTGTAGATTATTTAGGAAAAGAAACCTAATACAAAAATTAGAACAAAATCAGATAGAGGTAGGTATACCTCCTCCATATTTCAATATCTATTCCGAAGGAACTACAACATCACAGAAGAACTACAACATCCTACAATTATTAAACAATTTGATCCACGTAAATTCTAAAAACAAAAGTCCACAACACAACGTTTACCAGTAGCTTGTCTAAAAGGAGCTTCGTAACAGTTTGCACAGAGGGCGCCACTATATACAGAGTGCTATTAAATTGCTTCCTTACAGCACGCTTACACAAGCAGGCGTTTCTAGTCACGTTTCCAGTTAGTCTTAGACTTAGCTACAACTTACAAGGAAGCTACATCTTACTTTCTATTTAGACCTGCTGCGTTAGTGTGTCTAGTTGTATTTGGAAGACGACGTGCAGGGAATTTATATCCCTAAATCATGTTTATCTTTGCATTCATTCATATTCAATCCAATTATTGTTTAAATCTCTAGCCACACTAGAGGAAAGACAGTGAAAACTGTGTATTTTCATAACTAGAGCACCAAAAAGAAGGTACAACTGACTTCCAAGGTAACTTTATTCATTTACGGAAATACCCACAGAAATATAAGCACAGAAACATGTAGAAGCAAGTAATAACCATTAAGTACTTCTTAAGACTCGGTTTTACAACTGAAACTCCTGCGTGGGCGCGTGGGAACCTACCTAAGTTGAACAAAAGAGAAAATTTATGATTAGACGCCACCAAAACTTCCTAAAACTTCATAAACTTAGGATAATTAGATAGCTATTGTAATTTGTTTTCTTGAGGGGCCCGTGGTTAAATAATAACAGCCGCACAGGTCGATCGATCAGGTTAAGCTACGCTTGCCGCGGTTGGTCTGTGATGGGTGACCATCTTTACATACCGAGACTCCTCCGTGCCTCGGAAAGCACGTTAAGCCGTTCGTCCCGGCTGTCATTCGTAGATCTTTGACAGTCGTTACGGGTAGTCAGAAGCCCGAATGTCTGACAACCAGTCTTACCAAGGGGCAAGGGGCAAGGGGCTTCGTATTACCCAGTAACTGGGTTGTGGAGGTCAGATAGGCAGTCACTCCATGTAAAATACTGGTATTCAGCTGTATCCGGTTAGACTGGAAGCCGACCCCAACATAGTTGGGAAAAGGCTGGGCAGATGATGATTGTAATTTGTTTTCTTAAAAGTAACAATTCCTTGTAAGAAAGCAGATTCATGAAAACAAAATAGACCGGGAGCTCTAAAACCTGGTTCCGACTAAATTAATAGCTTGAATTGTTTAACGGGTCGTTAACGAGTCGACAGTTTGCGGGTAGTTGTAAATTACTGCACGCTTCTCATGTAAGTCCACATGTTTGTTTCAATTGCCAGAATGTAAATACACTGAATTGAAAAAAAAATGAGAGAACAACATCGTTATATTCTAAAACTTATTTTATTGATAGTCAAAACTGAGATTGAAATATAAACTACTACCAGCTGCTGATAGAAGTTTTGAGATCTTAGATATCAGCTGCAGTCTAAAAGATCTCAAACTGCAGTGCTATTCTGTAAAAATCTCACCGTGAGAACTTAGGTGAAGTAAGCGGGAAGTGAGCTCTGTCATTCCGTAATGGTATGGGATTGACACTATTAAGTGCTCACTACACTTATGATTTCACGGTGAGTTTTTTACAGAATCGACCGGCAGCTCTACCAATAAGAATGTTAGCTAAGTTACTTACTTACGAGTAGGTGCTTTTCTGTCAGGCTTTTGGGCACTTATCCGATTGACAGCGATGCGGACGAAATTTTTTGATGCCCAATGAGCTCCTACCTTTTTTATTTTTTTTTATTATATGCTTGCATAATGTATAATATATATTAGGTGAATCAAATATAAACAGGACTTTTTTTATTACTGGTCGCTGAGTGAAGTGACGCGCTTGGTGCTGTTGTATGTGTTAGGGGGGATCATCTAGGGGAGTATACTGCTCCGGCTCACTGTAGTTTATTGCGCGCCAGTAGCATCATGTATGAGCAGGAGGTATAGGTATAAGTCTGTTGAGCAACGACTTATCATATTTTTTTTTAACACGGGAGGGCATAAAACCTTCCGAAATTTTGCATCCATTGACTGTACAGTTCGATAAGAATACGCTTTCAAGAACTCAAGTGCAGGAATGGCACAAAAAAAAATTCAAGTGTTAATAGACGGGGACATTATGTAGAAAAATAAAATATATTCCTTTTTTTTACGAGTATAATAATACGTGCGTATTTTTTTTACTTAAGTCGGGTTTATATTTGATCCACCCACGTATATATATATGTATTTATATATTGTTTTTATACAATTTTTAAAAAAATATATATACAGAGTGGCTCAGAGCGGTCACTATGGGAAAGTCTGAAACTATAAGATATACGAAGATCTGTTTTTAGGAACCATGACATCGATTTTAATAACAAGAAAAACTGCATTCATACATTTTTAAAAAACCTTTACTCAGCTCGGGAATCGAACCCGGTCGTTTTGAAAAAAAAAAAACTAACACTATTTCTATTTGGATATCGATTGTGTAGGTCTTAAGCAGTAAATGTTTCTATGGAACATGATGTCTAAAATGAATAAAAGGCATTGTTTTCACATACTTTTATTTATTTTAGTAAAACTTATGAAACTCAATAATCGAATCCCGAGCGGAGAGAAGTCCCCACAGTGTAGCTGTTGTTGTTGTTGCTGCAGTGATTCGACAAACTTTTCGAAAAATTTTCGAGAATTTCACACGGAACTAAGGACAGTCACTTTTATCCATATTCCTATTAGTTGGTCTGGAGTTTTGTTATTTTGTAGAGCAAATTGATTCATTCTATGCATGCATCGTTAGGAAACGTTTGCATGTTTAAGGCTAGGTATGTTACAAAATAATCTGTGGTCGGGCGCCGCGGTGACCGGCGAGTCGGAAACTTTAAATGAACATTGTGTACGCTGCCTTAATTAATTTTCGCGTTCAGCTGTGCTGTATGCTGTAGTTAGCGTATCGCCACGTTCGATATTAAACATGATTTTTTATTATCAATACTCTTATTTATTTATTTATTAAAACTTTATGCACAAGTAAAAAAAGTACTGTACAAAGGCGGATTTAATGCCTGAGGCATTTTGTACCAGTCTTATGGATTGATGTTCTCAGAATGATACAACTAGTGTTTCCGAAAAATTACTGCATAATTTTATTATTGATTTAAGAATCATTAAAAAAATGAGTTTTCTATCAGCAAACCTTTGGGAGTCAGATTATTTAAAATCAGCAACATCGAAAGTGTTGATAATTTATTTCCGCTTTTTAGGACTCCTTGGGGCCAGGCCACAACAGTGCGTTGCGGCGTCGCATCGCAAAAACAACATTGCACAGCTATGCGATGCGATGTCGCAACGCAAAAATTATATCAATATCTATCTATCGATTAGCATAAAATGTCGTATCCGATGAAATTTTTGCGTTGCGACATCGCATCGCATAGCTGTGCAATGTTGTTTTTGCGATGCGACGCCGCAACGCACTGTTGTGGCCTGGCCCTTACCCAGAGGGTGCCGACGGAACCTTATTACTAAGCCTTCGCTGTTTGTCCGACCGTCTGTCCGTCTGTCTATCAGCGAGCTGCATCTTATAAGCCGTAATAGGTAGACAGTTGAAATCAAAGTGTTTAGTTATTATTATTACCGCTATAACAACAAATAAAATAAAGTATAAAATTAAGCCCGTACAAGAAACGTGTTTTTATTACATGGGCTATATCTCATGAACCGTAATGAGGGTTTTCATAAAAATTTACGCCACCAGTTGGCGCCACTTTGCCAAGAGGTCTTCTATTGATTTGATTTGATTTATTTATTCATAAAACAATTTACATTGTGTTGAATATATACACGTGCAATTTACGTACAAATGCAGAAATATGAATCATTATTTAACATTCCAAGTGAAATTCAGGTATAGTACCAGACAGATTAAAAAAAATAATGTCAAAACAATTTTAAATATACATAATGTCAAAACAGTTTTTTAGTATAATGTCAAAGAGGTTTAAAATATAATGTCAAATAGTTTCCAATGTAATGTCAAACAGTTTTAAATATAGTGTCAAATGTAAATCATTTATTATTGTGTGACATTAGTTCCGATACATTATACAGACATTTTTCTAATAAAAAGACTTTTAATTTTGTTTTAAATAAGTGGGTGTTATAAATCAGGATCTTTAGCTCAGAAGGCAACTTATTAAATATTTCTACCGCTTGATACTTCCAGCAATGTTCTATTATATTAAATTTAGGTGCTATTAGTTGCTTAAAAAATTTTCTACGCGTGCTCTCTCTAATCTCACGTTCTTCTTGAGAATCAAACTCGTGTAGATACTTACCAAAATGACTTAAGAGGACCAATACATATAGGCTAGGTACTGTCAATATTCCCATTTTTTTGAAGTAATCTCTGCATGAAACACGTTGTGGAATTCTGACTATTGTCCTTATGGCTCGTTTCTGTAAGATGAACGCTCTCTGCCAGTTATAGCTGTAACTAGTTCCCCAGAGCACGATACTATACCTTATCTTTGACTCGACCAGCGCATAATATACAGCCTTTAACTGTTCCATGTTTAATACATCTCTAAGGCTCCTGAGTGCGTAACATGCTGACGATATGGATGATTCAATAACAGCAAGCTCCGGTTTCCAATTTAAAAACGAATCTATATTTATCCCTAAGAATTTAACCTTGTCGACTAATTCAATTCTATCTCCATTTATTTGTATATCTAAGTTGTCATTATGACGAGTCGTAGTCTTAAATAATATGAGGTTAGTTTTATTCGTATTTAGCAATAAATTATTGGCTGTAAACCATTCGCAAATTTTTCCTATAATTATATTAGTATTTAATGTCAAGTTTTCTATGTCTTTTGCCCCAATTATTATGTTTGTGTCATCTGCGAAAACAACCAGTTTCTCGTTTGGCTGAGTTTTATTCATGCAGTTGAGTAAGTCATTTGTAAAAATAATATATAGTATAGGTCCTAAAATTGAGCCTTGAGGCACACCACGTTTTACGTATGTCATTTTTGAGCTGTATATCACTTCGTGATTACTCTCATCTATGCTTTTAATTTCTACACACATTCGCCTATTTTGTAAGTACGAAGTCACAAGTTGAAGTGTCTTGCCTCTTATACCATAATGTTCGAGTTTAGTAAGTAGTAGTTTTTATCATAGGGACTTCGGTAACAGCAACAAATGTATAATCCTGTTACAACATCTTTTGCACCACATATTTCAAAACTTTCGGCTTTGTAAAACTTACTGATTGACTCAATGTTTTCACATTCTTTCAATTTATGTGCTAAAATAAGACTACCTCCCCTTTTCTTGTTGGGCCTTGTGTTATATGAGACTAAATTATAATTTGACATAGTAAATACTTTAGCAGACTTATTATTTAAGAAATGTTCCGATATACATAAATAGTCCACGAGAGCACCTGTTGTTTCAATATATAATTCTAGTTCAGTTTTTTTATTGCTTATTCCACATACGTTTTGATGAAAAATTTTTAAACAACTAGTATCTGATAATGGGGTGCTATTACTTGCGTCAATCGGCATTTCCTTCTTATTCTCGAAAAAAATCACTATCATTTATAATTGCAGGTGAAACATTTGTTTGTGAGGACGAATTTACAAGTACTCTAGATATACGTGTTTCACTCACTTTGAGTACTAAAGGAGTAGTTTGTGTAGAAACATTTTTAAACTTCCGTTTTGCCTTTTGATCTATGAGCACATTACGCACATAATTTTGATAGTTGATCCTGTATTGTAATCGCAATATGTCCCTATAAATTAATTTGCATGTAGTTAGCTTGTTCAGCGAAGTCCTTTTATTATAGTTAAAATAGTCATTGTCGTCAAGTGTAATAAAATTAGAATTTTCACAATTATTGCATACAAGTTGTAAAGTACGATTAACATTTGATACATTTAAATATTTATTATTGTAAATCTTACTGACAAGGACGTTTGTTTTTTGTATATTTTGCAAAGTGTGATGCAGAGAACTTAATATATGTAATGGATTTTGGTCACTACTACCTCCCATTATTAAGACAAAGTCAGACTTGGTGAAGTCCTTACAAATAGTTGCACATGTACTTAATATGTAACTAAGAGGTGCATTTGGTTTGATTACCGACGTTACACTAAAACTATTTCCCACTAAGTTTTGAAGTATATTTCTAATTTCATATCCGGTCTGATCAGCAAAGATAGCGATTTTATGCTTTGGTGGCTGTACTTGCGATGGTTGTTTACAAGAGCTATTCTCAGTCAATTTTTCTATGATTCCATTATCGCGCATGTTTTGTTTAGGTGTTGACAGTGACATGTTCTTACTTGTTTCCTTTATTTCCCACTCCGTCGATCTATGTATACCTCCATTTTCTTGTTCGACCTCGTTGGATGTAGATGAGTTTTGGATATAACTAACCTGTAGTTCTTTGTAGCTGTTTGTAGGTGACAAGTTACCTGCCCCTGTGTCTGAACACTTATCTAAAATGTTTTTTATTGGATAGTCATGAATCAGCGCTTCCAACTTTTTACCATTTCGGTTCATTGACGTTATGGCATGCATACTGAACTCTCTAGAAGAGGTTCTGGGTAATCCTGTTTTCATAGTTATTGTCCTGAGTCGTCGCTGATATTGAGGTGAATAGAACCTTATAGGTGTTGCCGCTGTATCTGAGTAAGTAGCATCGTGTAATCCTACTGATTTAAACATTTTTATTTTGCTTTCATACTTTCTAATTTTGTCCTTTAGTGACTTATTTTCTAAGTTTAAGTTATCTATTTCTGAATTGGCAGACTGTAGCTCCAATTTAAGTTTGTTAATTTCTTCATTCTTTGCGACGATATCCATATTTCCAGAGTGGTTATTGTTAGGTAAGCTTTGATATGAGATATCCATCATCCTTTGAAGCGGAATTGCAGAAGAATTCTTCAGAAGCAGCAGTCAGCACAACTGACAGTTTGGTGGCAGACTTTGCTGCATTCAAGAAGTTTATACTTGAGGCGTTAGGCTGTCTTCAGCGGCAGTTGGAGGCATTGGCTCAGGGGCTTGACAACCTGGAGATGCGTGGGCGCCGGAGGATGGTGTTGCTGCATGGTGTCACCGAGCAGGCAAAGGAAGACACAGCACAGGTTGTCGCTGAGGTTGTGCGATGTCACCTGAAGCTGACTGACTTTACAGTTGCTGACATCAGGCGGTGCCACCGGATGGGCAGACAGACAGGTGCTAGCAAACCCAGGCCCATTCTTTGCAAGCTACGGGATGTCGGTGTCAGGGACAGTATCTGGTTTGCTAAGACCAAGTTGAAGGGCACTGGTATTACAGTATCAGAGTTTCTGACGAGATCGCGGCATCAGCTCTTCATGTCTGCGCGTGAGAGACTTGGCGAAACAAATTGCTGGACTAAGCATGGCCTGATATATGTTCTTCGCGCTGACGGCTCCCGGCATCGAGTAAACTCACTGGATGATCTCAAAAACCTCGAGCTGGTCAGTGAAAAGGCTATGTCTCCCACCGCATCAGCATTGTCCTCGTCGCCGTCTCCATCACCGGCACCGAAGAAGGCCCGGCGTGCTGCCGCGAAGAAGAAGTGATTTCGGTGCACTTTTTGGTTAGTATCACCGTCCGGGTAGCAGTTTTTCTTTATAACTCGTACCCTCTCAATTCTCTCATTTTAGTAGTAATTTCTATACCCTTTATCGTCACACATATTTTATACCTTCTATTTATTTTCATAAAATTCCTGTCTGTCAGCTGTCAACTCAACACGTTACGTCACGTCACTTGTCATTTTGTTCTTAAAGTTGTCGTTCAGAAACCGGTTGACAGTGTGCCCAGTATATTTATGTTATTAAATCCTTCGGTATAACTTGATTATTTGTTATTTTTACGTACATTTCTTCTTCAATTCCTATGAGATAAACTTATGTAATAACTTTCTGTTACCCGGACGATGAAATTTTTAAACGTTTTTGTTTTGTTTTAAATTTTAAATTGTTAACACTCAACTGGCGGGTGGATTTAACTAATTGCTCTTTTTATATTAACATTTATAATTTAGTTTATTTAAGTTTATTATTATTTTTCGTATATTTATATTGTCTCAATGTCAGATAGCAATGACGACAGCGACACCGTAAGCTTTCTGTCGGCCTGTAGTAATGGCAGTTTTAGTAGTTTTCCGTCCCTTGCTGACACGCTTGAATCTCAGTTTTCCGATGTGCCCAAGAATTTCAACGTAGTCCATATAAATGCCCAGAGTATTCCGGCACATTATTCTGACATGCTAGTGAACCTAGACTGTAAGAACATCCATGCTATCCTTGTTTCAGAGTCTTGGCTAAAGCCATGTCTCCCTTCTGCTTCCTATTCCTTGCCAGGTTTTCAACTAATAAGAAATGATCGCACGAGTGGCGGTGGCGGCGGTGTTGCCATATACCTTCGTCCACATATTCCTTTTTCAATTGTCGATATGTCTGCGCAACCTCCACCGCAAAACGCGGGCGAGCATCTCTTTTTGGAAGTTAACCTGAATCACGTGAAAGTTCTTCTAGGTGTTTATTATAGCCCTTCGTCACGTATAAATTTCTTGTCTTCCTTTGAAAAGATCCTAGAAAACCTAACACCCTCTTACAGTCATACAGTCATTATGGGGGATTTCAATACTTGCTTATTGAAAAATGATTCCCGCTCTTCTTCTCTTCGATCAATAGTCCAGTCGTCAAATTTATCAATTCTCCCTTTAAGTGCCACACACCATTTTCCGAACTGTAATCCTTCACTTTTGGATCTTCTCATTGTTTCCTCTCCTCAACACGCCAGCAAGCATGGTCAATGCCCAGCTGACATGTTTTCTTACCATGACTTATTATTCCTATCCTATAAAATTCGCCCACCTAAGGCAAAACCTAAAATTCTCCTGCAGCGCAATTTTGGTGGTATGAATACAGATGATCTCCGAAGAGATGCTAACAGCATTGACTGGGCTCCTTTAATCAACGTTGAATCGATGGATGATAAAGTCAATCTACTGACAGATAACCTTGTGCAGCTGTACGATATTCACGCTCCCATTCGTGCAGTGAAAATCAAACACCTCCCGGCACCTTGGCTTACAGACGATATTAGGACTATCATGCACAGAAAAGCTGTAACCAAAACTAAATACAAGTGTCGGCCCTCGCCGTTAAACCGGGAGATCCTTGTTGATGCACGCAATCGTTGCAATAAGGTGTGTAGAGATGCCCAACGCCGCCACATCCACACCTCAGTTGAAAACGGAGATCCAGCAAAAGTCTGGAAATTTCTTAAGTCCATGGGAGTTGGAAAATCACGCCAAGAAACGATTCCTAAAGGTTTAGATATTGATCTACTGAATCAACACTTCTCATCTTCGTCCCACGGTAACGGGACCATGAAGGCAGCTACTATTAACTATCTTTCAAACCTTCCAACTCCGGACCATCCCCCATTTATTTTTAGTCAATTCTCTGATTGTGATGTTAAGACGAGCATAGTTTCAATCACGTCTAACGCAGTTGGTAGTGATTGCATAAGTCGGAAAATGATACTCCCTGTCCTCGACGAAATCCTTCCTATCCTATGCTATATCCTGAACTACTCTATATCCTATGGTGCCTTTCCATCAATGTGGAAAGAGGCCAAAGTCATTCCTTTACCCAAAAAATCCAATCCTACTTCCTTTTCAGAATACCGTCCTATCTCCATCCTGCCTTTCCTCTCCAAAGTCCTAGAACGCCTTGTCCACAATCAGCTCAGTACTTTTCTTTGTAAGAATAGTCTGCTGAATCCTTTCCAATCCGGTTTTCGTCCTGGTCACAGCACCACTACAGCCTTAGTTAAGGTCACTGATGACATACGGTTAGGCATGGAGAGAGGAAATCTGACAGTTCTTTGTTTACTAGATTTTACTAATGCATTCAATACTGTCGATTTCGATATCCTGCTTGGCATGCTTCGCTCGCTTAACATATCTCCAACGGCGATTGACTGGTTTCGTAGTTACCTGTATGGCCGCCGGCAACGTATATGCATAGAAGAGTCTTGCTCTTCGTGGTGCTATACTTCTGCCGGTGTACCTCAGGGTGGCGTTTTATCTCCTTTACTTTTCGCAATATTTATAAACTCCATTACCAAAAAACTTCTTTCTTCCTACCACCTTTATGCAGACGATTTGCAAATTTATAAGCAAGCTGACCACGTGAATTTGGCTGATGCCTTTCATATTATCAACAAGGATTTGGTTTCAATCTGTGAGTGGAGTGAGGCGCATGGGTTGCAGGTTAACCCATCGAAGACTCAGCTCATTGTTGTTGGCAGCTCAAGGATGATCCCCAAGATAAACTGGTCACAGCTTCCCCAGGTTCAGTTTAACGGAACTGCTATTCCAATCAGTGAAAAGGTTAAGAATCTTGGGGTTTGGATTGATAAGCATCTTTCTTGGGGTCCTCAGCTACAAGACGTAAGTCGCAAGATTTTTGCATCTGGTAAGTCACTGAGACGATTACGGAATTTTCTTCCAACTGCCACTAAAACTGCGCTTGCACAATCCCTTTTACTTCCCATCCTTGACTACGCTGATGTCAGTTATCCAGATCTTACTGAGGCACAACTAGATAAACTTGAGCGACTTCAAAACTTTTGCATAAGATTTATATTTGGCCTGCGCAAATATGATCACATATCTGAATTTCGTACAAAGCTCAAGTGGCTTCCCATACGTCTTCGCCGGAATTCTCATATCTTGATTCAGCTCTACAGTATTTTGTTTAACCCTAAAACCCCCTCTTATCTTAAAGAACGTTTCAAGTTCCTTCATGACACACATAATAGATATCTGAGGTCATCGGAAAACCTGAGACTAGAGATGCCGATGCATTCCACCAGTTTCTATGACAAATCTTTTACTGTTCAAGCAGTACGCTTATGGAATGACTTGCCCGTGTCGGTAAGGCGTGCTCAATCTTTGTCCACATTTAAAATTATGATAAAAAATCACTTCCTCTCTCCTTAAACAGCACCATTATATTTTCTTTACTCCTGTTTCATGTCTATTGTTATATGTATATATTTATTTAGATTGGTATAATATACTTTATGTATGTATTTATTTTATCGTGTAAATAGTACACCACAGACTACCTACAATACTTGTCTCTCCTTCCCTTTTCAATCCATCCAAAGGTTGTCTTTAAAAGATCGCTCTTAGCGATAAGACCGCCCATTGTGTCACCCTCTGTAAAATTTCTATATTTATGTCTGTAATCTATATGGTGTACATAATAAAGAGTATTCTATTCTATTCTATTCTATCCATGTCAAATTCAAACTCGCTTATGTTTATATTATGTTGCTTTTGTGTTCTTTGCGTGACGTATATATTATCATCCTCCATGTTTTAATTTTTTATAATATTTACAAAAAGTCGAACTTGTATCCAGATTCGAACCAGCGACTAACAGCTCTCCAGTCCGAAACGGTTTATAACGCGCCAACTGTGTTGATGTAATTATCAACCAAATAGTACCGTAAGTTCCAAAGGCAAAACTATCTATTTGTTTTATCGACAGTTAGTTTCGGTGCAATTAGACTAGATGTCGCTATTTGCTGTTTTGTTTGGCACTGGTACATTTGTATCAAAACATTTTTTCGTAACGGTTCGTAAGATGAATTTAGGTGTAAAAACTCACAATTTCCGCAGTGTCATTTGGCTTGTTTGGTCCCAGCACATATTCGCTTGAGTAATACACAGCACAATCGATGTTTATTATTTTGTAAAATTGCGTCATTGAGTTAAGTAACCACTGAGATCTGTTCATGCAAATAACTTGTTATTTGTTACTTCCACAAAGTTTTTTCAATGGATAACACTGTCACTGAATGTTTATAGTATAACCATAGGGTCAAATAGAATAGATGATCCAAAAACTTATCTCACTATTTTTTAAACAATTAATAACTACGGCGCAGATGTAACTCGTGACGTGTGGGTAGTTCGCTACTCAGCCGTGATTTCGATAATTTATTTCGATAATTAATTTAAAATATATGATGACGTTCATCATTCGTTTCATTCATTCGTTTTTCATTCAGTCATGACTAAAGAAAATATAGGCGCTTTGACATTTTTGAAATGTGCTCGGACCTGACGTCTCAGTGCTGCCACCTAGTGCACGTCATTTCAGAAAACCCTCATTGGCAGACAGTTGAAATTTTCACAGAGTGTGTGCCGCTTTATCAACAAATAATTTATTTATTTATTTATTTATCCTCCTACTGGAACGCCATATAGCAGTTACACCAACGGAGCAAAAAATTACTTAATGTCTTGCTTCCCATCCATCCTGTGGAAAAAAATAAAATAAAATAAAATAAAAAATAATGGGGGATCCCCATACAAGAAGCGTATATTTATTAAATATGTAGTTTTAAATATTGTTCGTTGTTACGGAACACTTCGAAAAGTGAAAAACCGGTTTTCAGGTGTTTCGCGTAGGTGCATTCAAGACAAAAAACTTACTTTAACTCGATCTTGTTACCATAATAAAGCATTATTGTAGGTAATCCTATAAAAGCTTTCTAAAAGGATAAGAACGAGTACAGCTTCCCTCTTTGTAATATAAATATGATTACCTACATACAGCGCAAGACATCGTGGACTAGGTTACTAGTCTTAAGACAAAACAGAATATTATATGCTTAAAGTTTTTACTATACACACTTAGTAAGAGTTTCCTCATGTAAGGGAAATTGCTTAAATTTCAGTACAAAATATACACATATTCGGGTTTTAAATGTTCCACTTTTAAGTAAATTGAAAATCGTGGCAAATAAACATTCTACCACATCCTGAAGGCGTTAATGCGTTTCAAAACAAAACCAACAATATAAATCTACAAATAACAGTAATGGCTGCAGGAAAACTCGCTGAGAAAACTCGATGTTTATGTCACCTCTGTAATGTGTGTAACATCCTGTGAGCAGCCGCGGTCGGCGCCACCCTGGCTTGTTATGCATGAACATTCCCGACCGGCGCCATTACCTCGGAATACAAACTTTGTTTTTCAAAAATCACTTTAAAAAGTTAGAATAGTCGTACGATCGTTGAATATTAAACAGTGTTTGGAAACATACTATATAGCCTACATAATATAATTAGTCGAAAATCTCGTCATGGTTGGATACTGTTTAATGAAAATTTTCACTGCATGCAATATGTTCGCTTTTATTACAACATTCACAAACCAAAGTCGTGTTTTGCGTCAGTTTTTCAAACAAATGCGAACAAGGAAAAATGTCGTAATTCCCGTAGAGTTATTCAGTCGAATATCATACACAATGGTGTATCTTAGATGTTCCGCTCGTTAGTGCCCGAGCTCACTGAGAATGATTTATAACTGTAGAAAGAGAGGACGAAGAGAGAGGGAGACAGAAACCTTTCGTATTTATTTGTCATCGTCATCTGCCTAGCTTTTTCCCAACTATATTGGAGTTAGCTTTCAGTCTAACCGGATGCAGCTGAGTATCAGTATTTTACATGGAGCGACTGTCTATCTGACCTCCCCAACCCAGTGACTCGGTAATACGAAACCCCTTAGTAGGACTGGTTATCAGACTTTCGGGCTTCTGACGACCCGTAACGACTGTCAAAGATCCACGAATGATAGCCGGGACTAACAGCTTAACGTGCTTTCCGAGGCACGGAGGGGTCTTGATATGTAAAAATGGTCACCCATTCACGGATCAACCGCAGCAAGCGTAGCTTAACCTGATCTATTAACCCATGTGGCTGTTATTACTTAGCCACAAGCCCCTTCACTTCGGATTTCGTATTCACTTGTGTGCTATGAAATACATACTGAACACATTGTAGCTATAAATGAAAGAGGTTCGGCTTTGATAGTGTAAGAAACAATGTATGGAGAGAAAAATAATGAAATATAAACACGAAGGAAAAGCGGAGGCAATCAAATATAACACAACATAGTATATTAGGTATGTATCTAAACATACAGTGGGTGGAAAGTAGAATACAGAACATACATGAACATACATGGCTGTCTTAAGTTTATCAGCAAATATAAGCAAACAAGCCCTGGGGGCCTACTATCACCTAACTTCATTTAAGTTCAATGTAGTTTCTAGTTTTGCTCTGAACTGGTGAAGTGGTAGCTCCTTGTAAAATTATAGTCATTGTACAACTTAGTGGTTAGAGTTCATTACTATGACTACACTGAAGTTACTCCCCTCAGGTATTATCGTCATGCCTAAAGCTTAGCACTCTCACTTTTGATAGGTCAACACACAAACTGACAGAAAGGAAACGACAACTTGGTGTGCACAAGCTAAATTCAGACTTTGTCACGACGACGACGACACTTGACTCTAACAAAAATAACACTTTAAAGCTTACAAAAACATCCCCACTTTACGCGTATAGGAGGGAGGTACTCTAAAACATTTTTTTTTCATGATTTTATTTGACCACTTTATCGGCGTGATTAATATCTATATCCATGCCAAATTATAGCTTTCTAGTACTAAGAGTCTCTGAGCCAAGCTGCGGACAGACGGACATGCGGACAGACGGACATGGCGAAACTATAAGGGAGTTACCCTTATAGTTTTGCCATGTCCATCTGTCCGTGTTGCCTACGGAACCCAAAAAAAGACTGTATGTTATTAAATTTACTTTGAGACAATGGAATTAAAAACTGAAAGCTCGTCATAGGTGGCAGCACTGCCAGGTTACCCAAACCGCTATTGTTGTGTTTGTGTTTACTGTTGTGGCGAACATAAAACAAACGAAAACTGGACAAAATATATGCGACTTGGAGTGATAGGATCTCTCTTCAGCTGATGGGTTGACTGGTTTGACTTTCGTAAATGAAAAAATAGAGGGTACAGCATCAGCAGTCTTCCTCAACTTTTTATAGATATTTTCTTCACCTAGAACAGACAAAAAGGATCTATCTATGTGCGAATGTAATGTCCCACTGCTGGGAAAATCCTTCATTTTCGTTTTCCACCCACGGCCATTGCGAGCCAATCTTTTCGGTAGGGTTCTTCAGGACTATAATTTATTTGTATACCTAAATATCCACAGGTGCCTGTAATAAAAATATACTTAGTTCACTGTTTTATGAAAAAGAGCATCACCTGTATACGAATTTCTCTGAAGAAAGTCTTCTTGTTTAAATGTATAGAACGTACTCGCCGTTTTACTAGCTTTCCAATTTTTTCTTCGGAGAGCTCTGTCCCACAGTTTTCTTCTTTTGGCATCTTTGGGCAATATATGAGTCCCCGGATTTTTGCAATCAGAAGCTGCGCATCGGGGCATACTAATTAATTATGAATAAAAGAAGATGCTGTGGTGTTTAAACTATTTGCTATTGTCTATGTTTATTATTTATAAATTAAATATAAAGTAGTTATAATAACTCCTTGTCAGTTATCATACTATCTGCAATTGTTTATGCAATAAAACCATATATCACTAATGGTTTTTCTATTTCTCTCGTATCAGATGCTTGCTTACAAAAAATGTATGGATGTTGATAGCTAGCTGTCAAACACTTGGTACGATGGAGGTCAGCGACATCTGTCATAATTGGTTTACTTGAAATAAATGCTCTGAAGTGAGCAAGTGGCAATTTTTATCCCAATAGGAAGTTAAAATATAAATTTTCTTCTCACAGTAAATTTTTACATTAATTGAATAAAATAATGTTCAAAATAGAATTATGGAAGACTTTAGCAAAACAACGCAGGGACTGAAATGGGATTCGTGCAGTGCAAACGACGTGAATTAAAACTAAAACACAGCTGTGCCAGCTATAAAGTACGCAATTATGCAGTCGTCCGAAATCCATTGTGTATCATAAAAGTCTGTGCTTAAGAACAACCACATCTTAATTCGTATTTATATTTAATTAATTGTTCAGACTTGAATGTTCTTAGTTATTTAGCTTTTACAATTCAGACTGCACAGTGTCCAGAATTCTAGGTTTTAGGTAGGCACCTGAGGGCCTGTGTATGTAATTTATTTAGTAAATAGTACTACCTGTAAATAGTAATACCTGTTTATTTGAAATATGATCGCTGTACATCTATAAGTTAACAAGATGGTCGGCCGCAATAAGGGAGGTTGTTGGAGGCATTTTGTTCAAGGATATTATAAGGATTAGACCACAAACTCAATGTGTTCGCTATCCTTAGCAGAAAGAGAACGATGGAGAAATTGACAGTTAGAAAGATACTGATGTGGCTATAAAAATCTTTACTATCGCATTTATTCCATACTGAAAACAATTTCATTTAAAAAAATCCAGTGAAAATTGTGCTTGATCCAATCCCATCTTACCAAAACTAATCTCGAAAATGACATTTCTCATTATCTAAAGTGGTAGTACCTAGTTCTATTATTCTAATAATACTTTAATATACTTGCTAAGAAATCATTTCCAATTTATTCAACACTGAAAAGGGTTTTAATTTAACTTAAACGCAACGCTAATTCTATCTACAAGACCGTTTATTTTTTGGAGAAAGTCTAATTGAATTAAAAAGTAAACTGTCACTGTCAGTGTCAGTTTATCTCGGCGGCAAGGTGCCCCAGAGAAATAATTCATTTCGGGTCATATTAAATTAGAAAGTACTTAGTAAGATGGAAATTATACGTTCGGCAAGATACACGAAGACTTTAATCAATCATTTGTATTACAACTTGATATTTGTCATATGATGGATCGGGTTTATGGAGGTATGAAAGAATAGAGGATGACGATAGAAGATATTTTTCATGATTGAATAATGTATTTCCATACCACAATGTGCATAGTTCGACGGCTCACTTCGCTACACTGTACTGTCACCACATGGCGCTGTGAGAATAGTTGACACCGGCTCAGTTGCCAGAGAGAAAAAAAAAACGTATTTCCATATTTTGCGGATCATTGGTAAGAACAGTTTTGAATATTTTATCATATGTCAATTCTTGAAGTTAACTGATAATAATCTATACAACGTGTTCCTGAATTATCGCACAGCCTCTTAAGGGGTCATTGTACTATGGGACCAAACTTGAAATCGCGAAAAATAATCAGCTGATTCCTACATTCATGTTCGCATAACTTGTGAAAAAGTAGGCACCAGGTGATTTTTTTTCGAGATTTCAATTTTGTTCCCATAGTTAAAATTGTTCATAATGATGACTACAATGACCCCATAAGAGGTTGTGCGTTAATTCTGGGACACGTTGTATGTAGGTACTGATAATAAAGCTGAAGAGTTTCGTTTGTTTGAACGCGCAAATCTCTGAAACTAACGGACGGATTAAAAAAAATATTTTTGCATTTGACAGCCCAATTCTTGAGAAAGGTTATATAATTATATAACATCACGCTATGACCCCTAGGAGACGAGCAACAAGAAAAAAAATCAGAGAGATCGCTAAGGGAAATCAAAGTGACAGCGCGGGCAGGTGATGCGTTGCGACAGGGTGGGTCCGGGAACAAGAAATTTCACGCGTACGAACTCACTCACGGACAGTGACTCATAAAATACCTCAAGAAACGATAAGCGGGGTAGTTGCGTAACACGCTATCAGTAGCAATGGGATTCATTTTGACAGTTCAACAACAATCATTGCGTTATTTACGTTGCTGAGCAGACAAATTTTTCGAACATATGAAGCGATGGATTAGCAATATCCTTCAAAATGATTCAAATTGAGGTCGATAGTATGTTACGCAATTAGGGTGCAGGTAGAAGCTGCGGCACTAATCTTTACACTCTAACAGAAGCTATTTTATTGAAACATGTCAGCTTCAAGACGCTTGCTATAAAATATCCCATCGTATGAAAGCTCTACTGAAGAGAAATGGCGCAATATAATTTATAGCTCATAGCTCACTATTCCTTATGTTACACAAGTTGTAAAATAAAGCCATTTGCAAATGTGATATTGAAATCGTACGGATTTAACAGCAGCGAGTAACGACGGAACTGAGTTGTACTTATCGCTACTTACAGTTCGGCACTGCGTTTCACGATATTAAATTGCTACATGTTAATTAGTACACGTTTTATATTCGAAAATGTGTTTCCATTATAATGTTTAATGTGTTTGTAACTTGAATTGAGTTGTGGAGGTCAGATAGGCAGTCGCTCCATGTAAAATACTGGTACTCAGCTGCATCCGGTTAGACTGGAAGCCGACCCCAACATAGTTGGGAAAAGGCTAGGCAGTATGTGGTTATGGGGGCCCAGGGTGCATCAGGACTGGCGATGCGATGTAACGGAGTGGGTCGGGGGAACAAGAAATTTCTCACGAACGAAGTCACGAGCAGAGGCTAGTATATTAATAATTCTCGTTTTTTTTTTGTTTGTAGCTTCATGAAAAACAGATGTCAACGTTGCCTTCATACTTCAAACTTGAGTTAAATAAATATATTTTATTTTTAACTTACTTGAGGTCATAATTCATTTCTAAATTAAGATTGCCTTAAACGAAGTTTGGGACACTTTTAACCCCTTAACTTGAGACGCCGAGGTAAAGTGAATAATTTATTTTGAAGTGTAACTTAACTGTAGGTAGGTACTTAAACAAAGTTGGCGACTGCAACGGCCACAACACTCGAGGTAGATATCCAATCTCGATATCAGCCGTGTGATTCTATAACCATCTCACCGTGAAAGCTTGGGTGAAGTGAGCGTGGAGTGAGCTGTCATTCGCTAGGGATTAACACTATTAAGTGTTCACTTCACTTATGATTTCACGGTGAGATTTTTACAGAATCAACCGGCAGTTGAGTTAGAAGAAGTCATGCATATAATAATAGGATTTAGGATAGACCACCTTCAGTATTTGTCTCTCTTTCCCTTTTCAATCCATACAAAGGTTGTCTTTAAAAGATCGCTCTTAGACCGCCCATTGTGTCACCATCATCAATATCTGCCTAGCTTTTTCCCAACTATGTTGGGGTCGGCTTCCAGTCTAACCGGATGCAGCTGAATACCAGTGCTTAACATGGAGCGACTGCCTATCTGACCTCCACAATTCAGTTACTGGGTAATACGATACCCCTTGGTAAGACTGGTTGTCAGACTTTCGGGCTCCTGACGACCCGTAACGACTGTCAAAGATCCACGAATGACAGCCAGGACCAACGGCTTAACGTGCTTTCCGAGGCACGGAGGGGTTTTGGTATGTGTCACGTATTAACGGTGGTCACCCATTAACGGACCAACCGTGGCAAGCGTAGCTTAACCTGATCGATCGGCCCGTGCGGCTGTTATTACTTAGCCACAAGCCCCTCGCCCATTGTGTCACCCTTTGTAAAATTTCTATATTTATGTCTGTAATTTATATGGTGTACATAATAAAGAGTATTTTATTCTTTGACGGCACTGTTGGCGCAGTGGTTTAGCGATTGACTGCTGCGCTGCGTGTCGCGGGTTCGATTCCCGCACGGAACAAATATTTGTATGACCTACAAGTAGTTGTTCCGGGTCTGGCTGTTTGTGTATGTGAGTTTAAATGTTTGTAAACGCACCCACAATACAGGAGAAATTCCTAGTGTGGGGCAAAGTTTAAAAAAAAAAATCTATTCTATTCTCCTGCCCCTATCCCAATGTATCTGGGGTCGGCGCAACATGTATTTTTCTTCCATACTTCTCTATTAGTCGTCATTCCGATAGGCACCCCCTTTCCAGTTATATCATCTTCCTAACAGGCCATCCATCGTTTCTTTGGATCATCATCTAGCATTTTCGTTTTTTGTTTTTTGTACGAATCAATTAAATGCGTGTTCGACTGACACGCTGTTTAAAAATAAATCCAAACGCGAATTGTCAGTACATTCACGTACATTGTTAAACTTGTTTCATTCATTCATTCACTCCCTGTTCGAACGCAACAGTGTTTCAATTAAGCCTGTCCATTCGAAAGTTCGCAGCAAAATAATAAAAATTATTATTTTGCACGAATAACGGCATTTTCCATATATCGAGCGACAATTTGCTTAAACAAGCCTATTTGAATTATATCGACGTGACGCGGTGCCGCGAGATATTTTTTTAAAACGTTTATCTTTTTGTTCGTGTCTATGGTATGTTTGATATTCGGCTGCTGTCCGTCCAATTTTCTCGTCGCGAAAAAATATTGTTATAGTAGAACGTGCTGATATATAGTGTAGCGGGATTACGACTGACGGTAATTGTATAGCGAATATAGGCTAACAGTGTCCTAATTTTTCTCGGTTACCGACGGATTTCTTGTCCTGCCGGTCGATTCTGTAAAAATCTCACCGTGAAATCATAAATGAAGTGAGCTTGAAGTGAGCAGTGTCAATAGTGTTAATCCCTAATGACAGCTCACTCCACGCTCACTTTACACAAGTTTTCACGGTGAGATGGTTACAGAATCGCACGGCAGAACCCCTATCGAATAATATCCTCAGATTTAAAGGAATAACGGCTGCCTACCGTCCACAGTCTGCAGTCAAAGACTGCCTCAGGGCCATTAAGTTTCGATGGCAGCAATTCAATTAAAGTTTTATGCCATAAAATTCTCCATTCTAGCTGAAAGTCCATACGTAGTACCTATCTATATTGTGCTGATTTCAGTTCACAGCCAGAGCATTCGAATAAAAACAGACCTTTGCAACAGGTTGGGAAAATGGGAAGGTTATCCCAAACAAAGACGCGAAGAAAAACTTAGACAATACTACGTAACAGGTAGGCGATTACCGCGTCACTCTTTCAAGGAAAAAAGTATGCACAAATAAAATGTACAAATAATCAGATGCTAAAAGTTACACGCTATAAAAGAGATCACTGTTAAGCATCATAAAACTGAACTAGCACATTGTATCACCTACGCCATTTAACCCTTGAGGGAACAAACCCTCCTGACATAAAAACAACCGTAAAATAGCCCCATGGCGCCAATATCCGTAACTATGTATGAGGGATAGAGATGATTTCGTATTTTAAAACTATCAACGCTACGTGTTACGGTAAATGATGAAACATATTTCGTATTTTAAAACTATCAACGCTACGTGTTACGGTAAATGATGAAACATATTTCGTATTTTAAAACTATCAACGCTACGTGTTACGGTAAATGATGAAACATATTTCGTATTTTAAAACTATCAACGCTACGTGTTACGGTAAATGATGAAACATATTTTTGGAAACAGCCTGTAGTTTAATAGATTTTAAAACTAGAGTGCGAGTCTTCCTATATATACTTATATTTTTTTTTTTGGGTAATTGCACCGGTGTTATATTTTTTATATTGGATGGGTTCGCTTTTGGCCACATGACTTTGTTGGTTATAGGAGCAGTGTTGCCGCTTTAGTGACTTTGTCACTAGATCTAGTGAGTTTTTGCTGTTTATGGTGACGTATTTTTATGATTTAGTGACAAAAAAATCTCTGGTGACTTTTAGCGACTTTTTCATGATCAACACAGAAGTTATAATATATATATTATTTAACTTGTTGACGCAATATTTATCTATTTTTAACTAGCCATATTTTAATGTTGTGTAGTTATTGAGTAACGTGCACTGGCAACACGAAATGTTCATTAGACTAACCGGGTATTTCTTTATAAGCAGCATTTCGCTCGATATTATACGCATGATTATGCATCTCACTCTGTCATGAGAAAAATATATTGCTATCTTATCTTATAATGTTTAAAGTATAGTGATGTATTATTATAGTTAGGTTAGGTTAAACAAAGTGAAGTCTTGTCCCAAATGACGAAAACCGTTAAAAATATAAATAAGAAAACTGCACCATCAAATCTACATCCTTAGAACAACCGCAAGGTTCGACTTCCCCTGCAACCACAGAGCAACCGTCCACTTTCAGCATGCCGAACGAAGCTGATGATTACTCGTAGATGAGGATTTAATTCAACTAATTAATTTTTAGCACAGTTTTTGTTTAATTCAAATTGAAAGATTTTTTTTTGTTCATTGATTTTTCACATTTGTTTTTAATTACCTCTATAATCAGTAATTTTGTTGGTTAAATAATTTAGTGACTTTTAGTGACTTTTTGAATTTATTTTTTCACCCAATCTAGTGACATTTTAGTAAAAGTTTGGTGACTTTAATTTTTCCTAAGCGGCAACACTGTATAGGAGTTGATTGGTTGCAACTGTTGCAAGTTTGCAAGAAATCTTTAATAATATGTTTATGTCCAGTTGGTGTAACTAAATTCGACATGAATTCTATACCTAATAGGGTATGGCATAAAAAAAATCTTCGGGAAAAATAAAAAGTGTGCAGTGTGGGTAATATAATATACTGCACGGTTGGCGCAGTGGTTAAGCGAGTGACTGTTGCGCTGCGTGTCGCAGGTTCGATTCCCGCACGGAACAAATATTTGTATAACCTATAAGTAGTTGTTCCGAGTCTGGCTGTTTGTGTATGTGACTTGTTTGAAATGTTTGTAAACGCACCCACAAAACAGGAGAAATTCCTAGTGTGGGGACAAGTTTAAAAAAAAAGTACTATATTTAATGGGAAGTAAATATATTCTATTCACCCCATTTATAGTGGTGTACGCGTGGGTATACGTTATATTAAAACTTTGGACGTTACTTTATATTTCAACAAAGTAGGTACGCGTTATAATAGATGTTGTCACATTGCCATGGCTTCTATATCCGTAAGTTCGGTACCCTTCTACCATGTTGAACGAATCGTCACCCGGTTCTGCTATGACTTTTACAATATCCGTGGAGCAGCTGAAAGTAGGTACTTCTGAAGCTTTCGTAGGGTGTATGCGCCAAAGGGTTAAACATAACATGAAGATCTGGGATGTAGGCTGGTAGTGCGAAAATCGAATGTTGTTTCTAGTGTATTTGTCACCTCTATTATTATTAAGTTCTAACATATGTTTACTTATTATTACACTGCTGTTTGTTGTCCTAAAATAAATAAATGGCCGGTACACATATGTGAAACACAACATGAAATGTTACATATGTTGGAACAAATTCGCCTTGTGCATTTTTGTATTATTTATTTATTTATTCCTTTATTTCAGGCAACTAAGGGCCATAGAAAAAACAATACATACTACCACAAATATACTTATAAACTAATACATACAAAATTGTCACAAATACAATACTATAATCTTCTCAAAGAGATTGAGCGTTATTCTCATGTAATAAATAATTGCTTGATGAATGCATGTTGAAATAATTTGAATTTTTTTCTTTAATTTTTTTTTTTTACAATAATGTAACCCATAATCATATTACGTTTCATATATGAAACGTGATAAGATTATGGGGTTATTAGAGAAGATTATAATAGGTATGTGTACCCATCACAAAATAGTTGACTTTAGATAAGATCGCGAAGACGCGCGTATTCTACTGTAGTTGTGCAAAGACACTCGTAGGCGCTCGTAGCCGCGTATAGGTTCTCGTAGACGATCGTAGCCGCGCGTAGGCTCGACTCTCATAGCCTCTCGTAGCCATGCGTAGGCCTTCGTAACCACGCGTAGGCTCTCGTGTAGCGATGATTTACATGTCCTCATACTTAACATTTTAATCTATTAACGTAATTATTATTATCAACTACAGTTAACAGCTAAGTAACGCGTTAACATAAAGTTATCGGATAAGTTTTGTTGCATTATTAATCTGAGTAATTAATTTTAGACGGTGTATATGAGTATAAGATACGAAGTTTTCCGAGAAATTGAATATTCACTGGCAAAAGTACAAAATACGAACTAACTTGTTAATAAAATGAAGTCAGAACTTGCCGGTTCTTCTAATGGATAAGTTTTAATTTTCATTAAGACATTGCTCTTGCAATTTTAGTAAGAATATTTCTCGCGGACGTCCAACGTTCTTATTCGGGATATATTTTATGGCTTTACTAAGTTTTTTTTTAAGAGTTATATCACTTCCTTCGATATTTATGTGATAAATATACCTACGAAATAAAATGAGATAAATATATAAACCATTTAATTGGTGCACACAAAAGAAATAACACAACACACAAAAGCACAATTAAAAGTTAACAAATTAGGTACACTAGTAATATAGTATATTATTATACTATATATTAATATAGTATTAATATACAATAATATAGTACATCAAGCTACTACAATCTGTTAAAGTTCTTTAAAAGATTTTCAACTTTATCGCTAAGGCACAGATTACTAAATAGTTACTACCAGATAGTTCACTCAGTAGAAAATTTTCAATACCTACTGCTATAATAGCCTACTACGTCGCGTCGCCAACCGCTGCATGCTAAAATGTGCCTATGTACAAATGAATTTAACGATTAAAATTGAACAACGTGCGTGCGCTTCGCTTGGGAAAACCGCATTGAATCTGGTCCGCAAACGGCCCGAGACCGCTCGGCCGGGCGGTAGGTAATTATAGCGCGCAAGTACATGGAGTGACGGAGGCCTGGCTAAGGTTCAAGGTTGAGTGCGAAAATTGGACAGTTTAGGGTAGCTTGATGTGCTGGCGTCTTTACATAAAAAATAATGAAAATACAAGGTCTTCTTCTGTTCGTGTCGATGACATACTTCCACTTTGTATTTTTTTTTTTCATACTTTGATGCCAGTGGGTGGCCACGTTGATTGCGGCATCATTGGCATTCTTTAGGTCATCCAATGTGCAGGTGAACGGGCACTTAGGATATTCCAGCAAGTGGGGCATGGTCAGATCAGAAGCACCACACTCGCACTGAGTATTGGATAGGTCAGTAATCCCTACTTCGCCAAATTGGGCTTGCAGCGCAGCGGTCTACTTGGGTACGCAATCGATTGAGAGCTTTCCGCAAAAAGTGCCAAAATAAAATAAAAAACTCATCATCTGCCTAGCCTTTTCCCAACTATGTTGGAGTCGGCTTCCAGTCTAACCGGATGCAGCTGAATACCAGTATTTTACATGGAGCGACTGCCTATCTGACCTCCACAACCCAGTTACTGGGTAATACGATACCCCTTGGTAAGAGTGGTTGTCAGACGTTCGGGCTACTGACGACCCGTAACGACTGTCAAAGATCCACGAATGACAACCGGGACCGACGGCTTAACGTGCTTTCCGAGGCACGGAGGGGTTTTGCTATGTAAAGATCGTCACCCATCCAAGGACCAACCGCGGCAAGCGTAGCTTAACCTGATCGATCGACCCGTGCGGCTGTTATTACTTAGTCGCAAGCCTCTCCAATAAAATAAAAAAACTATTTAATAAAAATAAAGTGCCACTATGATAACTATCGAGTCAACGTCAAACTTTTCCATCAAATGGGCATAATAGCTACATTTTTTTAATGAACAGAAAATTGTTGAGACTATTACAGAGATTTGACATTTTCTGAGATTTGTTTTTTTTTTCGGGTTTTTACCATAGAGTGCATCATTAATATTGAACACTGACTACATTTTTATATGCACACAATTTTTAACAAACACATTAACATGCAAATCAATGTGAATAAAATATTTTAAAATATTCGCGGGTTTGGAAGCTTGAATAAAAGCAATGCCTTTGTGCTCTCGAACGCATAATTTTTGTTTGAAAACAGCTTTTTAATAATCAATAGTTATTCAGAGACTCAAATGCAATAAAGAGAAGGACTCTTTATTGTAGTTGAGTCTTTAGAGTGGCCTCTCTATACTAATATAAATATATTATAGTAATATAAAAAAGTTGAAGATTTTGTTTGTTTGAGCGAGATAATCTCTATTACATATCGCTTTTTATCAGGCGTGATCGAAGTCAAGAGCAGGTCCATTCTGCAAAAAAAAAAAAAAATACCCGATTCATTGCCACCGTCACATTCATGCATACTTTAGCCAGGCCCCGAACATTGGACGATGACGTGCCAGGCGCGTCATGGGCCTACATCAAGGATGACGCACCTAGAGCGTCATTGCCCCTGTGACGTTTTATGCGTATTTTGCCGTTATCTTGCGTCGATCTGCTAAGAGAACAAGTTTTCTGTGTGCTTACATTCGTATTTGTTGGTATTCTACGGAAATATAGCATCACAAGGTAGGATTTGTTCATTTTAGTAAAAATGTTACGGGGGTCGTCAACATTTTTGTACATTTAATAAGAAAAAAAAAAAAAAAACTGATTTAATATTTATTATTGTGTTTTTATTTTTATTACCTACTATTTTTGATTATTTATTATATATATATTACTATCACGTATTTTTTTGAAAATATAATTCGAGTAAAAGGGAGTTCGCTTACAAATATAGCATTCTGGTGGTTATGAAAAAAAATAGAGATCAAACATACGCCAAATGTACTGGCCTCTAGGCGGTAGAAATCTTTCTAAATGTATTGTAAAGAAATGCATTAAATGTTTCAAACACAGGTGTCAAACTGTGCAACCTACAATGGGTCAGTTGCCCTCTTCAAGGACACATTTAGAACACCCATTTTTAAATTGTAGTGTGGATTATGCTGGGCCAGTGCTGATAGCTGATCGCAAAGGGCGAGGGAGCAGGCTTATAAAGGCGTACCTGTGTATTTTTGTTTGCCTTGCCGTTAAGGCTGTTCACATCGAGCTTGTTACAGACCTGACGAAGGAAGCCTACATGGCTGCTTTGAACCGTTTCGTGGCTCGTCGTGGCAAACCCGAAAGCATCTTGTCCGATAATGGGACAAACTTTATAGGTACCTGTTCATTTTTACTTTATAGGTACCCGGTTCTGGAGCTATGTAAGTTGTTACAAGACTCGAATCTCGCGTCTGACGTTGCTCAACAAGGCATTAAATTTTCTTTTGCGCCTCCATACTCCCCCCACTTCAACGGCATTGCTGAAGTCGCTGTCAAATCTATTAAACATCATCTAAAGAGACTTAGGCTTAACGCACTTCACTACCGATCTCTGACGACGGCACGCGCGCGCACTCCATACGTTTACCAACATCAAAATTGTACCTACTTGGATTATATACTTTATAAAATACAGTCCATTGCTTTTGAATTCAAGTCCTTAGTTAGGTCCCTAACAAATGGAAGACCTAACTAATAGAGATCTTAGTTTATCTATTACAAACAAACAATCATCTTTTTATTATATTAGTTTATAAATCAGTAAATACTATGCAAAATAAAAGTAGGTATACATATTTAAATAATATTAGACCAATATATAAGTTTGCAAACGGTTACCAAAGGTTTGCTATACCTGACTTATAAAATATATATTCTATAATAAATTAATGGCAAAAATCGATCGTTCAATGTTTAATTTAATAGGATAAAAAGTGGTAGGTACTTCTCTTTATCTCAATCTTTTTAAATCTGTTTTTAGGTAAGTTCGATGTGACGCACCAGGTGCGTCATGGGCCATGGATCGGTTTACATTATTCTATACCTCTTAGGAGCCGAGATAAAAGAAAAAAAAAAACAGAAAGAACGCTAAACGAAAACGAAATAAAAGCGCTGGCGGGCGATGCGATGCGAGGCAGTGGTTAGGGGAACAAGAAAGGAGGATGGTGAGTTTGGACCCACATTATTTATAAATTAACCAAGTGACATTCACTTGCAAGTTCATATTTACTGTAATGAAGAGTTTGAAAGAGGATTATATAAAAAATATTGAGTCACTAGATGATGGGAATTAAAAGTTAGAAAATATTTTTATTTACATAAAAATAAGTCATCATGCAGTAATTAAACGCACCGTGTTTCGTATTAGGAGTAGTAGAAGTCGGTGATTATAGTTTCATCCTATATCAATCTGGTCTATGCTTACAGTATTAATTTCATTTTCATACCTCGTTTTGACCAAGTCACTATTTTCTAGTTCCTAGCTCCCAGACGTATTTTTTATTTTGAGTAGGTTAAGTACCTATATTTTGCCAGAGAGACTGATACAGAAACACGATGGTAGTGTTGGTAAATATTTCTATTCTTTTTGATCACTTTTTTGAAACTACATAATACATAAACAAGATATTGTATTATATTATTAAATAAGCACTATTAGATTCGTTTTAGGTTATAATACATTGCATATCTTTTTTCTCCCAGCCTCTACGACTTACTGCCCATTTGCTTTTTTGCTAGTTTTATACAACGTGTAACGGAAAGGGGGTATCAACCCTGAAGGAGGTGAATGTGCTCATGAAACTCAACAACTTTCCCCAAAGAACATAGGTCGAAATATGAAAAAAAAATTTGGCCCTCCCATAGTAAATCAATCAGCTGGTAGTCAGTTTTGTAAGGGAGGGCCAAATTTTTTTTTCATATTTCGACCTATGTTCTTTGGGGAAAGTTGTTGAGTTTCATGAGCACATTCACCTCCTTCAGGGTTGATACCCCCTTTCCGTTACACGTTGTATAGTTCTACAACTAGTTATAAGTTTCCGTACTGCACGATACTCCTAATAGTGGGTCCCATTGTACATGCAACCTCGCCATCTCCTTTCACGCGGACGAAATTGCGAGTAGCCGGTCGATTCTGTAAAAATCTCACCTTGAAATCATAAGTGAAGTGAGCACTTAATACTGTCAATCCCCACCATTACGGAATGACAGAACTCACTTCCCGCTCACTTCACCTAAGTTCTCACGGTGAGATTTTTACAGAATAGCACTGCAGAAGCTAGTAGGTACTTATAATATAATAAAGCTCAAGAGTTTGTTCTTTTGTTTGGAACTGTCGGATTTGAAAAATTCTGTAGGATACAGGCCCATAACATCACGCTACGATCCTTAAGAGCCAAGCAAAAGGAAAAAAGTCGGCCAAGTGCGAGTCGGATTTGCGCACGAAGGGTTCCGTAAAATTATCTATAAAAACGGCAAAAAAATCACGTTTGTTGTATGGGAGCCCCTTTAAATATTTATTTTATTCTGTTTTTTAGTATTTGTTGTTATTGTTTATTTGGGTACGGAATCCTAAAAAAGTCAGAAAGAACGAGAAAACGAAGTAGTAACGCCGGCGGGTAAAATACTTAAAGTGACCTGTGAAGATCGGTACTCACCTATGTTCACAGTTCTCCCTCTCTCACAGAAGCGTTTAATGGAGTGTCAATTAACGTGGCAAATGCATGACACCCGATATATTCGCCGCGCGATCGTTATTCGACGCTTAACCCCCAGGCGCAATTAACCTTACTTTTACAACAATCCACATTTATTCGTTATGCTTTACATTTCGAAGCAAAAGGATTACCTACATATACAGGGTTATTTTAAATTGGCTGGCTAATCTCCGCAGACGCGATGTGTATCGATATGTAAACACGATATAAAATAAAAAGATTCGCTGGTTTTTTTTGGGACGTCAACAACCGCTGTAAGTTTGAGTTGAGAAAAAACCGTTTTATTGTGTTTTATCGTGTTTAGATATCAATAATAACGTCCGTGTCTGGGAGAGGCCTATGTCCAGCAGTGGACTGCGATAGGCTGAGATGATTGGATAACGTCTGTGAAGTTTACAAAAAAAAAACCGGATTTTTTAAATAAATAAGTATTTCAAGTGATTACAATAACTGTACTAAAAAAAAAAAAAATTGATTTATTTTTTGTTTTATCATGGTAAGATATCGATATCGCGTTTGCAGAGTTTAGCTAGCTCATTTAAAGTAACCCTGTATACGGATCGTAGTAGGTGGCGTTCTGTAGTTTCTGCCGAACCCCATGGTAAAAAGGCTTGAGTTTATGTATTTGTGTATGCTTTACAGTCACGCGTATAGTGTTATATATTGTTCAAAGCCTCCATGTGTGCTGATCCCCCAACCCTCAGCACTGTTTGCAAGGGTCCCCAAGTCAAAGGCTGCGAATCAATATTTGTTAGTGCCCTCTTCACATTCTAAATCCGACCTTTCCCAAAGTTTTGTTGTCCTCCAATAGATTATTAATTTACGTTAATACCCACGTCTCTTGTGTTTAAATATTTTTCCACAAAGCCTGTTCCTAACAACTTTACTGTGGCGTTTCCATTATTCATGGAATAGGATTAAATTTTAACGCTATGCTAATGGTTCGTTAAAACATTGTTATAATTTATGCAACAACATTGTAAATAACGCATAATTCCCCTTTCATTGAAAGTCCTCCTTTCTACAAACGAGATATCGATATATTGAATCGATAATATAAAAGCGAACAGTGTAAATATTCAAGATAGGTATCGATAAAAGGAAACAACAGGGAACTTTTTGTTTACCTGTTGAACGGCCGGGTACTGTACACAAAGCTAGTGTTGTGTTCCATACGGGGTGGAGCGAAATTGCAGCCTTTGTTTCGATGGCGCGGAAAATAACCGCTTAAAGCGGAGTTTCCAGCGGTCTCTTAATTAATGAAACGTTGATATTTTCATTATAAAGCTTTTTCATGAAGATTACATAGCTCTCTCTGTAGTGTGTTGGACATGTGAAAATATATTGGTCGTTTATCTTTTGGAGCAGTTATGGTGGATATCATGTTATTGGATTATGAAGTTGAAAGTAGGTAAATGAGATTATACTTTCGAGTACCTGCGGGGTAATTGCGTAACACACTATCAGTAGCAATGGGTTTCATTTTGATAGTTCAACAACATTTATTGCGTTATTACGTTGTTGGGCAGACACATTTTTCGGGCATATGGAGCAATGGATTAGCAATATCCTTCAAAATGATTCAGATAGTGTGTTACGCAATTAGAGTGCAGTACCAGAGACAGGCTTGTGGCTATGTAACAACAGCAGCAGCAGGTTCGCTCGATCAAATTAAGCTACGCTTGCCGCGGTAGGCCGCGGATGGGTGACCATCTCTACATACCGTTAGACTGAAAGCTGACACCAATATACTATTTGGGAGAAGGCTAGGCAGATGAGGACTTTCGAGTACCAGTCACCGCTTTATGAACGAAAGGGTGTCTGTTTTAAAGATATATCTTATAGGAAGAGTGCTAACTTTCGGGAAAAGGGTCGGACATGAATCTAAAATGTCATAATATTAGTCACCCACTTACATTTTATGCGTCGGAAAAATTGCTCCAATAAAAGTGTTCATAAGTGCACATAAGCCAGCCCATCCACACATACACACTTGGAGTTTATACCGTCATATCGTTTAATATATAGATGCACACTCGCCGGTGTAATCTCGCAAATCGTCGCCATCTTTGTTTATGGCCTGCAGGCTGTTGCGGTTCGCCGGACCACCGTAACTCCTATCTATAACATCTGACACTCGTGACCTTATTTTAATAAATAATGTTGCCTGTTATTACATCAAAGAGGTACTCAGGCGCAGCGGTGCCAGATGATTTATGGTCTAGCCGGCTTCGCTCAGTACAATAAACTCACTTTTTGTTTATACCCAAAATATTCTCAAGTTTTATCGCGTGGATTAAAAGTTTTTCTGAGTTGGTATTTTATGTCCAAGCCTCTCAGGGTTACGCCTTGTTCTTATTTGTAGTAACTGCCCGCTTGGTCTCGTGGCCGTAAGCGCAACAGCTGAGCGTTGGGTCCTGGGTTCTTCCATTGGGAATTTGTTAGTAACAGCCCGCAGTTTGGAAGTTGGCGGTGGCAGTTTGGAAGTCGGGGGTGTGATACTCCCGTCCCTCGGAAAGCACGTTAAGCCGTTGGTCCTGCGCCTGATCTCTCTCCGGTCGTGTCGGATTGCCGTCCCATCGGACTATGAGTGTGAGTGAAGAGAGAGTGCACCTGTGTTTGCGCACATACTTGTGCACTATAAATATCACCCGCGCCGAAAGCTGGTCTTGGCTGAGATTGGTCACCATGATCGAAATTCGGTCTGGAGGACTTTATTTGAACTAAAAATTTACCTAGAAAGCTTAAAATATTGAACGTGTGGATCTGTGCTTGAATTGCCGATTTTTTTCAGCAGCTGGCATAACTCTTCTCGTCCTCATGCATAGTTATCTAAACTGAAATGTTTGCATTCTTTTATTTCACAGTACGTATGAATATTTTAAAGTGCTTTCCAGAGCGTATTTATTTCAAAATGGTTCACCTACCTACAGATGTGTACGAGGCCTACAATAAAGAGAACTGTTTACCGCCGATTCTAAGCTCCAGCTTAAAATTGAAGGAGGATTATAATTTATCGACGCGTCTGGTAACGCGGCCGATTATCCGGCTTCCGAGCCACTCCTCGGAAATCGGCTTTTGAAGCCAATTGACGTAAGGACCCGACGTCGTACTGAATCCTCAACTCACTGTCATAGTGGCGCTAAAACCAGGATTTAAAAATAAGGACACAGAAAGCTGGGAAGTAGAGACATAAAATTTCTTGCCAGAACATTTTGCTTACAATATTTCAATATGGGCTCAATAAATATCCATCTCGAAAAAAATGTATTACAAATAGGTAGAGCTTATGGCCACGACCTGTACAAAGTGCTTCCTTTTAAGTATTTATTTCCATAAGTTGAAAGGTATTTCGACTTCCCAGCGAATTATATCGCTACTTTCCAGTATATGAACCAGTTTTCCGTAAGCAGGTTTTACATGTTTGCTAGACGAAACAGTTTTCGCAAGATACATAATAAACTATTTTGGTCGTTATATAAACTAAACTATCTTAAAATCTACTTACTTATAAGTATGTGTGACCTGCCCAAGATTTTCCTGTTTGACCTTCGGAGATTAGTTAGGTCATTAATTAGAAGTTACCTTATTTGATAAGGGAAGGTTTGTATATTATAAAATGTGTTCTCAATTTGAAAGAGTAACTGATAAACTGGACTCATTGGCCGAACTATTTCGTTCATTAAATACTAGCATCCGCCCGCAACTTCGTTTGCGCAGAATTCGGGATTCCCGCCGTTTAAATCCTATTACTCGTTTTCCCGTAGGAATGAAGCATTTTCCCGCGGTAAAAAGTAGCATATGTTCATCAGGGATAATGTCGGCTTCTAATGGTAAACAATTTTTCAAATCGGTCCAGTACTTTCGGAGCCTATTCAATACAAACAAACAATCAAATCTTTCCTCTTTATAATATTAGTGTAGATATTTTGGTTATATGGCATTTTTCGCTACCCTTCTATGCCCCACTTCTGGGCAAAGACCTCTGTCTATTTTACGCGAGCCTGCGCGTCCTCCTTCCAGCTTTGACGGAACCTTTCCAGATCGTCTCGCCAACACCTACGTTGCCTTTTTTTTTTTTCGGTATCGGGTTGGAAAATCCTCATGGAGTCCCTCCGCCCTTGGGGAAGGGCGAAGGGGACTGTCACACTCTACTGACTAAAAACCAACCCGTGTTCCTCATGTACCCGTGTGTCGGAGGGGCGGGTATCGCCGAAGCATTCATCGCTACCCCCCCGACGGGTATTGGCCCGCCAGATGGTCAGGCCGTCACCCCGGCCGCAGGACTCCACTATGAGGCGCGCGCGGAACACGACGCCGCCGCCTCGAGGCCTGCTGCTGGTCGGACGACAAGACGTCCCAAGTCTGCCGTCCGCAGGCCGCGCCCTACAGTGGCCGGAAGTCGGCCACCCTACGACGCCCAGTGCGTCTGCTGCGGGAGGGGAGAGAGGAGGCAGCCTCTCTCTCCCTTTCCGCCGCCTCCTTTGCGAGCATCACGGCCTCGCAAAAGGTGGCGACGGCACTCCACCCTGACTCGCTCCCGACCATGGTAGACACAACAGCCGGACGCGAGAGGTTTCCCGCAGCATCTACGGCGGCGACCAAGTCACGGCGCTGCTCGGCCCAAGCTGGGCACTCCGCCAACGTATGCAGCGCCGTATCGTCGCGGCAATCACCACAATGGTGGCACTGGGACGTCGGCTCCCGGCCTATGCGACACAGGTACTTCCCGAAACACCCGTGTCCGGTAAGCACCTGCGGCAGCCGGAAGCTGAGGGCGCTGTGGCTCCTATTGAGCCATTCCTCTAGAACGGGCCTTACTGCCGCTACAGCGGCATGCCCCACACCTACGTTGCCTGCCGCGACCCCGTCTTACTGTCTCGGGGCACCATTTCTGCGCTTTTGTGCTCACAGTTTGATGCAGCGTACATTGTCCCAGTCCCATTTAAGTTGGGCAGCCGTTAGACCCACGTCTTTTTTGTTTTAGGTACTTCTAGATTTAGGTACCAATGACTAAGTTATGGGTATTATTTAGTTATTTCGGTAGGCTTAATGTCGGAAGACTTACAGCTTTTGAAGTTATATTGATTGAGTCTTTTTTACATCTTATCTTCCAAGATGTATTAATGATATGATGATAATGAGGGCTTGTGGCTAAGTAATAACAGCCGCACGGATCGGTCGATCAGGTTAAGCTTCGCTTGCCGCGGTTGGTCCGTGGATGGGTGACCATCTTCACATACCAAGACCCCTCCGTGCCTCGGAAAGCACGATAAGCCGTTGGTCCCGGCTGTCATTCGTGGATCTTTGACAGTCGTTACGGGTCGTCAGTAGCCCGAAAGTCTGACGACCAGTCTTACCAAGGGGTATTTTACTACCCAGTAACTGGGTTGTGGAGGTCAGATAGGCAGTCGCTCCATGTAAAATACTGGCATTCAGCTGCATGCGGTTAGACTGGAATCCGACCCTAACATAGTTGGGAAAAGGCTAGGCAGATGATGACCTTCCAAGATGTATTACTAAAACTTCAATTTACTTTTAGTTTCTCTGAGGCTTAGGTGGCTTACGTTTTCATTTGTTACACAGGGTTTTGGCTACTTTCAAGTTTGTAGTCCTACCTACAAATCTTCATTTTGGCAACAGAACTTTTTTGCGAGGATTTTCTACAGACATACAGATTTTATGCATTCCATTTTCTTGGAATGAGTGTTGACAATTTTTTTTTCGTTTTCAATTTGTATATGAGCCTCCATGTGTCAGTCTAGACATGAAGTTTCTTCAGAAGATTGATTGAGTTTTTACTTAAGTAAATTATCGAAGGCCTGCGCTAAACTCGGTATCCCAAACTTCAGCATTAGTATTCTTTGTGCTCGTTCATCTCCCACTTTCGTAATGACTGTCGACGTCTTGATTTTCGTGAGATTAAGGGATTTTCTTTAAATGATAAATGATAAATGATAAATGATTTATTTTCTGTAAGTAGGTTTGTACAAACACTTTTACATGTCAATCACATTTTTTTTTTAAACTAGATGAGGTCGGCGTTTCCTATCTGACTACTCTGAGAAGAAAGGCCGAAACAAACTCAGAGGTCACAGTCTCTTTTAAAGTCCAGACATAATCTTGGTCAGATCATGTGAAGACCATGTAGATTGGTGTCTGAAATGGTCTTTTGAGTAAAGAACCACACAGATTGAGAGGACCTGTCCAGTCAGTGCACGCATTTGTCAAAAATCGTGCAGCTCAACTCAGAACTTGAGGAGCCTTACGATTCGACGAACAATACCAATGAAAGGACATTTGGGTAGGCCGCATAAATTACTCAAACTGCCAGGTCATGATTAAAACTAACTAAGAAGGAAAACAGAAAAAAGAAATGACCCACATAGTCTTCACACTCACAATAATAATAATAAAAATAAGATACTTTACAAAGTAAATATCCATGTCATTGTTTATATAATATTCATCAATGTCAATGTGTATATAAAAATCCGCAAATAATCTTTGATCTTTGAGGACTATGTAGATTGGTGTCTGAAGTGGTCTTTTGAGGAAAGAACCACACAGATTGAGTGGACCTGTGCAGTCGGTGCACGCATTCGTCAGTAACCGTGCAGCTCAACTCAGAACTTAAGGAGCTCAACGATTCGACGAGTAATACCAAGGACAGGACATTTGTGTAGACCGCATAAACCACTCAAAGTGCCAGACCATGATTAAAACGGAAACAATGACCCACATAGTCCTCACATTCACAATAATTAAAATAATATAAGACTTTAAACAGTAAATGTTCATGTCATTCTGTATATAAATTGATATTTAGAAAGAGAAAAAAAAAAAAGTGTAAATCAGCAAAAAATTAAAAATAAACAACATTCACTGTCTAGACCTATTGGAGCAGCTCAATCCCAAGCTTTTTTGTCCTCAATATAGTCTTTTACAGTATAATAGGCTTTCTGGCATAGTTTTAGCTTTATAAAAGATTTGAATTTATTAATGCTTAGTTCTTGAATGTGGCTAGGAAGTTTATTATAAAAACGTATACATTGGCATCTAAACGAGCCACCTATTTTCTTGAGCCTTGTTGTAGGAACAACAAATTTGTGTTTGTTCCTAGTATTTATGCTATGGATATCACTGTATTTTTTAAACAGATTAATATTTTTATGTGCATACAAAAGATTATCATAAATGTACTGAGAAGGCACAGTCATTATATTAATCTCTTTAAACTTGTCTCTGAGGGAGTGTCTGGGACTTAATTTATAAATGGAACGAATTGCCCTTTTTTGTAAAATAAAAATTGTCTGAATATCGGCGGCATTTCCCCACAACAGAATACCGTATGACATCACACTATGAAAATAACTAAAGTAAACTAAACGGGCTGTCTCTAAATCAGTTAAATCACGAATTTTCCTGACGGCGTATGCTGCAGAGCTAAGCTTTTTTGACAATTTATCTATATGGGGGCCCCATTGAAGCTTGGCATCCAAAGTTATGCCTAAGAATACAGTGGAATTTTCGGGTTTTAACTCTTCACCCTTTATGAGAACACGAGTTTCTACTTGTCTAACATTTGGTATCGTAAACTTAATACATTTCGTTTTTTTTTCGTTAAGAAGTAGATTATTAACATTAAACCAGCTAACTACTTTTGCGAGGGCACTATTTATACTGTCAGTAACCAGCTGTTGACGTTTGAGTTTAAATAAAAGTGAAGTGTCATCTGCAAACAACACTATATCATGTTCGTCCTTTATGAGGTAAGGCAAGTCATTGATATAAATAGTAAATAAAAATGGTCCAAGTATTGAGCCCTGTGGGACTCCCATTCTTACTACAGATCCGGGTGACCTTTTCCCGTTAACATCAACTCTCTGAATCCTATCACTTAAGTAAGAAGTGAGAAGATCCAGAGAGGCGTTCCGGATTCCGTAGTGGTGAAGTTTCCTGATTAAGGTTTCATGAAGAACACAATCGAATGCCTTGGACAAATCACAAAAGATGCCCAAAGCATCGCATTTGTCCTCCCATGCACTATAAATATGTCCTAAAAGTTCAACTCCGGCATCGGTAGTTGAACGACCCCTTGTAAAACCGAACTGTTTATTATTCAGTAATTTATTGTTATTGAAAAATCTTTGCAATTGATTTAAAATAAGTTTTTCATAAATTTTACTAAAGGTGGGTAGTACGGAAATAGGTCTATAATTAGTAGGGTCTGATGTACTACCCGATTTAAACAACGGTATTATTTTACTGTGTTTCATAAGATCAGGAAACTCACCACATTCAATACAATTATTAAATATAACAGCTAAAGTAGGTGCTACAATGTTTATAATTGTCTTAGCAACATCCACAGAATTACCCCATAGATCTGCAGTCTTTTTTACATTTAACATGTGAAAAGTTTTAATTATATCTGTACAAGTGACAAATTCGAAGTGAAATTCCGAATCACAAACTGGAACGTTTTCCTTAAGTAAAGACTCTGCAGCAGTGGGTGATGAGCTTAGAGATTTAGTCGTTTACACGGGAATCTCTGCAAAGAAATTTTCAAAGGCCGCGGCAACCTGGGAATCTGATCTAATTACATTGTCATCAATAGCAAGGCTGTAGTCACTACTTCGGTTGCATGACCTTCCTGTTTCGCTATTAATGACATTCCAAGTCATTTTAATAATGTTATTACTATTTTTAATTTTTGAACTCAAATAACGTGACTTGGCCATACTACAGACGATTTTAAATATTTTAGAATAATTTTTAACATATAAATTAAATTCAGCAGTGTTTATACAAATTCGTTCATCATATAATTCATAAAGTCTTTTTCTACTTTTATGTATACCAATGGCTTTGGACGTTGTGTTGTGCTTTCTATGATAATATTATTGTTAGGGTAAGTAGAAATCGTTAGGTTTTACTTAGATTAAATATTAATAAAGTAAATGTTATTATTATTTAACATTGAGTAGAAAGTTTAGTCGAGAGCAGTGGTGGCCCAGTGGTAACAGCTCCGACTTACGAGTTGAAGCCGGTCGATTCTGTAAAAATCTCACCGTGAAATCGTAAGTGAAGTGAGCTTGAAGTGAGCAGTGTCAATAGTGTAAGTGTCTTAATCACAGCTCACTCCACGCTCACTTCACCCAAGTTTTCACGGTGAGATGGTTACAGAATCGCACGGCAGGTCGTGGCTTCGATCCCAGGCAGGAGCTTTACTTTGTGCAAATAATTTCATCGCCACTACTCTCGAAACGGTGAAGGGAAACATCGTGAGGAAACCAGCATGTCCTAGAACCAAGAAAGGAGGGAGTATAAAAGTAGTAATTTTTTGCCCAATGAGCGGCAAGTTAAATAATAATTGGTAATTGAAGTTCGCGTTCTACAGAATGTTAAAATATCCGTTAAAAACATTTTGCGTCAAGGGAACATTTTAAAAATTATTACTCGACCACTTGTGGTAGTAACATGAACAAGCTACCAGTTTCAACTGCTTGTATTCAAAAATATTTATTAAAAAACCCAGAGATACATGTAAAGTGAGAAATGAGAGAAAAAAAACGCTAGAATAAACTGATATAGCAAAAATAATTGAAAACTAGCACTAGACAATAATTATTGATTTACAAAAAATAAGATAAGTTCACCAGTATATTATTTCACAAGAGAATTGGTGTGAGAGCTCTTAATAAAATAATCTAATTTTTCACATAGAGTATCAATAGAAACGAACGAGAATAATAATGTGCGAACGATTCTCATACGGTCCGATACCATTGCGATATAGATAATAAAATAGTTGAAATTGGTACCTAGTTTGTTTATGTTACCATCACAAGTGTGTATCATCACAAGTGGTTGAGTAATAATTTTTAAAATGTTCCCTTGAAGTAAAAACTTATATTTCTAAATTCTGTAGAATGCGACCTTCAATTACCAATCATTATTTAACTTGCCGCTCATTGGGCAAAAATTGACTACTTTTATACTCCCTCCTTTGAAGATATGTGACATCTACCGACCCGCACTAGGCCCGCGTGGTATATTACAATCCTCTCCAAGAGGCCTGTGTCCCAGCAGAAGGAACATGATCGACTGATTATAAGGAAGTTTCGAGAATCATTGCCGAATATGAGTTATTCCCATGCAGTACCAATTTGTCAAGTTCTTATGAACCTAAAATGCTTGTGCAATGCTTCGCTTTCGATACGTTTATCTAAATTTCACGGACATGCTTAACGCCAACAACGTTGCCGACGTTGCAAGAAAACCGAATGCCTTTACCAATATGTTTGCTAGGATAACTACAAGAAAGGGGATAGGTTAATCTCCCATCTATATCTATCTTCTATGGATAGGTAATTCATACTACATACATAAAAATAAATAAAATGGAAGTTTCAACAACAGCTTTTTTACTAAATGCATTTACTCTCATAAATACGGTACTTATGAAAAAAAAAAACAAATATTAAAAAGAATTGTCTGTCTGTTTGCTTCGGCTAATATCCGAAACGGCGGGACCGATTTTGGCGGGACTTACACTGGCAGATAACTGATGTTACAAGGAGTCACTTAGGCTACTTTTATTTGAAAAATAATGAGGAAAGAGACACATTATCCAACATCCACGCGAACAAAGTTTCGGGTACAGTTAGTCGTGTAATAATATTTTTCTTCAAGATCCTATAACAAGATTGATTGCCAGACAGTCAACATCCAAATCACAACAATGGTAACATTATGTCAACAACGTGTAAATAGTCTGTACTTGGCACAAGTTACCCGCTTCACTACGCAACTAATCTCCCATTTAGATAACGTCTTATTATCATTACGAGTAAACGCTGGTTAGATCACTGGAGCGTGCACTGAGAAGTGGGTGTTTGAATCGTTACTACAGATTGTAAGGGAGAGGGGAGGTGTTGCTAAGCTAATCTCGGATTTGTTTTGTGGGATTGAAATTGGAGAAATAGATCGCTGTTTTGTTTTAGAGATTGAATGCGATAAGTAGGGGTTTCTATTACTTCTTTATCTTACAAAAAGTACTTTTAATACAGCGTTACGAGATATTTTACTGAGTTTTCTTATCGAAACGACTTACGAAAGTACCTAAACTAAACTTGTCGAACCACATTCTAATTCTAAAACAACTCAAATATAATATTTTATTAAACGAAAATCCTGACGCTCTCGCTGCCAAAAAACTGTGCTCCCATATTTTACTTTTAAATTTTTGATATGCTGGCACGAGCTCGCATCGGAACCCAAATTTACAGTCGAATAAGTTATTTGGTATAGCAGACTTGCAACAGTCGTGACTACCTCTTCTTCTACATCATTCCCTTAAATATTCCATAAGCTTTAAAAGTTATTACATAATTATTTTCCAATATATTTTTTACGGCGTACGTATGTACGCAATAAAAAAATATATTGGCGGTGTAGTGGAGAGATGAACATTTGTACCTGTAGGGGAGGTATTTTGAGGTAAGTTCAGCGCTAGAGTAAGACCCTACGAATCACATTCTGTGCCATTTTATTCTGCTCTAACCGTCAAGGTAGAATAAAATGGCACAGAAAACAATGTTTTCAGCATTAAAACATATTGCCTTTGCAGGGAATTTGATTTGTACGTACTACTAAGGCTATGGGCTAGCCATGTTACACCTGCTTCGCCACTGCTCGTGGTGCAACTGCAAAATATACAGAGTACTTTACCCTGACCCGACCTAGTTGGTGAAGAGGATGATGATGGGGCTATATTCGTAACTACCCAATGCAATTAACGATTGAACAACAACAGAATTGGTACGGACGTACGAATTCTTATTTCAGCCCAGAACTTACCCTTACTTTACTTAGGATTCAAAAGATGGCCGCTCTCTTCTCGATTTCGGTTATGTCCGGAGACCTTTATCTCGCAAATTACCCAACTCGTTAATCACCGCTGCTCGTCTTTGTGTACTTATTTACGGATGTAGTATTGCCTGTTTTTCTTGGACCCTAAAATCGCTAAATGTATGTAGATGACGTAGTTTGTTGTTCATTTGTGTTGAGCAATGTCTTGATTACAGGATAATAAGAGTTTATGTTTGTATGTAGACTGTAGTTGCAAGAGTTGATTGTTTGAAAAACTTATCTGTAAGATTTTGTCAAAGTATCAATGTTTGTATTGTAAAGGGAGCGAGATGGCTCAATTCTTCACGGGCACCAACGGCGTTTGCCTTCAGGAGTTTATTGAACAGCTTAAGCTAGTTGCCGCCTATAATAAATGGCGTGAGAGCGATTGGGCGCTAATATTACGCTCGTATCTTCAGGGTGCTGGCCTGTGTGTTCATAAATATACATACCGTGAAGGTATTGCATTTGATTCTATTTGTGATGTGTTACGAGCAGAGCTTCCATGCAGATGTCACAAGGATAAAAAAAAATATAATTGTCCCAAAAATATTTAAAATAGGTTAGAAGTTGGCCACCGAGCGACACTAAGTACATATCCGCAATCATATGCGCACAAAACAGATCACGGCTGGTCTGCCGGGGGCGCGTGGTAAGTGGTAACCATCTTTTTGTACGGACAGGCAGGTAACATAGCAAGTTTATAACTTCGTGACTTTACATGACACAGTTTTGAAATTTTGTACATAGATTCTTTATCACCTTTGTACCTATTTTTCTGTTCTGTTTTTTCTTGTCTGTTTATAGATGTGTGTACATAAATGGTAAAATAAATAAATAAAAATAGTAGACACGTATTTCAAGTTTCGCATGTACTGAAACTAATGTTGTATATACAACGATAATCTAGTGGTAGTGCTATTCTGTAAAAATCTGACCGTGAACACTTAGGTGATATGAGTTTGAAGTGAGCTGTCAGCACACATTACTTTGCCAATTTTTTAACGGTGAGATTATTACAGACTAGACTGGCTGAAACACATTGTAGGTAGCTCAATTATTTACTGAGTAAACACGCTGTTCCAAATACCAAAATGTTGAACGTTCGAAATCGGTAGTCAAATTTCACGTGGATCATATATTAAAACCACTCTTTAAATAGTGGCGATCGTTAAAACTAAATCGAGTTGCTATCTGATGAGTTATTCGCTAGAGTTTAACATTTCGCGTAGAGCTGCATACCAGTGTTAACCATGCGTTCAGAATTGATGAGCAAAGTCCTAAAAATCACGGGTTGTAAATAAATAAACGCGTCTCCTTTCTAAGCTTATAATTGGACACCAGTGTCGTTCCATTAAAATCACAAATCACATACACAAACATTCCGATTCTAAACAAATATGTATGTCGTGCAAATATTTGGCTCCATGCGGACATCAGCTGGCCACGACCCAGCGCAGCCGGTCGTCGACACAAGGTGCAATAAATATGTCATTTACTTATGTGTATTGTTCTGAAAACCTCTGAGATTCATTAATTTTTATGGTGGGTAAGGGTATGATTGCATAAAATTATTTATGAATGAACAAACCGCTCAAAGAGATTTTTTTTAGGGGTTTTGAATTGTTTTATGAATTTATTTTATTTTTATTTTTCATTGATGAATGGGTACGCTCTTGACCTAAATAAATGCACCCAAGCCATAATAACTACTCTAGAAGTACCTGAAGCACATATAATGGCACTTGATTGCGTTTTAAGCTGCTATTGATTTTCATTCTCAAAGTTCCCTACAACAGCCAGTCGATTCTGTAAAAATCTCACCGTGAAATCATAAGTGAAGTGAGCAGTGTCAATAGTGTTAATCCCTAGTGAAAGCTCACTCCACGCTCACTTCACCCAAGTTTTCAAGGTGAGATGATTACAGAATCGCACGGCAGTATCTATTTTACTATTTTGACTGTCCTGTTGGTCTCTTGGTCGCCAGCGCGACTGCTGAGCGTGTCTTGGGTTTGATTTCTAGGTCGGGCAAAGTGTTATTGAGTTTTTTTTTCATTGGGAATTATTCTTCGTAACAGCCCGGAGTTTGAAAGATGGCGGTGTGATACCTCCATGTCTCGAAAAGCATGTTAAGCCGTTGGTCCTGGCTGCGCCTGATCTGTCTCCGGTCGTGACGGATTGCCGTCCCATCGTACTATGAGTGTGAGTGAAGAGAGAGTGCTTCTGTGTCTGCGCGCACACTTGCGCACTATAATTGTTAACAAGCACCAAATAGATACTCGACGGTTATGACGTAGTAGTTGCTTAATTATTCCTAAATTACTTTAAAATATTTTCATTAATATCTAAATAATAATCTTTGTATTTATTCCTCATAATAAGTCCTTTATTTGAATTTTTCTAACAATTTCAATAATTAACTGACAGTTGATTTTGAATATGGCAGTTATGTGTATAAAAATGGAGGCGAACCGTTTTTAACATGCATTATATTGTGAATTAGCGATAAGGACGTTGCTCTGCCCAAATGCAGACTGAGTGTGAATTATAGTTCGTGTTTAATTGTGTAAACCCTGCTACTGACAAGGAAGGTATCCCGACGTGTCACTTCCGATTTTTTTGTGGCTGATATATGCTATTCTCCATCAAATTTTAAGAGACACGTATCTTTTTTTTTTGCCAACGCGTCTTTTTTGTGGGTGAAATAGCCCCCTAAACATTGGGCCACAAAAAAATCGGAGGTGACACGTCGGGATACTTTCCTTGTGAGTATCAATAATATCTCCCGCGCCGAAGAAGGCTGGTCTACATTGAGATTGGTCACCTTGATCAAAATTCCGGCCTGAAGGACTTTATTTTTACTATCACTATTAGTTTACAATGAACATAATGATGTTCAAAGTTGTTCAATTTTGTTGAACAACTTTGGTCCTTACATTTATAATGTCTGTTTGCTCACAATGATTCGCTACTTATAGGCATACCTAGACTGTTAGTACAGTAAAACGTTGATACAATACTCGTACCTACAGCCAATCTAACTCACGTTTATACCCAGAGAATTGCCTTAGTTATTCTCCCTGTAATATTAATTGTTTGGAGTCACGCAAAGTTCACCTGAAATAATCATTATTTTAGCATTAATGTATCAGTGGTCCCTGATAAGTAAAGGTATAGGTACAAGTTTGTTAGTTTCAATCGAATAAAGTTAAATAAAGGGTGAAGAGAAAGCACGTTAAGCCGTTGGTCCCGGCTGTCATTCGTGGATCTTTGACAGTCGTTACGGGTCGTCAGTAGCCCGAAAGCCTGGCAACCAGTCTTACCAAGGGGTATCGTATTACACAGTAACTGGGTTGTGGAGGTCAGATAGGCAGTCGCTCCATGTAAAATACAGGTATTCACCTGCATCCGTTTAGACTGGAAACCGACCCCAACATAGTTGGGAAAAGGCTAGGCAGATGATGATGACATGCCGTCACGATGTGTTCCTTCACCGTTACTCAATTTCCTAATTGTTCATTATTTCTCCGTTAGTATCTCAACGGCCTTGAAAAGGTGTGATCTAAATTTATCTCTGTTCCATTTATCCAGCATTTGTCCAAATACGTACAGAAGTCATGGTCAATACCGTTGGCTAGGTAATGAATTACACAGTGGTCGAGTGTGGCTCAACATTGCCGAGCTGCGACCCGATGCTCGCTGTAATCTGATTGTAATACTGACCTACTCGACTTATATTACCAGGCATATGTGTTAATTTGACCTAATAGCGAAATGTAGGCTAATTTCTAGGCTTAGAGTGGCAGATAGATTCGAGAGTTAAGTTAATTTGTGAGTTGAGGAGCAGATTCTTATTGAATAAACAGGTAACCTCACCCTATATTTATGTTTTATGATGTCACTGTCATAATGTCGTGTTAGACAAAGACAGGTTTTCGCATAATTTTTTTGATGTTTTCATGCAGCGACCTTCTCTATAAACTTTCAGCTCTACTGCCGGTCGATTCTGTAAAAATCTCACCGTGAAATCAGAAGTGAAGTGAGCTTGAAGTGAGCAGTGTCAATAGTGTTAATCCCTAATGACAGCTCACTTCACCCAAGTTTTCACAGTGAGATGGTTACAGAATCGCACGGCTGTTTTGAATGCTGGAGTTCAAAAGCCTTACGAGGTATGTTATGTACGGATCAACCAAAAATGGTATTCGCTTTGGTAATCTTCGTCGTTCCGAATTAGCATGAGGTAACCCCTCACAGAGGCAAAGCTTCGAAATGTTCTACTGTCACTCTTTGTGGTAGTGCACTTATCGTAGCGCGTTTGCAAGAAGTTTTCTCTCTGTCGGATTACCTACTCCAGTTGCAGATCGTCATCTGCCACCCATCCGTATTAAAAAGTTTTTTTTTCGAAATTACCTAGAGTAGTTCATAGAAAATGTTGTTACCATGTCAATACAAAATAAGCAAGTACTACCATGGATGTAACAGCTCTATATTAAATCTCATCATCGCGTGTTCGTATTTCCGAAGATAGATTGATTCACAAAGCGCGTGCTTTACTTGTAAAATCTATAAGTACAGTCACCAAAGGAGCTAAGTAACCAGGGTCGTTAAATATAGTTGAAATTTAGTTAGAAATCGATGGATGTTTTCGAATGAAATTTAATTTAATTCATAGAAAACAATCTGTTCATTAAACAAATTAAATTTCATTCGAAAACATCCAGCGGTTTCTTACTAATCTTCAACTATATCCGTCGACCCTGGTTACTTATCTCTTTTGGTGACCGTACATGCGGCGCATCCTAGGCTGTCAACCCAGCCACCGGTTTGCTCCACATCGTAAAGCGTGTTGGCGCACGTGAGGCTTAATATAATCAGCACCGCTTTGTAGCCATTATCTATCTATTATCGGCCGCTACCGAGTCACTAACGGCTTGATAGTAACACAATAATGACGTCACAACCAGGCATAACAGGCACATTAACAGGCGGGTCTCAGATTGATACTGTTAGCTGTAAGAGAATGGTGCTCGTGTGCTGATGTAATCGCTTTATCTGTCCTTACGATGCACGTAGCTTAAAGGTGGGCTGGTGAGATTCAAACCATATAAAGTAATAGGATATGTGCTACAGATACCCATACTTATTGCGTTTGCATTTAAACGAATGTCTAAAGCTACAAATTTTGTTTACTAACAGCGTTATTCTCTAAACATTCAACCGATCTATTCGGTGAAGGGAGCTGTAATTTTATCTGATGCTTGGGATTGACAGTTCACTACAAGCTTCCCTCAACTAAGATTTCTCTGTGCGATTTTTACAGAATAGACCTGCAGTTCACGTTGGTTTACATAATTAGAACCTATATTTTAGCAATAAAGTGTGAGTTTGCTTTCGAATTGAGTTCAGTTGGATTCGAAAGAAAGTTTGCAAAATACATAGCATAGATGCTTATAAAATTATTTGAATGACACTCAATGTTATATTATATTGTATATTGGAGTTATCGAAGTCTAAAGAAATAATACACTCGATAAAAGGAAGGATGAAAAACTCACTCACAACTCCAAAAGAACGTATTATAACTTAAAAAACTTCAATATTTCCATCTCAAAGTGGGAACAAAGTTCGGTAGGTGCAAAACAATTTTCGGATGTTCGTGTTTTGCCCATCAGTCTCGGAAACTCAAGTTTTATCCGTCGTCGCCACCCCTCCCCCGCCTGGGGGCAATTCACTTACTTTATTATTCGTGTGTTGACCTCATTTTTGTAGCTTGAAGGCAATATTTTATTCATTAGATATTTACACTTGGACACAACATTATGTCGGATTTATGGTTGAATAGTGATTCTGTTAAGTGTGTAGGATATGAAGGGAAACAACCAGTTCGAGACACTACCGCCCCTAAGACGACCCACTGACCCTAAACGGTAGGTACTAATTTTATTTCTAAAAAAACTAACTTCATTAGAATACTAATGCACTTTTTCTCACAATCTAAAAATTATGTAAAAACAAGTAAGTAATTAAATCTTTATTTCAATAAAATAAACTATTTTTGATCATCATAATAATGTTCCCACTGCTGGGACACAGGCTACCTCTTTTTGTGAGGAGTGGGCCATAATCCACCACGCCGGCCCATTGCGGGTTGGTGGATGTCACATGTCTTCGAATTTTTGCTTCTAGGACATGCCGGTTTCCTCACGATGTAGATATTTTTTCATCGTTTTGATAGCAATGGTGATGAAATAAATTAATGGTATTCATTAGAATTAATGACATTGTGTAAGGCATTAATTGGAATTTATGACATAGTATAATTTTGCATGCCTGAATTGGTGCAACACAGTGGAGTGCGCATTCACTTGACATCTATAAATGTATTATTATGTACTGTGTTGAGCAATAAACAATTGAATTGAAATGAATTGCCTGCTTGGGGTTGAACCCACGACCTACAACTCGTAAGTCGCAGCCATCACCGTTAGGCCACCACTGCATCTATTTTTGATAAAAATCTGAAATTGAATCATATAAAAATATCTCCCCACTAAAAATCCATTTACTTCAAACTGAAGAGCACATTCAACTTTTCATAATGACCAAATAAAGGGTCCGGAGAAACATTTTGAGAGAAAAATATTGTGAATAAAAAAGTCGTTTACAGGTGCCGTTAGTAGACGGACTGGGAATAGATTAAGGTCCGGGCCTCGGCAGCCGCAGACGGGACCGAAAACCCTTCACTGTGATAGAATTATACCTTATGAATAAACGCGCTGTTGGATTTTCAACTTTCGACGATAAGTTTAGCGTTGAAAGTCCAACAGCACCTTAGGTATTGCCTAGTGTAGTGAAAACGGGCGTTGTTTTACCTTTTCTTTGAACCCGACCAGATAATTCCCGATATTTTTCCCTGTTTGGAAATATGTATTTTGTTTAGCCATAGTTTTGTCAATGGTTTTCCGCGTGGTTTTAAGAGATTTAGCGCATGCGGCCAACGCGTTGTGAGCCATAAATAACGATTACTGCGAATTCGTATTTTTACAACTATCTTATTCTCTGGATATATTACTTAATAAATTCTGTCCCGACTTCGTTTTTGTGAAAGTCGTAAGATACACAGTATATATGTATATAA
>OX451391.1:6712567-6867846 GCA_949629135.1 Eremobia ochroleuca | reverse complement strand
GCCTTGCAATACTTACCTACAAGCATCAAATTTATACAAAAGAATGTTAATCTCCACGGTCATAAGTACAAGCACCCAAGCTATCACATCTTCCAACAACGCGAATTTTTCAAAGTAATTAAGAAACGAAATGTTTAATATACCCACGTATTTGGGTCACACGCCTACATACACTTACTATATACTTAAAAGGTAAATCGTGTGTGTTTAATTGTGTAAAATTACACTGATCCTGGGCTATTTGTAATATTTATGTTGACACGTGTGTATTATGGCTAACGCGGCAGTAGAACTACCATTAATATCTGTTATCAAAGTCTAAAGGAAAATCAAATAACACTTAAAAAAATAATGGGCAAAGGTAAGGTGTCTTAAAGTCACTGCAGTTTTTGTCCATAAAAGCAAGGGATTCCAATAGTTATAGATGAATAATTGACGTACTTTAAAAAACTTAAAACTTGGTACAGACGCCAACACATCAAGCTACTAAAATCTGTCTTGTTTAATAGATTATCAACTTTATCGCTAAAGCATAAGGTTCGAAGTTTATTGGGAAAAATTGACAGTTTCGGGTAGCTTGATATGCTGGCGTCTTTACATAAATGTTTTGATGACATTTACTGAAAAGACACTCAAAGATCAAGGAGACAGCCTCGTAGGTTTAGTGGTTGCAAGCGGTACTGCTGAGCGTGAGGCCGTAGGTTCGATACCCAGGTTGAAAAGAATCATTGGGTTTTTTTCGTCAGAAACTTCTAACTAGCTGCCTAGAGTGGATTTGTGCCCGGCTGATGGAAATAGGCTCGCGTCCTACATGGGACTTAACCGGTTGAATGCCGTAATTACAGAAACAATTAAAAAGTCACTGTGTCTCGCGTGGATCCACGTACAGGGCATACGAAAGGATAAACATAACTGATGAAATGTGGGTTTACTTATAGCACCTCTGCCCAAACCTTCGGGAATACTCACAGGCGTAATATTATGTATTCAAGGATACTCTTACAGGCATATTGAAATTATGACGACAAAGATCATTGTAGCGTGTAACGTCTCGATCGCGTCGAATGACCGTCCCTATCTGTGCATGCCGATCGCTAACATGCATGAATACTGATTCAGTCATTCATGATGACTGCATCCTGTATCTCAATACTAGGTATATTATATGGTAATGATGCATCAAAAGCCCAGTGGATGAAGGTGTATTAGGATATTGACCTCCCCGTTAATGTAGGGGGCAACTTTAAGTCAAGCGGTATGATATAACCACCTTATCGCTGCGGATCGGTGATGGATCACTGTAATACGACTTCGATAGGTAAATATGTACTTACCTACATAAGTCAGTTTTTTTTCTAAGTTAGTTTGGGGTTTAAAAGTTAGTTTTTTTTTTTTTTGGTGCCAAATCTATAGGGTGCCAATCTATTACCTACATACTAAGGCTCTGCTGTCCGTCCGTTCGTCTGTCTGTCACTGGGCTATATATTTTGATCTTTAATAGGTAGACACTTGAAATTTTCACAGACTAATGCCGCTATAACAACTAATAATAAAAATAAAATAAAGTTAAAGGCGGTTCCCAAAAAAAATTGCAATGTTAAAATAATATTGTAGGGTTCCCCCACAAAATAGTTATGTTTTGACAACTAAAATACTAGCTTTGAAATTATATAATATGATCAATAGAATTGGTATAAAAATATTATTAAAATCTCGATTATGATTGTAAATGTTTGCTTAGTCAACCCCTAGTATCAGTGGGATGACACTGACAGCTCACTCCAAGCAAGTTTCACGGTGAGATTTTTACAGGATCGCCGGTTGGACAGATACTATTATGCAACCCGACTGATATGAATTTAACTTTAAACGAATGTATTGTAACAAAACTAAAATAACATGGTAGCAGCAATACTGACTGGTAAACAATTCCGATATGATTGTTAGTTCAATTAAAACTCGCCACGTGTACTTTCTGTTCGTTCGATTGTTTTGTAACTTGTTTTGCAATTGTACCCACAAACAAACCTTGCTCGCTGCCAGTTATCGTTGGATTTGGAAAACAAAATTTTGAAGGTTTTGTGGCTTGTTGCAACGTGATTTTTGTATTGATTTTTATATGCTAAAAGTAACATTTTTGTTTCTTTGCCAATTAGAAGAGTCACACCCGAACACCTAAGTTTACAATTGTTTCTGTATGATATGATAAAATACACATTCAAGTAACAGACACAGCAAAAGACACGTTTTTTTGACATTTCTTCTCAGGAGTATAGTCAGATAGGAAATTTAGATTATTGTTTTTTTTTTTAAACAGGATGTGTAAGCAGTGTAAAAGTTATTCCGATATATTATGTATATCCGATTTACAGAATAAATAATTTCATTTAATTTCACTTAACGGCGACAACATTACGTTTTTGTGGGGTTTTAAAATAAAACAGCAAAACAGAAACTTAGAATATCAATTTTCTTTTTTTTCCTAGACTAGTCCTTATATAAGGACTAGTCTTTTTTTCCTAGATTAAAACACCACAAAATAGTAATGTTTTGACAATTAAAATACTAGTTTTGAAATTATATAAAATGATCAATACAATTATCATTAAAAATATTATTAAAATCTCGATTATGATTTTAAATGTATGCTTAGTCAATCCCTAGCATCAATGGGATGACACTGACAGCAGTGACAGCTCACTCCACGCTCACTTCACCTAAGTTTTCACGGTGAGATGGTTACAGAATCGCACTGCAGTATTTTCAAACAAACACTCAAGTTATTCTTATTGTGCATACAACAATCATGGCATGTCCTGTCTAGGCTGCCACAGTTCAATTTATCACCGAGAAGCCGCAGACGATTGCATCAAGTAATAAATTTATTTCCTTCACTCAACGTTTGCAGGACGTTGAAAATATTTTGTTTTCTTTCGTTCATTCCATTGCATGTACGCCAAAATATTTCCATATTTGAAATAAACATACAACAATGTTAAGTTCGCGTTCGCAAAAAATACAGCTAGTATTTAAATCAAGTGTTACTTGCAGTTTTCGTTTCGGTAAAGAAGTAATAAAATTATGATAAATACGGTTCTTTATTATATCGTTGCGAATTGACTCAACAAACCGACGAAAGACGTCATAAATTAAATGTTTTGACGTTTAGGAGTTGCAATAAACATTCTAGTTTTTATTTAACGGTATTATTCCATCCTTGTACAAATATTTTTGTAAAGGAATTTACCTTTTGAATTCGAATTGAATAGAAACAGTTTTGTTTGGAGCTTTATTCTAAGGTAAAAAACCTTTTTATGAAAATATTTTATGGTCTTATTAAGTAATAACTCATAATAATAATATGTAGGTATGAAATAGCTCGTAAAATAAATTACCAGTCAAATCACGTAGGTAGGTAATATAAAAACAATAAAGTAAGGTAGGCCGAGCGACAGTGGTAAAAAACCCGTATAAGCTGGTCTCTTATTCTATTGAAACTCCGTACTACAGAAAATAAATCAGTGAAAAATTCTTGCGGCCTACTGTACCAACAAGTACCTACGTGAAAAGTACACTTTTTGTCCTCCCGGATGACCCTTTCAAATCCGCCCTCTGTTCCCAGTTCAACGAGTTCTAATTATCTGTTAAAATTGAAGTGTTTTCTTTTGTTATACTAACAACTTCTCGTAATTTATGCCTGCCTTAGCATTGTATCTTGAGGAGTCCTTATATTTATTCAGCGATTGTCGACAAAATTCGCAGTGCCTTATCTCCTTTGACTGAAAGTTTGAAGCATCAGTTTAAGTGACAGCAGATATTATACTGGTAACAATTTCAGAATGCATGAATTAGCAGAGTAGCTAATTGTAAAGATCATGTTTGTTGTAACTATATTTGTGGATTTTATAAATGAGGCAGTAAGGGCAGGTTAATTTAACCCAATGATTCCCAAAGTGGTCCAGATGGACCCACAGGGGTCCAGGTGGACCCACAGGGGTCCACGGGAGACTCGACGGGGGTCTACGTCTAGATCTAATCTTCACTTTTTTTGTCGAGTTTTGGGAAAATGGTAGAAACGTGGCAGCAGGGGGTCCGCCGACACCAGCAAAATTTTAAAGTGGTCTATGAGAAAAAAGTTTGGGAACCTCTGCCTTAACCGTTGTATCTACAGGATGATGGTCTTTGGTGACTGTCCTTAACTCTTTGAGATATTTAGGTCTGGATTCACATGTATTTCAAAATTGTACAGTCAGTAAGAAAATGGGCAATTTTCCCAAAAGTTTTTTTGATGCTAATCGATCCTGTTTCTTATGAGGATCACAAATCTCTATATAAGGTTTGAGTACTAGAAAAGTGAGAAATCGAAATAATCTTATCCCATACATATCAAAGAAAATGAGACTCACTTACTTTTTTTTATGATGGATAGACTGGCCGCTATCATGAAGTTTCACAAAAAAAAAAAGAAATTCTCAGCAAACTAATGTAAAATATATATTTCCCTTACTCACAGCATGTCGACACGCTTTCCGTTGCGGTTATCGCCGCTGTACTTAGTTAAGCCATGGTTCATAATTTGCAAGCAGATTAGCATTCACGTAAATGAAACATGCTAATTACTTACAAATTAATTTTAGGGTTCTGGAACGTTCAATGGGATTTACTTTTTGTAGGTACTTTATTTTATTTGGTTAATGATATTTACCTTTCAAACAAACCGCAAAGTACTATATTATTACCTATTCCATTATTATGCTTGAGTTTGCTTTCATTTTTTGATAATTCATCAAAATGACATAAACAAATCCCGCAAACTATTGATTCGTAGCATCGTAGCACCGTAGCAGGTCGTAGCACATTTCAAACATAAATATTTGCTACGCTTTTCCTACGATTACGGTCGTAGCGAGTCACCGCTACGGCTCGCTTCCTCTAGGTAAAAGTCAGGTCAAAGGCAGGAAAAGGAAATGGAAGTAACTACCGACTGCTGAAGAAAAACTCGATTCATGTTTAAATAGCTCTGATTTTACTGAAGAAGTTTCGTTTTTTTGAAAGTTTTATTACCTATATTAAATGTTATACCTAGTTAATTTATTGGCCGTTAAAAAGTACTTTATGCTACGTTACTTTAAATATTTGTGTTTATATTATACTGGAAATGTTTAATTTTAAACTTTAACCTCTAGTGATACCTGAAATCTTTGACACGGAAAGCAAGTATGCTAATGAGCGTGCCTACAAATAGCTTTGCTTTAAAAATTCACGACGCGAAAATTAAGTTCCCAAATTTACTATGCATATTGAAGTTGCGAAATGTCAAAGTTTATTTCAACGGGTAAATAACTTGGGTTTCCAAAGTTTAAAGGACAAGGGCCCTTTATTCTTAATTCAGTATCGCTCTATGGGCGGGTGAAACTGACTTATTATCTAGGAAAAGATGGGAAGGAAACCAGGCCATAATGACCTGAAATGGTCAAATTTAGTGGACAAGTGTAGTGATCCATTACCAATGCTATGCTGTAGGGCAATTAAATGCTGAATATTATTATCATTAAGTTTTAAATTGGTCTGTGATATGACCTGTGATCGGATAATCGGACGCTTATACATATACCTAAAGTTCTTCCCACGAAAGAATAATATGGGCATTCCTTTCTGAATAAATAAGGAATCCCGGATTCCCGGGATTGAAAAAAAAATGTAAAAAACAAACTTAATAGAATTATAGCAGGTGGTTATTTAGATTTAGTATCTTTATTTTTTTTTTTTAATAAATGGAATATTAATAAAAAAATGATAATGTGCACAATGTGGTCAAGTAGTGGAAATTGATTTATCTATCTAAGAGATAAGTGATCGTATCGGCTCCATTGTACTACTTAACCCGGTGGTACGAAACTTTACAGTTTGAATAGCGTATAATTGTTGTTATGTAAAACACTATCACAAAATCCCAAACTCAGCAAATGCATAGTTTTGAGAAACACAATATAGTTTTTGAGAAAAACTATCATAATTACAGAAAATTAAACATATTTATATTATAAAGCTGACATTTTATCACAGATAATGTACGAATTTCACTCCTAGGTCGTTCTGTTTGACGTTCAGACAGAGTGACAGCGGATTTTAATGGTTTTTACTCTAAATACCGTAATATGCAGGTATGATTTTTAGCAATCTCAGGAATTTCAAAAGATTCCGGGATTCGGGATTCTGAAAGGCATGTCCATATTATTCTTTCGGGGGAATAAAAATGAAGTTTAGGTTTATTAGCGCCCGATTATCCGATCACTGGATATGACACAGGAGATAGGTTTTTATAATGGTTTGTAGAGTTACATTATGACAAATTACATTTTGAACATGCTACAGTCCTTTCACAGTAACTTATGTTGCATCACTGTCCAAATCAATGTGATCTTTATTCTCATTATAAGAAAGTTGCTATTTTGTTACTGCCATTGACAAGTCTGTCATAATAATTATGATCTTTATTCTCGTCACAACAAGGTCTTTATTGAGTTAATGCTGTCAGAGGTAAAATTCCTGAGAGCAGACTGTACCTTTCAATGACACCCTTTTTTTTGGGTGGGAAATTATCAAATAAATTCTCCCGCTCTGGGCGGAGCGGGAGGGCGTGTCAGACTTTTACTGACTAAAACCCACCCGTGTTCCTTCAGTTGCCTGTGCCAAGGGCCACGGTAACTCTTTCGAACAACCCGCGACCCTGGCAGGCATCGGCCCTAACAGACACCGTCAGTTAGTGCTGACATCTCTTTGAGGCGCGCGTGGAACACAACGCGCCGTCGACCCGGGCCTGGTCCTTATCGGACGGCGAACTGTTGAATGACACCCTTATGCTGTAATGAGGGCTAGTTCCGTGGTTCCCAGTCCCAGCCATTCTTAGTATTCTCTCATCATCTGCCTAGCCTTTTCCCAACTATGTTGGGGTCGGCTTCCAGTCTAACCGGATGCAGCTGAATACCAGTATTTTACATGGAGCGACTGCCTATCTGACCTCCACAACCCAGTTACTGGGTAATACGATACCCCTAGGTAAGACTGGTTGTCAGATTTTCGGGCTTCTGACACCCGTAACGACTGTCAAAGATCTGCGAATGACAACCGGGACCAAAGGCTTAGCGTGCTTTCCGAGGCACGGAGGGGTCTCGGTATGTAAAGATGGTTACCCATCCACAGACCAACCGCGGCAAGCGTAGATTAACCTGATCGATCGACCTGTGCGGCTGTTATTATTTAGCCACGGGCCACGGGTAGTATTCTCTACTTAATAAAAATCTTATTTTCTACACTGAGAGACAACGCGCAAATTAAACCACTGGGTCTAGAAAAATTAAATGTTGTACAAGGGTTCCTTATGTAACGAAAGTAAGCACTAAGGAAGGACTTTGAAAATTCATCCCCTAAAAGGTATCAGCCGTGCGATTCTGTAACCATCTCACCGTGAAAGCTTGGGTGAAGTGAGCGTGGAGTGAGCTGTCATTCGCTAGGGATTAACGCTATTAAGTGCTCACTTCACTTATGATTTCACGGTGAGATTTTTACAGAATCGACCGGCTGATCATAATTCTCTTGCTCTCTGTCCAAATTATTTGAGGTCGACGCAACATTTCTTTTTCTTCCATACTTCTCTATTAGTCGTCATCTCGGTAGTCACCCTCCTCACCATATCATCATTCACACAGTTCATCCAGTTTCTTTAAAGGATGTCTAAAGAGGTTAAATAGGTGATGAACGTTATAACAGAAGTTCTTCATTTTTGCCGATCGGAAATACAACAGGCACACAGCTTGTAAATAATAAAATATAAAATTCAACCCGCACTAACACTGTTGAGTACAAACTCAGTTTGAGCATTCCGCTTCTGACCACATGATTGTTTATTCGTGCTCGAAGATCAAACATGCTCGATGACCGAAAACGTCGAGCACACTTTTTGAATGTTTAGACCCATTCAACCATATTCTCTGCATAACGCGCTGTTGATAATTTTAGCTTTCTGAATTGCGACCTCCGAAATATGGTATGATGGGTTCAAAACGGGGATACATTTTCCATTGATGTGAATCTTTGTTAATTTATAAATTTGTTATAAGTGCTCGTGGCTAATAACAGCTGTACGTGACGATCGATCAGGTTAAGCCACGTTTGCCGCGGTCTGTCCGTGGTGGGTGACCATCTTTACATGCAAAGACCCCTCCTTGCATCGGAAAGCACGTTAAGCCGCTATTTCCGTACACAAGACTCACTATAGACAGGGTGCGTTCCTATGATTTACCTACATACTCGTACTTAGGTAAGTTTAATGACAAAAAGGGGCATTAATCTCGCACCTAAAATATAAAAACCTGTCTGCATCATTAAAATAATAACAACGAAAAATAAGCAAACAACAACATATTCTTTAACACAAAGTCTTTATATTTTGCAGTTCAAAAAGCCGATCATTAGAATAGCACCAGCGGCGACGGAATAATAGCGACAAAACGCATAGCAAGCGAGAAAATATCCCTAGATTTTTCTACCGATATTTCTGTATGCGAGACTGACTATAGATGGGGTGCCTTCCTATATTTCCTATGTACATTACCTACTTACGTACATTTTTGTAGAGGAAAGGTTACATTTCCACGTCAGTGACATTTAGGCGGTGACGCAGGCAAGCACGGCCAGCTTTGCGAATTGTATCGGGGTAGGATCGATAACCGTAAACCTGCGACAGCTTACACAAATTTTTATGGCAGTGTGTCTGTTCTTTTGCTTGGGATATGACATCTTATTTTACTGTAGAGACGTGAGAGAACGTTATGAGATTTTAAATCATCGTTAGGAAAAAAAGGCCTTAAGTTATAGTTTTTTTTTTTACATTTAAATAAAAAGGATGATTTTTATCTATTGTGTAAAACTTCTGTTGTTAAGCTATCTGTGAAACTTATTTGAGTAGGTACCTACCACACCCTCAAATGCAAGAGAGACTCGCAGATATGATTTAACCCCTATTATTTAAACGATCCTTCAGGGACTCCGAGCTGGCCATGCTTGTCGAAGGGCCGATGGCTGGTGGACCAGACGAGTCCTGGAGTGGAGACCGCGTATCGGTAAGCGTAGTGTGGAACGCCCCCCAGCTAAATGGACGGACGACCTAAAGAGGATGGCTGGGTCGGGCTGCATGCGGAAGGCGGAGGACAGGGTGTTGTGGCGCAGCCTGGGAGAAGCCTATGTCCAGCAGTGGACTGCGATAGGCTGAGTTGATTGATTGATTTAAACGATTTAGTTAGATTGACGAAGATTTTGAACATAATGACCTGCAAATCGAGTAGCTGTAACCCCAAAATGATAAATGCCAATCAATCACATTTCTTAGACCGCGGGGTATTTGCGTGACACACTTAATAATAGCAATGGCTTTCAGTTTAACAGTTCAAGAACATTCATTGCGTTATTTACGTTGTTGAGCAGACAAATTTTTCGAACATATGTAACAATGGATTAGCAATATCCCTCAAAATCATTTAAATTGTGGTAGAAAATGTGTGACGCAATTAAGGTGCAGAATTAATTTATAATGTAAGCTCATCAGGTAAGACTGTAAGCGTCGTATGCCCGATTAATTTGTGTAATCTCCAGCACAGTTTCAATAGGCAATTATGAATGTGTGTCTAAATTAAGCACATAATTACTGTTATCCAAACGTTAACTTGATTTGATCAGTGAATTTTAGATTAAAATACATTGTACTTGTAAACATCTACTAGGTACAGCACAGTAGGCGTTCATAAAAGTACTGTATTATTATTTATTTATTTAAACTTTTCGCACAAAAGGTACAAAGGTGGACTTAATTAGATTGGATTAGTATTGGATTGGATTAGGATTTTGGATTAGATTAGGTTTTGATTAGATTTTTTAAAAATCCGTCATTCAACTCGGCCTATTGCAGATTTTCACGGCTGGACAATTTTTTTTTTTTTTAAATATCCGTACACCCAATACTCACTCAAAAGCTTATCAGTCGCCTTCAATTCATCAGCCTGTATAGCCGGTGGGTGTAAAATAAAATCTACGTTCGTAATCCCGAAATTCACACGTAGGTACAGTCAGCGGCACGTAACTTGGCAAGGTTTTGCCGTAGTGGGAATAAGTTTGCGCATGTACACTTAGTGCAACAACAAAAAATATCACTTTTATTGCTTGTAATTATTCTACGGTTATTTCCATAATTTATTTTAAACACGCCTGTTTAGAAGAAAGTTAAAGAAAGGAGAGGAAAAGGGGAGGACTCTTGCCAAGTTATGTGCCGGTTACTGTAAGGGATTAGTTTGCCAGCATGTTACAATAACTTTTACATGAAAGATTCAAAAGCTCACCCACGTGCTTTAAAGTTATAGCAATACTTGGACTTTCGTGTTATATTAAATGTCAAAGATAAGAGTTTACGATAGCGCTTGCATAAGTCTCACGATAACCAGCATTGAGAGAAAACATTTTACAGAAATATATTTCAGAATTTTTGTTGTAAATATGTACCTATGTACATGGGAATACGTAGTCAGTTCCAAAACTATCTGATGAAAGTGTAAACAAACACTGTTCAGCTTAAATTCTTACGAAATCACGCTCTAAAGGGAATTAGAAACACATTCATCTGTATTAGGAAGTTTTCAATGTTCTATCTCAGCACCACTTTTTTCAACGATTATTTAACTGAAAACGAAAAATCATCGACGAAAATTCAGGTTATAAACATAACACAAGATAGATGCCAATGAAAAACATCTTTAAGGTGATTTAAAATTGGAATTTCGGGTTTAAGTTTTCAAATAATCCAATCAAATCCCAAACAAATTGACATCCACCGGTATATTTTCTGATCCACGTGTTTACAATTCAACCAGACACTTTTGAAACAGACTGTACGTGTTCCTGTACTGTTTTATCCATTCAAATCGTGCGTTGAGTAGTTGAAAGCGCACAAATCATTGAACGTACCACGTCTATTATGGAAAATGTAAAACGGCTAGTTTTGCCTGCGTTATGTATGCAAACGAATGGATATCACTCCCGATCGACCTGACTCTTTCGGTCACTGGTATTTATTGTGTGCAGTGTGCACTGCGAGGGAGCAGCTCTGCTTTGATCTGCCAACACAAACATCTATCATCCTCTATAGTTCGTATAAACTTTTCACTATGAAATACAACTCCAGAGAGAACTTTCAAAGATATGAAGCTCGTTTTACGTTTGACCTATCACAAGGTAATAAATCTATTATATTCGCTGAGCTCGAGACTCGGTAATTCTGATGAAATATATTCAATTTGTGTAAGTCGTTTCAATTTACAAATGTGGAGTTATTAATTTTGACATGCCATACCTTTTTGCGAGTTTTGTTTCTGCTGTTTCTTATTTTCGGGGGATAAAAATAAAATTGACTATCTTCGTAAAGTTGTGTTTACGTCAACGTAAAATGTATTTCCTGATAGTTATTGGCGCTGATTCTCTTGTTCACAAACTAAACTAAATTGAAGTTCTGTGCATCTTTTTCTTTCTATTTCATTATGAAAAGGACAGAAGATAAATATCAGTTTGGTCCTGTCAAATTAGTCAGCGCCTGACGTACATTGACGTATGTTTAGTAGCCAATTGTTTAATCACGTCTAAACTTGTCTATGGAGTATCTTAATTTGGCAAGACTTAACTAATACATATTTATCTTCTGTCCTTTTCTTAATGCAAAAGAAAGAAAAAGATGCACTGAACTTAAATTTAGTTTAGCTTGTGAAGAAGGGAATTGGCGCCAATATCTAATTATAGATGCTTCTACACAAAACGTAGTAGTACTAGACCTTTAGCAAAAAATTATCCTTATTGCGATACACTTGCTATCAATTTCTTAATTATTATAATATCACCTCAACACACATTACAATTTTTGCCATCCCAACTTTTACCCCCTTTATTCCTAAGGTAATGATTATCGACTGTTTAACCATACATTTTTGACGTTTAAACGTCTCTTAACTTTAATCATCGTTTATAAATAAAACCCTAACTATACATTAACTAGCATTTAAATAATTACACTTTTACTTGGTGTGGTGTGGGTGTACAAATTAATACAAGTGTTAAAACGTACAAATGAGCTCTTACAAACATTACAGGGCGGGCCGCATCACCGGCTACTGATTTGATTGATGACAGCGCACCGCACTTGGCGAGTCGTGATGTAAGCGGCAGTTGTACACAATAGCCGTTTATTGGCGTCACTTCGACGTATTGATTATTGAGTGGAAGGTTTTGAATCAAGTGATTTTTTTCCGAGCAATGGAAAACATAACGTGTAAATCATTTTAAAGATTCGGTTTAAAAAGTTTAGGTAAACTAATTTGACTGTCGCTTTTATCTAATCAAAGATGCCATCTACTTACAAAATATTCAAAAAGTTTCCATGGTAAAGTCATGGAGGCTAACACCTCTGCAGTACTTACACTAGGTGAACTACAATTTTAACACTAAACACCCCCAAACGTAATAACAATAAAACTGCTGTATCTGGTTCAGTGTCCTTCAACTGATTAACAATTACCAGTCCACTGATTAACTTACATTAATTGAAAAGCCCTAAAACGTACAAATGACTCTTACTACCTGCTTAGGTAGTACATTACTGGGTGGCCCGTATCATTGGCCAGTAATTTAATTGATAAAAGCGCACCGCACTTGACGAGTCGTGATGTAACGGGCAGTTGTATACAATGGCTGGTTATTAGCGTTTTCGACGTACCCACGGCAAATACTTGATAATTTCGCGGGAAGTTTTAAATCAAGTGATGACAAAGACAAAGGGATTTTTTTTTAGTTTTGACGCTTATATTTCTAGGTGAAGTAACATTTTAACAATTAGGTACCAGTCCATTAATAACACGTTACACTAAATGCCCACAGACGTAATAACAATGCAACTTCTAGCGTCTTGTTCAGTGTCCTTCAACCGAGCAAGTGACACAAATTGAAAAGCGTTAAAACGTATATATGAATCTTTCTACCTAAATAACTTCGAAGGTATATTACAGGTTGGCTCGCTTCACCGCCTAGTAATTTGATTGATGAGAGCGCCCCGCACTTGGCGAGTCGTAATGTACAGACGCCAGCACATCAAGCTACCCGAAACTGTCAGATTTTCCCAATCAACTTTGAACCTTATGGTTTAACGCTAAAGTTGAAAATCTATTAAAGAAATCTGACAGATTGTAGTAGCTTGATGTGCTGGCGTCTGTACCTAAGCGGCAGTTGTACACAACCAGGGCTCGGAAACCGGTTGAAATTCTTAACCGGTTACGGTCATTGACCCCAAACCGAAATCGATTTAGGTTAAGGTTTGCACTTTACCGGTTTTTACCGGTTTTTGCAGGAAACCGGTTTTTCATGAATTTTGGTTTTGAAAGTGAAAATTAACCGGTTAAACACCCCCCGCCCCCTAACTAAGCAAGTCGCAACATGAATCTACCCGCACCATTTAAGTTCTCCGGTTGTATTTGACGTCCTCAGATCAAATATTTTTTTTCCTAATGTTTTCTGGGGTACTAAATGTACTAATGTCACTATAACTTTGTTGGAAGTGTTAAAAAAGTAGACGAAAAATATTTACGACTTACGGAATTAACCGGTTAATTTGGGTGTCAAAACCGTTTGTGCTTATGTAACCGGTAACCTTTGTCATTTGGGTTACATATGAACAGTTCACTTGTTTAACCGGTTAATGAGGGAACGATATATTTACCGGTATTTCATCGAAATTAACCGCTCTTTTTAAACCGGTTCAGAGCCCTGTACACAACAGCCGGTTAATAGCGTAGCGAATACTTGATTATTGAGTGGAAGGTTTTGAATCGAGTGATTTTTTTCAAGCAAAAACATAACGTATTAATCATTTTGAACATATGGTTTAAAAAAATTACACAAAATAAGGATTTTTTTTAAGACAGGCGGCTGCTTTGACGTATTTGACTCTTGCTTATATTTCTAGGTGAACTAACATTTTAAAATGACTAGTCTACTATCTATCTCTCAGAGGGGCTTGTGGCTAAGTAATAACAGCCGCACGGGTCGATCGATCAGGTTAAGCTACGCTTGCCGCGGTTGGTCCGTGGATGGGTGACCATCTACACGTACCAAGACCCCATCGTGCCTCGGAAAGCATGTTAAGTCGTTGGTCCCGGCTGTCATTCGTGAATCTTTGACAGTCGTTATGGGTAGTCAGAAGCTCAAAAGTCTGACAACCAGCCTTACCAAGGGGTATCGTATTACCCAGTAACTGGGTTGCGGAGGTCAGATAAGCAGTCGCTCCATGTAAAATACTGGTATTCAGCTGCATCCGGTTAGACTGGAAGCCGACCCCAACATAGTTAGGAAAAGGCTAGGCAGATGATGAGTCTGCTATCTATCTCTCTATACAACGTGTAACTAATCGCTCTGCTCGTTATTCTGAATAAACAAATAGTTTGATCAGAATAACGAGCAGAATCAATTGAACCACTTTTTAATATAGGTCACATTTTTCAAAAAATCTTCATTAAAAACGTTGCCGTGTCTATTTAATAATAGGTCAAGCAAGCCAATGTCAGCGCGGCGCAGCGGCCCGGTGACGACTCCTCCCTCGGTAAAGCGTCGTCGCAGACGCAAGAAACGATCAGAATAGCCAGTAAAACTAAAACAGCACATAAAACCTTTACAATTTTTTTAATGACTTATTTTCTGTCTGAAATAGGTTAATTGAATTAAATATCAGTAGGGGTGTCTGAGGTTTTGCGCATTTAACGTTACACGTTGTATAATATCTATCCGTCACTCTTACTACCTACTTAGAAAGTGCATTACTGGGTGGCCCGCATCACCAGCCAGTAATTTGATTGATGAGAGCGCACCGCACTTCTCGAGTCGTGATGTAAGCGGCAGTTGTATACAATGACCAACCGGTTATTAGCGTCACTGCGTCATATCCACAGCGTATTATTGATTATTGAGTCGAGTTTTCAACGAATAAGCATACATTTTTTATTAAAGCTTAAGTTTTTATTGTAATTTTAATATTCAGATACACATATCATTTTGTGGGGGATTAATATTATAGAAGAGATTAACTTTTATGGTTGCTGATGATTGGAAACTGAGGGGTATTTTTCAGATAGTCGACAGTTACTGATTGTATTTTAAGTTTTGTAATGTTTATAGTTTCAAGATTAAGCTAAAGATGGACTAGATACCTACTGCTACTAACAGAGTTGAATTTGAAGCTTAACCCTACAGTGTATGATCTTATCGGCTTAAAAAAATACATTAGCCTGCAAATATCATGCCATTTCTCGAAAAAATATTTAGAAAAATCATAACTCAATAGAAACGTATGTTTTTGTGTATGCCACATCATGCATTATAATGTGAATCTGTGTTACTTAGTATCAATGAAATTACAAGATTACATGTAAAATGACAAAATACGAACATGAAGTTACCTCTACTAATTATTTCGACACTGCAAATTCAATTTTATAATTTTTTTGCGATTATTATATGCCGCTCGTTAATCGTATTCAAAGTACCTACCGATTTGAAGAAAACATAAATAAATGTTTATTCAGATCTATCCAAAATATATGGTACTAAATTCGAAACTGAAATACATAATAGTTAATCTTATCAACACTAGATCACGCTCCTTGGATCGATTTTTTAAATATAAGACATTTTTCGGTATGTCCCATATGTGGGACACTATGCGCTGTAGGGTTAACTTTGTGGTGAAATTAACTAACAATAATTTATGTAATTCCCAATTTAAAAACCTGCTTAATTAACAAGAAATCCCGCTAATTGAGCCTTTGACTCTCACTTTAAAAACTCAATAGAAATGACAGTATCCATTAAGCAATCGCCATAATGACTGATGAGGTAAACTTCAAAAAATAAAAGGTGGTATTAAAACATCGATAATGTATGGAAAGAGTCCGGTGATGCCTGGACGTCAGCTGATAAGGTAACATGAAGGTACAGTCAACACATCATTGGTAACATTTTCACATCAGTGGTGACTCCCGGCCACCGTAGACGCGGGCTTGCGGACGGCGAGTAATGGGCAGTTTGCCGTCCGGTAAGGACCAGGCCCGGGTCGACGGCGCATTGTGTACCACGCGCGCCTCAAAGAGATAAGGTTGACTGGTAGAAAATGCCTCAGGCATTAAGTCCGCCTTTGTACAGTACTTTTATACTTGTGCATAAAGTTTTAATAAATAAATAAATAAAATATGAACAGTAACTGACGAGGTCTGCTAGGGCCGATGTCTGCCAGGGTCGCGGATTGTTCGAAAGAGTTACCGTGGCCCCTGGCACTGGCAACTGAAGGAACACGGGAAAAGTCTGACACGTCCCCCCGCTCCGCCCAGAGCAGAAGAAGTTATTTGATAATTTCCCACCCAAAAAACACAACAACAACATTTTGAAATTGACAGCGTCTTGACGTCGTAGTAGTAAGGATGATTTTGCGAAGCATTGGTGTCGTTAACTGTACATAACGAAGGGAAAATTACCAGCTGATGGTTACTACGAGGCGGCACTCAATTAAATGTCAATAATTTAAAGCATTATAGAGAAGACATGAGTATAAATTATATCGATTTTGTAATCAACAGGTGATTTCGTCAGTAATCTGTTTGAGGTGTAAATTACGGCTTGTTTTTATTGATTTGTGAGGCGAGTTTTTCCATTGACGGCGGTAAATATTGGAGGTCAGTCAAGATTTATGCACCTACTTTCTTAGCAAATAAACGATTAGGTATGTAGTACATATTTTGGAGCTCCGTAAGTTTTTCAGAACAATATCTTTCTCTGGTTTTGCATTACCCTGACTACCTACTCGAAACGTTCTTGAGAATATTTCTGGAGTACCTACAACAAAACTTTTTTTTGGGTAATTGGCTATTATGTTGGGCTATGACGGACCCAGCAAGAGTCACGATTAGTAGGTATTCTTAAGTAGGGCCAACTAAAGCAGTCAGGTTACACTTAAATGCATGAAGAATTTATTTCTCTCGGGAAAAATATATCTGCTAGGAAAAAAAAAAACTATAAGTATTGTTTTCGATACAATATGCATTAGTGATACAAATTATACGCATAATTTCTCACTAAATATTGACTGTGTTGTGAAATACTGTGAAGCAGTCGTTGGACTCTCTTGCGACAGTAAAGTGACAAAAGTCCGTGATTTCAGAACTGTCATGTGTCAAACCTCACTTTTTCGGTACAAAAATAAGTAACGGTATGATTGATTACTCTGCCGAGCTTTACAACGAGAAATAAAAACACGGAACGGTTGAGAACGCATTGTATCGTTTTCGAAACTCTATGCATGTAAGGGTTAACAACATCCCATGCCACCCTCCTGGTACCAAAATTGTCTACTGGTGTTGATAACTATTAAACCAAGATATCGATGCGCAACCTGTGACTATGGATTCAGTACTGCGATTCTGTAACCGTCTCATCGTGAAAACTTAGGTGAAGTGAGCTGTCAGTGTCATCCCACCTGATACTAGGGATTGACCAAGAATACATTTACAATCATAATCGAGGTTTTAATAATATTTTTTTATGGTAATTCTATTAATCACTTTTTATAATTTCAAGCTAGTATTTTAATTGTCAAAATATTACTGTATGGGGATTTTTCTAGGAAAAAAAAGAAAGAAACAACAGTATTAATATTCTGACAAATTTTCTGTTTTGCTATTTTACGTATATTCAAAAACCCCACAAAATAGTAATGTTTTGACAGTTAAAATACTAGCTTTGAAATTATATAAAAAGGATCAATAGAATTCGCATAAAAAATATGATTAAAATCTCGATTATGATTGTAAATGTATTCTTGGTCAATCTCTAGTATCAGGTGGGATGACAATGACAGCTCACTCCACGCTCACTTCACCTAAGTTTTCATGGTGAGATGGTTACAGAATCGCACTGCAGTGCGTATTACCTTACTACTAGTAAATAATTTAAAATTTCAAAAATTGCGACACATAAAACGAAAATATTTAGTGATAAATGATCAGTTACAACAGCATTTATATACTACCTCTTCTTTCTTGTTGGTATACGTTGCTTGGCCGGCATAAATATTAGACTATTCAGGCACAACAATACGCTATAGATTTCAATTTAAGTCTGCAAAGTGCTCAATGGATATTCAAAGTCGGTCATCGATTTTGGTACGTACTGTTGACTATTACTGTTACAAGTTCTCTTTTTTTTAAACGGAAAATCCAGTATGGCGGATGTTAAACGTCACGTCATGTCGAGACAGTTTTGACAATAGCGCTTAGTGAATGCACATTTTTGCAAGAGATAATGCAGAGTCGATTTGTTAGGTACTGCCGTGCGATTCTGTAACCATCTCACCGTGAAAGCTTGGGTGAAGTGAGCGTGGAATGAGCTGTCATTCGCTAGGGATTAACACTATCAAGTGCTCACTTCACTTATGATTTCACGGTGAGATTTTTACAGAATCGACGGCTGGAATGTTTTTTTTTTTTTTTTGTTAAATAAAAACTGACAAATTAGGTGCTCGAAGATGGACTGCTGTTATTATAAGGTAATTATGAACACAACTCTCACAACGAAACGAATCGACTAGCATTTGATAGCAAATTAGTTTCGTTGTGAGAGTTGTGTTTCAGTAATTAATACCTAATTACGTACTTAATTAATTTAGGTTTAAGTAATCAAATAATTTTCCTGTTGACAGCTTTGCGGACGAATTCATTAATGCCCTATGATTTTTTCCTTTCCTTTTTTATACTGTTGAGAGTATTATTTTAAGAATGTTATCTTATATATGTAAATAATACCTTATTTCAAGTTTAAAAATAAAAGTAAATACATGTATTTTTAATTGCTCTCCCTCCGCTTGGACAGGGAAGTAGACTAAGCCAGCATGTAAACTAAACTCGCTAGATTTTGTCAGTTTAATGACTTGTTTTATACAATCTGTCAAATTTCTTGAATAGATTTTCAACTTTATCACTTTAGTATAAGGTTCAAAGTTAATTGGGAAAATTTGACAGTTTTGGGTAGCTTGATGTGCTGGGGTCTGTACTTACGGCTGCATATCCGCATATCCGCTCCGATGTCGACAAATCTAAAGATCGGTAACAATAGAAAAAGTAATTGTGTCTCATTAGTGACAGCTGAGCTAATATCAAGCTATAATTTCCAGTATAAGCTGACTGAGTATTGAACCAATGCTAGCTTCACGTATAATAGGTGATCAGTTTGTATTGGTGATGTTTAGCTTGATTATGTCGCCGTCTGTACCGTCTGCGATACCGTAGCAAGTTTTCTAACAGTTCAATGACATTTTCATTAAACTGTCTCGTAGAACTACGGGCTTGCGTTACGTGTCATTGGGCGATAAGATTTAATAGTTTTTGTACAGACGCCAGCACATCAAGCTACCCGAAACTGTCAGATTTTCCCAATCAACTTTGAACCTTATGCTTTAGCGCTAAAGTTTAAAATCTATTAAAGAAATCTGACAGATTGTAGTAGCTTGATGTGCTGGCGTCTGTACATAAACTGAAAATCAGAGTCGCCATTATAAAACCTGTTAATTTCGCATTCCTGTCTAGGTTTTGTAGTAAGCTAATTAGAGGTCGTTGACCCAGTCTAGAACGAAAGATCAGATGTGGGCAGACCGAAGGTTTTTTTTGTGTTCGTGTCAACGAATATTATGTTTTTTTTTTGCTGCTGTGAGATCTTTTTAGATAAAGGGTTTTTCAAACCAGCCGGTCGATTCTGTAAAAATCTCACCGTGAAATCATAAGTGAAGTGAGCACTTAATAGTGTTAATCCCTAGCGAATGACAGCTCACTCCACGCTCACTTCACCCAAGTTTTCTCGGTGAGATGGTTACAGAATCGCACGGCTGTTCTCGATTTCTAGGTGTAAGTTTCTGGTTTCTATAGCCAAGGGAGACAGGGTATATCGGAATGGCTATACTGCATGAACAAAATTACATAACAATCGGTATCTTTTCTCAGAATGCAACCGCAAAGATTATACATCTTAGGTTTTATGGAAATTTCCTGGAAACTCTCGCTTTCGGTATTTATGACTTACTAAAATGCTTTTTATATATCTTGCCGAGTCCATGTAAATGGGCTCCACCTATTTTATTCGTTATTCACTTAAAACTTTGCCCTAAGTTTGTATCCTTCCTTGTCCAGTAAGTACTTAGGTCATCATCTGCCTAGCCTTTTCCCAACTATGTTGGGGTCGGCTTCCAGTCTAACCAGATGCAGCTGAATACCAGTATTTCACATGGAGCGACTGCCTATCTGACCTCCACAACCCAGTTAGTGGGTAATACCCCCTTGGTAAGACTGGTTGTTAGACTTTCGGGCTACTGACGACCCGTAACGACTGTCAAAGATCCATGAATGACAGCCGGAACTAATGGCTTAACGTGATTTTCGAGGCACGGAGGGGTCTTGGTATGTGAAGATGGTCACCCATCCACGGACCAACCGCGGCGAGCGTAGCTTAACCTGATCGATCGACCCGTGCGGCTGTTATTAGTACTAAGGCATCATCATCTGCCTAGCCTTTTCCCAACTATGTTGGGGTCGGCTTCCAGTCTAACCGGATGCAGCTGAATACCAGTATTTTACATGGAGCGACTGCCTATCTGACCTCCACAACCCAGTTACTGGGTTATACGATACCCCTAGGTAAGACTGGTTGTCAGACGTTCGGGCTTCTGACTACCCGTAACGACTGTCAAAGATCCACGAATGACAGCCGGGACCAACGGCTTAACGTGCTTTCCGAGGCACGGAGGGGTCTTGGTGTGTGAAGATGGTCACCCATCCACGGACCAACTGCGGCAAGCGTAGCTTAACCTGATCGATCGACCCGTGCGGCTGTTATTAAGTACTTAGGTATGCAATAAATAAAGTAGGTACCTACGTCGTCAGTAAATAGAAATGCTACTAAAGTACCATGACGCATTAAAAATTATGTGAAATATAATTCCATGAAGAACGTGTTTAAGTATTGCTATGCTAAATAATTATGCTTTTATACCTTACCGATTAAAATAATATGACAGGCGCTTAACCAAATTATCATGTTGATAAAATGTTTGGCTTTTATATTTTTATTTTTGAAAATCATTACGTCATAAATAATAAAATAAATAATAATTTTTTTTCATGTTCTTTTTTACTTCTCCTATGTGTTTCTTTTTTACTTCTCCTTTCGCAGGTCTGCTGGAAGAAATATCTTAAGAAATAAGCAGTACCTTTCTACTCAAATTATAATTATGTCATATCCATATGTATTTTAATGCGTGTACATAAATAATAAAATAAATATTTATTAAAAAATATATAAGATAAGTTAAAATAATGTTTATTTGCCAAAAACAGTGGTCACGTTTCCTTACGTTTATAAGGCATAGAAATTAGTACAGTTTTGCATAAAATAATGTAATTTTTATTCCTAGTAGTTAAGACTTACGTACCTGAACTAGGTAATCTTGTGTTTCAGACTAGAAGACTTAAATAGTCTTTTAAAATGAATAAATAATCAATAGTTGACAATAAACAAATAATTATATGTATGTTGAGTAATTTTAAGGGCATATTATTCAACAGTCTGATAATTTTTATCAGAAGAATAAATATGACAGTTTGACATATTTTCTATAAAAAAGCTGTCAAACTGTCATATTTATTCCTCAGAAAAAAAAATATCTGACTGTTGAAAAATCAGCCCCAAATAGAATATTATTTTAAATCAACTGTATACTTTGGTAGCAGTGCTCTTCTTCTGTTCTGTATTTCCCTATTGCTGTTTTATAAATCGAATGTCTAGTGTCAGTTAAAGAGTAGTGTTTGTATGCAAGCCTATTATCCAGCACCGATCTAGGTTTTTGCTCAAGGGGGGCAAATCTCAAGCCGTGAGTGATAGCCTATTAAAAAAACCTTCGGCACCAATTTTCTGTAAACTCAAGAACGTGGCCCTCTTCTCGAGGATGACTAGAACTTATCTATATCTTAGTATCACACTAATAAAGGCGAAAGTTTGTGTGTGTGTGTGTATGTTTGTTACTTCTTCACGCTCAAACGGCAGGACCAATTTTCATGAAATTTGCCACACAGATAGTTTATAACCAGGATTAACACATATAATACTTTTATCCCGATATTCTTACGGGATCGAGACTTATGCGGATAAAACCGCGGGGCGCAGCCAGTAATAATATCAAAGAAAAAACAGGTTATAAAACTATGTGTACGGGTCAACCACCGTACAGTACGTTTACCTGGGTCATCATAATTGCGCCACCCGTTCAGTATGTTTCCATCATTTATATTATTGCACTTACACCGCAATAGTTCAGTACGTAATTCGGCGACATACCGTGCGCGTGACTCATAATCCCATATCGTCCACCATTCATCCTAGTATAAATTAATCTTAATCTTATAAATGTGGAAACAGACAATACAGTGAATTTATTAACCTTAAACTGACTTTCATCTCTTATCTCATCCTTTATCTCTATCTTAACCCAACCCCGAACACTATGTTTATGTTTAATTTAGACACAGCTTGGTCTACTAGGTATTGTATATTATTTTTTATTTTTTTGTGGTTGTGGTTTTCTATGTATCGAATGCTGCACCGGTTGACGTCATCACGTCAACGCCTGCTGGCGCTGAAACCCAGCGCTGGGGCTCTCGCATAGGGTCTTTTAGCATTTATGCTGAGCGATTACCGTTTTGCGTGGATGTGACGCATATTTTCCCCAGCTTGTTTTTTTTTTCGTGTTTGTGTTCTTTCTCTGCGTTAAATTTACTGCAAATAAGCGTATTTTCTTTCTAAGTTCGAGAGGGGGAGGGGGGAGGAGGCAATGCATCCGTCCCCCTGTATCCGCGCCTGCTATTATCATGATACGATACTTCGCGCTTTATCCATAAGCAGCCTAAATTTCTGCACGAATGTAAGAAAAAAACTGGTATTTACTACAGTGTTAACAAAACACCTTGCAAAAAGTTGAACCGATTTTTCTAGATTTTTTTGAGACAGTTTAATAAACCATGAGGTGGTACTTACATTTTATCTTTGTGTTACTTAATCTATGAATATTAAGCCTTCGTATGCCGAACATAGAACCGCGCGATACACAATGGCTTTTTAATTGTTTCTGTAATGACGGCATTCAATCTGTTAATAACAATGGCTATATTTATTAGGCAGAAAGAGATAACTGAACAAATCTAGACGGTCTTAAAATTTGTGGCCCATCAGGTTAAGTTAAATTAACATTCGCAAAATGTCAACGACATTTTGATTGCACAATACGTACATAACTACGCTATAGCGTTAGTATTTCAGCAATTGTGGAACGTATAGCTAGTATTAGATGCCACAAGTCCCAGAATTTTTACCTAATTGTAGAACTTAACACCATTTGATTTTAATAGAACCCTCTGCCTAAAAGCCAAGGTCACACTCCAACAAAAAACAGCCCACAACCACAAAATAATCGATAGAACCTATCCTAACATGATTACTTCAGCTAATGAAGTGTTCGTCATCGCGGCACGTCACTAGTCATCGTATCGATCGTCACGTCGATATCTGCATAGGCAGTCCTTGACACGGCCGGCCGTGTCGCTACACTACCTGTCAGATTTCTATTTAATCTATGCTCGCTTTGATATTAGTTTCGTGAATATTTTAACATCTGTGTTACGTGCAGAAACTGCTCTGTGTAATTATAACACTATTAGTTTAAAGGCTATTTGTTCTGTGTTTGATTGACTGTGATTGTGTATGGGTAGTAATGATTATATTTATTTGTTGGTAGTTTGTTTTTAAATGAAAATTGAGTTGATTTTAAATAAAACATGATCTAAGCGTTTTTAATGAACAATATGGGGTCACCCATATTGTTCATTAAAAATTGACGAATAAACATCATCATCTGCTTAGCCTTTTCCCAAATATATTGCGGTCGGCTTCCAGTCTAACCGGATGCAGCTGAATGCCAGTATTTTATATGGAGCGACTGCCTATCTGACCTGCACAACCCAGTTACTGGGTTATACGATACCTCTTGGTAAGACTGATCGTCTGACTTTCGGGCTTCTGACTACCCGTAACGACTGTCAAAGATCTACGAACGACAGCCGGGACCAACGGCTTAACGTACCTACTTTCCGAGGCACGGACGGGTCTCCAATGTTCACGAAACTCTGAATAATTTAAAACTGCATTAAATAAACTTGCACAGCTTTAATAAAACCTGTCTTAACTGAAAGTTTTATCACCTATAGAACGGACCGTAACCACTTAGTGTAAGCAATTTAAAATCCATGTATGTTAGTAACCACAGGTTAAACGAAGCAATTTTAAAGTTTAGTGCAGCCACATAGTAATACTTTGTGGTTTTATGTGTATAAAAATAGTGATAGTGCATATAACTTGTCCCAGTAAAATAATATCTCTAAGGCCTTCTCATAGGCACTGTCACAGAACTGCTATTAAATTGCAGTTCAGTTCATTCATATACTGGGTGTATTTTGACAGTATTTTTGACAGTATAACAATATCTCTAAGGCCTTCTCATTGGCTCTGTCACAGAATTTCTAATAAATTGCAGTTCAGTTCATTCATATACTGGGTGTATTTTGACAGTATTTTTGACAGTGTAACAATATCTCTAAAGCCTTCCCATGGGCACTGTAACAGAACTGCTAATAAATTGCAGTTCAGTTCATTCATATACTGGGTGTATTTTGACAGTATTTTTGACAATGTAACAATATCTCTAAGGCCTTCCCATGGGCACTGTAACAGAACTGCTATTAAATTGCAGTTCAGTTCATTCATATACTGGGTGTATTTTGACAGTGTTTTTGACAACGTAATAATATCTCTAGGGCCTTCCCGTGGGCACTATCACAGAACTGCTAATAAATTGCAGTTCAGTTCATTCATATACTGAGTGTATTTTAACAGTATTTTTGACAATGTAACAATATCTCTAAGGCCTTCCCATGGCACTGTAACAGAACTGCTATTAAATTGCAGTTCAGTTCATTCATATACTGGGTGTATTTTGACAGTGTTTTTGACAACGTAATAATATCTCTAGGGCCTTCCCGTGGGCACTATCACAGAACTGCTAATAAATTGCAGTTCAGTTCATTCATATACTGAGTGTATTTTAACAGTATTTTTGACAATGTAACAATATCTCTAAGGCCTTCTCGTGGGCACTGTCCCAGAACTGCTAATAAATTGCAGTTCAGTTCATTCATATACTGGGTGTATTTTGACAGTATTTTTGACAATGTAGCAATATCTCTCAGGCCTTCTCATGGGCACTGTCACAGAATTGCTAATAAATTGCAGTTCAGTTCATTCATATACTGAGTGTATTTTGACAGAGTTTTTGACAGTATAACAATATCTCTAAGGCCTTCTCATGGGCACTGTCACAGAAATGCTAATAAATTGCAGTTCACTTCATTCATATACTGGGTTTATTTTGACAGTGTTTTTGACAACGTAAATAGCGCAATGAATGTGAATGTTGTTCATTCACATGCATTGCGCTATTTACATTGTCATGCAGACACATTTTTCAAACATATGAAGCAATGGATTAGGAATCCTTCGGATTGCCATTGAAATTGCACTACGCAATTGCTGCACTGCATAGGTATATGTACTATTAGAGATTTATATTATTTGAAAAAGGTAATCAGAAGGTACCTTTATTATATATACTATATTTCAGAAACGACAAGACATACTAAAACATCAAATAGAGCGCTTACTTACTCAAACAAAATAACAAACTTTGATCCAAATTGATGGTTTAGCGGAAATGGTTAAAAATTCAAGGTTGCGACTTAGTGACCGTGAGCGAAAGTCGTTCAAAAATACTTCCTTATTCCTATAAAGTTCACAGAAGCAAATAACCTAACATGATATATACAACATGTCCCAGAATTAACGCGCAACTTCTTAAGGGGTCATTGTACTCATCATTATGAACAACTTTAACTATGGGAACAAACCTGAAATCGCGAAAAAAAATCACCTGTTCCCTACATTTGGACGAGTTATGGGAACACAAATGTAGGGATCAGCTGATTTTTTTTTTCGCGATTTATATAACTAATGACTTTTTTATGGCCAACCTTTCCAACCGAGTTAAAGTGATCGTGAGTTTCGAGCAAGTGCTAGCAGTAAGTTGACGAGAGTTTTATCGGTATGACAACGCATAAAATACGAACAAACAAACATGGATTTTCATCTAACTTCTAATAGACTGTCAACTTCACACTACCTAACTACTGTAATTGTCTGACCAAAATAATTGTAGCCAACCGAATATATCTTGTCGAGAGACTTGACAACAGTGAAGTAATTGCGTTATCAGTAGCAAATGTAGCAATAGCTTTCATTTTGACAGTTCAACAATATTCATTGCGTTGTTTACGTTGTTGAGCAGATAAATTTTTTGAACATATAAAGCAATGCATGGGCAATATACTTCAAAATCATTTAGATTGAAATTGATAGTGTGATAAAATTCAATAGCCTTTCAGAAGCCTGTTAATAAGACCTTGATACATAAACACGTACGTTTAAAATCATTACATGGCAGCAGTCTCTATGTTAACGCCAAGCAAACAAAATGGTTACTTTAGCGATACCTCACGATAACTGCTCTATTACACTCAATTACAGCACTTTCTACTATAATACAGCCACTTTACCCCTATAAACTGAAATGTTTTGGCCTGTGTGTGACCAGTATGCCCTGAAGGGTTATGCAGAACAGACAATCAGACAGACTTAGAATTATCGAAATTCAAGGAACATGTCTCTTTTCATTAATAAAATAAACAAATCTCACCGTGAGAACTTAGGTGAAGCTGTCATTCAACCATATGCTGGGGAATGACACTAATGACAGCTCACTTTAAACTCACTTCACCCAAGTTATCACGGTGAGATTTTAAAGGAATAGCACTACAGGCATTGATCACTACGTGCTAAGTGAGTCTATATCCACAATTACACGGAGATACACGTCTACGTAACCCTTCGGGAAATACAAGTGTGATTTTACGTTATGTAAATATTTTATTTTATCCATGGTTAGTTCAGAATAAATGCATTTTCAATAAAAGTTTCCTCGAAACTTGCCAAACATACATCCACCACTAGAATCTTAAAACGTGGGTTCTCAAAACGGGTCATCACGACCGCTATAAACCGCTTCCTTATCACCGAAGATACGGTCAGGACAAAAACGAACAGTTAAATAAACAAATTGGTCATAAACGGTGGCGTCGTCTACAAAGCTTCCCTTCCTCAGTGGTACGAAAACATTTTCATTTTGCGCCAGCAATTGCATTTTCCGTAATTTAATTAGCTTAGTTGCGGGCTTCTCGGAAAAATTGCGCTTTTCCGCTGTTGACACACTGAAGCTGTAGCTAAAATTGCGTGAACAGAACAATTATGTAAACGTAGCGACATACCTGCCGAAAATTACGCCTTGTTTGTAACACACAAATTGAGGTTTCGACGTATTCGATTGATAATATCACAAATAATAATCAAAATGCGGAGAACTGGAAGCGCAAGTACGTGAGAGCAGTGGGAGCTCAGTGGCGGTCAACGGCCGCGACTTTCAAGTTGGCGAACCCAGATAGGCGCTTTACTTTGCGTAAATTATTTCGTCACCACTTCTCTCAAAACGGTGAAGGAAAACAACGTGCGGAGACAAGGAAAGAAGGATGTCCTAGAATAAGAACAATCGAAGAAATGTTACATCTGTCAACCCGCACTGGGCCCACGTCGTAGATTACGGCCTACCCCTTCTCGCCTGAGGAGGCTTACGTTCTACCAGTGGCAACATTATAGGCCGATTAGCTATGCTAAAGTAATGGAAGTGCCGACAATTTTTTACGTCAAAATGTGATGCAATTTTCGACAGGTGTGTTGCTTTTATTTTAAAAAGCATTGGTTAATTCTGTAAAAATCTCACCGTGAAATCATAAGTGAAGTGAGCACTTAATAGTGTTAATCCCTAGCGAATGACAGCTCACTCCACGCTCACTTCACCCAAGTTATCACGGTGAGATGGTTACAGAATCGCACGACAGGCGTCAACTTTCCTTCGGGTTATTTTGGCAGATGAATGTAAAGTAACACTATGAAAGAGTATCGTGTTTCGCAGCGCTAAACTCAAGTGTGCTAATAGCCTTCTTGTTCCCGGCTTCTTTGTAATGTTCCTCGTCATACTCCTAATAGATGAAACTTTTCTAGGTCGATTAGTTTGGTAAACAAATCTGCTTCAGTCTAGGGTTTTCTTAACGGAGTATTTCAATACAGAGTGCAAAACTTACCCCTTTATATTATACTATTTATGGTTAATTAAGGCTTTTATTAGTAGTGCAGTAGTGTACTATGTTAATTTTAGTTTGGAGGAAAAACTAAGTACAAATTGAAATATAGAGCACTCTTTCTCACTCAGAGACTACACGAAAAATACGAAGTGTAGGTATTTCAACTCAATCCGTCTAAAATCCGCCTGAGGAAACCACCTTGTTCTTTCATTAGATCTCAAAAAAAATAATTCTCTCTTGGAGAGCCAAAAAAGTTTATAACAAAAATAAAATCCCTGTCGTCTTTTTTTCTGTTAAAAAATAATTCTGTCAGTTTCTCAGAAAAACTACGCCACGGTAAATAAGTATGTAAGTAAAACTTCTGCCGCATCATTCGCGCCTAACACGAGCCGACTTTATCATTGGCGCCCATCAATATTGTATACAACGAACTTTGTGCCTTACTGGTAATGTATTAAAGCGCGTTTTAAAATACGAGTGTTGTCTGATGTGCTGGAAGGAGCGTTCGTGGGGCCGAGAGCGATAATAGCTTCCTCGTGATATCTGAATGGGCCCTGACAGCACTCGCTCGCTTTATAAACTCGCTCGAAAACTGAATGATTTTTCATAGCACATGTATTTAAGGGGCGTCGCCTGGGGGAAATGATGTAAATACGGTATAATGCGCGTGTTTAAAGACCTTTTTATCTTCACGCTTCTTTTAGGCAACATTCTTATACGAGTATACTTATAAAAATATCCACTTCCTAAATTCTATATTTCCCTATAGTAAAATTATAAATGTTTACAGTATTTCTCAATGTTTTGTATTCAAACTGTGTAGCCGAATTGTAGCCGTTGCTTTTACGAGATATGTAGTTATGTAGCTAAGTGTAAGGGTACCATTTGAAACCAGGTACAGTGAAGCCAAAACTGAAGGTCACGTGAACGAAGCCACGATCGCTGGTAGATTGTTAAACACATTAACAACGGACAATAATTTAACAAAACTTTCTAGATATTAACACAAAATTTCAAGAACTAAACTAGAAAACCATGGTGGAGCAACCATGGTGGCGTTGCCAACAAAATGTGGTACTTTAAGGGGGGCGCTAAAGTAGGCCGCGAAATTCAAAATTTCTTGCATTTTTTTGCAATTCACAGGTGAAAACCAGGTTATATGTTCATCAAAATATGATTCTCAACCGTTACAATTACATGCTTACATAATTATAATCATTAGAATTGTCAATACAACTCTCTAAGTCAGAATTGGCCTCAAATACAATGAAATAATCATTGGCACCGATTCTCTTGTTCACAAACTAAACTAAATTTAAGTTCAGTGCATCTTAATCTTTCCATTTCAATAAGAAAAGGACAGAAGACAAATATTAGTTTCGTCCTGTCTAATTAAGATACTCCATAGACAAGTGTAGACGTGATTAAAAAATTGGCTACTAAAAATACGTTAATTTACGTCAGGTGCTGACTAATTTGATAGGACTAAACTAATATTTATCTTTGGTCTTTTTCTTAATGAAATAGAAAGAACATGATGCACTGACCCACACTCATGTCATTCACTCACCCACACACCCCATACACATTCACATACACAACACACATACATCCTGACACACACACAATTCCAGTTTTACACTCACACTTTGTTTAACTTTTAAATGTAACCCGTTATAGATTTAAGTTTTTTTTTTAATTATTTATTTGTATAAAAATGGTAAAATAGAAATAAACAAGTCTTTATAAAGTACTACTAATGCATGGAAGAGCGGAGTCCCCTAATACAGGCTTTATACGCTTAAAAGGAGGCTCCAATCACCACTGATGTAACACGAAAACTTGTTGATTCCAATAAACCTTTTTTCATTTTAATTTTTTTCATTTTCACTGAATTTAAATTTACTTTAGTTTGTGAACAAGGGAATCGGCGCCATTAAATAGGTTAATTTAAACTTAGAGAATTGTATTTATGATTTGAATGATTATATTTTTTTTAAATACATAGATTAGAGAATTGTATTGATGATTTGAATGATTATATTTTTTTAAATACATAGATTAGAGAATTGTATTGATGATTTGAATGATTATATTTTTTAAATACATAGATTAGAGAATTGTATTGATGATTTGAATGATTATATTTTTTTAAATACATAGATTAGAGAATTGTATTGATGATTTGAATGATTATATTTTTTTAAATACATAGATTAGAGAATTGTATTGATGATTTGAATGATTATATTTTTTTAAATACATAGATTAGAGAATTGTATTGATGATTTGAATGATTATATTTTTTTAAATACATAGATTAGAGAATTGTATTGATGATTTGAATGATTATATTTTTTTAAATACATAGATTAGAGAATTGTATTGATGATTTGAATGATTATATTTTTTTAAATACATAGATTAGAGAATTGTATTGATGATTTGAATGATTATATTTTTTTAAATACATAGATTAGAGAATTGTATTGATGATTTGAATGATTATATTTTTTTAAATACATAGATTAGAGAATTGTATTGATGATTTGAATGATTATATTTTTTTAAATACATAGATTAGAGAATTGTATTGATGATTTGAATGATTATATTTTTTTAAATACATAGATTAGAGAATTGTATTGATGATTTGAATGATTATATTTTTTTAAATACATAGATTAGAGAATTGTATTGATGATTTGAATGATTATATTTTTTTAAATACATAGATTAGAGAATTGTATTGATGATTTGAATGATTATATTTTTTTAAATACATAGATTAGAGAATTGTATTGATGATTTGAATGATTATATTTTTTTAAATACATAGATTAGAGAATTGTATTGATGATTTGAATGATTATATTTTTTTAAATACATAGATTAGAGAATTGTATTGATGATTTGAATGATTATATTTTTTTTAAATACATAGATTAAAGAATTGTTTTGATGATTTGAATGATTATATTTTTTTTAAATACATAGATTAAAGAATTGTTTTGATGATTTGAATGATTATAATTTTTTAAATACATATTTGTTACAACCTGATAATGACTTGCAAATTGCAAAAAAACGTAAGAAAATTTGAATCTCTTTCGCCTTAAAAGGCTTTATGGTGCAATAATATCTTACCCAACGTCCGATTGGTTGTGCAACCATGGTGTTATGGTGCCAGTGTAATATAGTTCTTAAGAGTCCTTTTTTTCACATCTAAAAGATTTGCTGCAAGCTTCATGCTAAAAACTAGAGAAGAGAGATTATTAAATTTACTTTTCGGATAATTTACTCTCTCTAATTACTTGCCCTCATTCCGCGTGATGGAATATGCAACCGAGTGCACGTGCTTCCTTTCATAGAGAACTATACTGTGTATATACCTGCTTACCTACATAATTATGTGCGTTCGCTTAGAATGGTGTCAACTCCAGTTCAGGGAAAGGCATTATTTATCTCGGAGAAAGATTGCTGCACCAAATACAGCTTCCAACTTTATTGCAGTGTTTATTTGAAATACGATGTCGATGTGTTCTTAGTGTAAATATTGGATGCTCTCTAGTCTGTATTTCGGGAAAGAATTGTGATTTATTTGAAGGAATTGAGCTTTCTCTTCGCGTTACGAAAACATGATACGGGTTGTTTAGGGCAAAGTTTCAAGTTGTTTTAATACTAGTGTATAAGTAGGGGAAAGTGGTTACCCTTCGTACACTTTTTAGATTTTATTTTTTACTTTATGATTTATTGTCAAATTTATCTCGTTTGTGTACCTAAATGTAACCAATATATTGTAGTTTATTACAAAAAAGTCCGAAACTATTATGTCAAAAGGTTGAAAAGTTATAGTCATTTTTCTACGATAAGATATTTGTACGAACGCTCCCCACGTATGGGGTACGTTCGTACAGTAGGTGGGGTACTTTCGTACGCCATGGGGTGGATTCATACAGGGTAATTAAAAAGCCCATTAAAGTCGTTAAATTTTTATTAATTGTTATAAAAATATTTATTTATCAAAGAACTAACTTAATAATATTTGACTTGACTCATAGTCGATAAATCTTTCTCTAAAAAAATAACAAAAAATAAAATCGTTCTTCCTTAGTTTACTTATTGATAATTCTAAGCTTTACAATCAGTCTAAATGAGATCAATCAGTCTACAGTCTTTCACAATTGAACTTAAAGTAGGTAAATAATTATACATTTAGGAACATTTAGGAACTTATTGCACATTATAATTAGTTAAATTAACTGCAAAAGTAAAAAGTCTAGCCATCCTAGCTGTACAGCCCGCTCGTGGTTGAGGATCAGGGAGGATCATGACGACATCGCTGATATACAGAGTATGTATATCTTCTACATCAGGGAAACAGAATGACCATGATAATCCTGGTTTCTTCCGAAGATAAGATATCTTCAGCTCTGTACTTGAATAATGACTGAGAACTTTTCCGACGTAATAAACAACAGAAGTCTTTTTTTCAAACTTTACCAAAACAAAACAATTATCTTTGATTTTGTCTGGGGTCACATTTCAATTATCGTTAATACTGCAATCATCAGTCTCTTCGTCCATTTCTAAATCAACTGGAGATGTTGAACTCTCTCGCAAGCTGAATTGAGATCCTTCAGATTCCTCTGAATCTTCATCACTTTCTATTTTCTTAGCTTTATTTTTCTTTTGTCTTGAATCAAGTTACTTCAAACTACGTTTCATTACTTTGGCTCTGGCTTTTCTTTCTTGTTCTTTTTTTTTCAATTCTTTCTGTTTATGTCTCTCTTCTAGTTCGTTTTTTTCAGGTGTATCTGTATATATACGGGATTTACCCGGTTTTCTTCCTTTATTGGTTTTTCTGTTTCTAACAGCTGTAGGGTATGGTCTTATAACTTCTGGTGTTATGGGAAAATAAGCACTCGGTTCAGATTGTGTCTCAGTCGCAGAGATGGAAGCTTCGTACGCGTACGAATGTACCCCTTGTTTGGCTGTCCGAAAGCACCCCATGCCTTCCACAAAATTAAAATACAACTTTATACAGATTCTAATTTAGTTTGAGAAATATAACAAATAAAGCTCAAAATATACAATATTAACATTATTTAATCATCACCATTTTGTGAAAAACATAACAATTCTATTTACAATCACGAACTAAAGTTAGGTATAAAATTTACTCACCGCGCGCGAAAACACGTTACGTCTTGTCAACTGATAAACCGTGGTGCGACTGGCGCGACACTCCGCTAGCAACTTGGCGGCCGATATGTCTATGCACACAAGCAAAGGCGTGTTTGTGCGCCGTTTAGTTTTTCTGGTATACTAACTGTACGAATGTGCCCCGTGTACGAAGGGTAACCACTTTCCCCTATTGCATAGCAATGAATATATATTTTATTACATATGTTTTAAGGTCAAAAATTGTTGAATCAATCTCCTCAAAAGAAGAAGACTATTAATGTTACAGCAGAGATAACAACCCACTCTCACAAAGCCTGTAGGTACTTTTGAACGCACTGTTCACATTGCTACTTCAGAATCACAAAACAAACTTCCATACTTGATAACTTCTGAAGCCAAGCAAGTTGGACGTCACATACAAAGAGTACAAACTAGCAGCGAGTACAATTATTTGTATTGTGTCCCAGCTGCGAGTAGCGAGCTATGAAACAAAGCTCGGAACACGCTTGAAACACCGAGCGATGAAACAAAGCTGGAAACAGGCTTGGAACACGGGGCGCGGACAACGCTTGATAAATGGCCGAGCCACTCGCCGTACATACTAAGTGGCCAACCATCCGTCATTTTTATAGTCTACCCGCTCCAAATCTATGTGTTTTATCATCGTGAGCCGAGAACTTTTAATATATCGGCTGTCAAATATAATTATGTTGTGTTGAAATTGTTTTTTTTTTAACTATTTCTTACTGATTTTTTTTATGAATTGGTGCTTTTGTAAGTTAAAACATTTAATATATTTATAGGAATTTCGTGATAAGAAAGATAGTCTTTATAATGAATTATATATCTATTAAAAAGAATTAGGTGTCGTGGTTTTTAGGAACTGAACATTTTTTATCGTTATTCTATAGTACTTGAGTATACAAACCATGTTTAAATTTTGATCACACTTTTCTGGATTTTTAGGAAAGAGTTGTAAATAGGTATTTTCAGCAACATAACACCTGAATATAATTGAAGATTGTATCGCCTGCAATACTCATATACTCATACATAGGCATACGTACTCCTGCCTCCGTACAATGAGAGATACATTTAAAAATGCGAGAATATACTCGCATTCGTAAATTGAGTTGATATAATAATCTACTTGTCACAATCAAACCAGTTTCTTATTTATTTTTCAATTTGTTGCTGCTGTATCAAGATGAAATTCATCCAATTATTTTTTTAAATAACAATCACTACGTACTTGAACGTAAAAGCATTAAAAAAAGGTTTTTCGTAGACTTACATAATTATGTACAGACGCCAGCACATCAAGGGTAGCCTAAACTGTCAAATTTTCCCAAACAACTTTGAACCTTATACTTTAGCGATAAAGATGAAAATCTGAAAAAAGCTTAATGTGCTGGCAGCTGTACCTAGTAACGAATGTTCTAATAAGAGTTTTGAACCGGAACAACTGAAAAACTTTTTGATAGAAAAACGAAGGTGTATAAAACATTTTGTGTCTAATTTACGTAACTTTAGGAACGTTTGACCTACTTAGTATATACCTGCAGTTATTAATGAGGGCAGTTCATGAAACGCAAAAAGTAGACGGTAATCGTAGCGCTACAGAAAATAATAATCGAGAGTCTGCGAGTCATTTTTTTTTAAATATTGAATAAGTAAAATAACTTTAAAATTGTCGTTTTGACAGCTTTGATCGAAAATATATCCAAACGCTACTTTTATTCTCCATATAGAAGTTATTTGAAAAATCTGTCTTTCTTATAATAAAATGACCAAATGACTGACTAATTAACTAATTGTACGCTTTTATAATTTCTGACGTCACAATAATACTATCGTGAACGTCCACGTCCATAAGAAATACGTGTATGTCTTCATATATTCCCATAATTTTACTTCCGTGTATTGTCGTGATGCCGTGACGCGGACGTGGACATCTCCGATAATATCGTCACGTTAGAAATTATAAAAGCGCACATTGTCTAGCAGACAACGCACAGTCTTTACCACTTAAGATAGGTATGAACATTGATAGTGAATATAGGCACATAATCTATTTCATAAAGAAATACAATACGGCAGGGGCATCGATGCAAAACATGTTACCATGGATTGAGCCGTGCGATTCTGTAACCATCTCACCGTGACAACCTGGGTGAAGTGAGCGTGGAGTGAGTCATCTAGTGTCAATCCCTAGCATCAGCATGACTCACAGCTCACTCTAAGCTCACTTCACCTTAGTTATCACGGTGAGATTTTTCCAGAATCGACCGTCTGTACATGATTCTGAACCAAAGAAATAGCTGTTAATTATGACCGCGTAGATATCGCACTTTTCTATGAAACAACATTTATTTTTCTAATCGACGAAAATTTTTACGCTAGGGGGTCTAAAATCATATGCTAAATTGTTGGTTACTGTTTGCGCATCGAGGCCGTGCCACCCTCTATAGAGGATCGAGTGGCATGTTAGAAATGTTTTTTCGTAGAGAATGCAGAATTGAAGATCTGTCTGATCATCCGCATTAGGTTAAGGTTAAAACTTCTAGACCATAGAAGTCGTCATAGTCCATTACCTCAAAGAGCGTTAGTAAACCTGCAGATACTTTGAGAGTCAAACGTATTTTTGATGTTGGTATGTGAACGAAGTCAACAGACAGCAGCCAATAACATATAAAAGTCGTTTCATATAATTATGTTTTGTCGTGTACGGTTGCATGAAATAAGTAAATATCAGGGCATTGCACTTTAATTAAAATACACTTGAACCGGGAAGCCACGTTTCGTTCCCGGAAAATGAACGGTTTGTGAATTTTAGGAAGTTTCGTTGAAATGATAATTTTGATATTATTTTGGTGAGCAGTAATTAATTTATGCATTGGTGCTACGGTGTAGAGGTGATAAACTATATCTCGGGCCATTTCAAGAGAAATGAGAAGTTTTTCTAAAACAATTTTAGTGTCAAGCCAATATTTTACACAGTTTAGTGAGCCAATTATATCGGAAAACTACAACTCCACTAAAGCAGTGTTTAGCTCTGCCCAATTAATTATAACCGACTCACTTTTTACGGAACTTTCACCAACACTTTATCAAGCAATATGGAACACGTAACTTTCATGCTACATTCTTGCTAGTTAAATCGCTTTACACCAGCTTTTAAGAAAATTCGATAGTGCAAACAATTTACTTCATTTTGGTCGATGTCTTTGTTCACATTTCAGTTTCGCGATAATTGTTTTCTGAAATCGACAAAACTCATGTAAATTTGAAGGCACTAAAACATCAATACATCGAGAATATTAACGGATTATACGATCAAATCTACCATTCAGCATGCAACCACACACATCATCAATAAAACATAAGACATACCCATGAAGCAGGAGGGTATCTCGGGAAGGGCGCGATCAACTTGGTTGCTAGGTTGCTCGGCAGGTCGTGCTTGTATCCTCTCTTTAAACGCTGTTTTCTTCTCTCCCGCGATTTGCTTCTTAGCATAAGAGCTGCCTGCATACTTGCCAGGTTTGTGGCCGTTGGTGAGCGCTGGCACAAAACTCAGCCAGGGGCCCCTGATAGCTCTGCAGCTATCCACAACGCGCACTTTGTCTCTCTCTCAGTTTCACGCACTTATACAGTTATCAAAGTTACCGCGGATCGACACACTATATTTTTAGTCTTATCTTTTACAGCGAAGAACTACTTCTAGCACGTCTAGACTACTCCTAACTAGCGATAAAGAGATACAAAGACTATGTACACATCAAACGTCGATATCACCCTTAAGTTAGTCCCATCACAGAATTATTTAATTTCAATTAAATCTCACTATAGAACGCTTTAGAATTGGATTGAGATAGGCACAAGAAAGGCGCGAAACTATTTTTAATTTATATCTAATTTAATTTATTAAGGTAAAGTGGTCGATCTTAGATTTACGATATGTGAGAAGAGAATACGTTATGGAAGCAAGCGCAATTTGGCGTTGAGTTGTTTAGTTGGTTAGTTCGGAGTGTTTGTCGCACGTATAGCTCATGTTTCGTTCCGAACGTCGAGCCGTAGTCTCTGGTTCTTCGACACCTGCCATCGGACGCTAGTGTCCACCGGGTGTCGCAGTTTCATGGCCGGCCCACTTTGATCACTTCACTCAATAACACTTCACAGTAACACATGTTACACGGCTTCTAACGCAAACTGAACATAACACACACGTCAACGAGAGGCTAATTAAGGATATATCCCACGTTACATAAAAGGTGACGTTTCCCGTTCGTTGCATTGTCTCAGTACTTACATGCTTACATTTACTAGCTATAGAGTACAGTAAACATTGAATACATACCTAAATAGCAGCGCCGCTACGTATGGTTACCTCTAGAGCATAGATGCGAGGCGCAAAGGGCCTCTGTACATACACAACACATATAATTGAGATACCATGCTTACGCTATTACATGTAACACTTATGTTGGTACAGTACTCGCCAGGGATTGAGAAATATCGGACAGGAGAAAGAGACTATCGGAAATAATATTAACCATTTACAGCGCAGTTTCAGCGTCTTCCAATTTGTATTAAGTGAAGTTGAACACAACTTGATTCTACTCTATCCATAAGTAAAAGTACATCCAATACACAACTCCTTTCCTTTGAAGTTGACTGTTCAACAACTTCCAATACCCAATAACGTAAACACTACTACTTAAGTTGAGCCTATTTATGGAAAATTGCTTGTTGCCATTGCATATAATTTGTAATCGATTTTTCCGATCATTTCTGTCTCGTGCCCGATGTTGTCACACTCAAACGATGAGTACTGTACTGTGTTGTTTATTTTACTATGTCTTATTTGGTAAAAAAACATGGTATGAAAACATGGCTAGTCGCATGATCAATCACACATGACTGAACGTATTGTTACACGGCAACTGCGTCAAAAACTGCTGAATGCGTCAAAAAATTCGTCCGCCATATTTGTTTACCAAAACGGACAAGTAAAAAGAAACACACTATAGTTGTATACCTCGATGAGTTCGCATGGCGATGGCGGGTCGTCGATGTGAGGCGGGTTGACGCGGGACGGCGGCGCGGCGAGGCGGGACTCCCAGTGCTGGCAGGAGTATGCGCGTACGCCGGAGGGGGCGGGGTGGAGGGGGCTGTGCGGCCGCGGGCTCGACGGCGCGGGCTGGCGGCCGTGCTGGCGCGCCTGACCAACAAGACACGAAAAGTTAGGATATAAGTGTTGCTAGTTTACTGTACCCACTTATTCTAGGGAATTTACGTCATGCTCGAAGCTTCCAAAGTGGGAGGTTTCTTCAAATGGAGTCTCTTTTTAATACCTTCAGATAAGCTCATGGTTTTGTTGCCCCTTCTGGGGTACGTCCTCTATAATCCAAGTAGGAATATCCCGGCAGTTGCCAACTACCCAAAATGATGGTCATTGTATCGATACTTGTCAGATAAACCCCACAATCATGCAGAAGATGTTTTGAGACAATAAATAAAATAAAAACAAAGGATGATAGTTACCTTACGGCCCGCGAGCGAGGCGCCGCCCGCCGCCGCGTACATGCACCGCCGGCGCCGCCGTTCAGCTAGCGCACCGCATGGCTACAGGGGGCGGGGCCATGCGCGCTCGTCGCCGCCGCATCCGGGCTACTCACCAACACCTGGGACATCGCAGGACATGGTACAATTAACATCAGTGCGAGAGCATTCTGGTGTGCGGAAAAATAAGATAAACTAAAAACTAAGGGGTGTTCAATAAAAAAAAAAAACGTGTTCAGTCAAAACGCTAAATATTTGACAGCTATTTGCGATGTTGCCAACTTTCAAAATGCTACTTTCAAAGTTTGCAAGGTTTTTTTTTTAATTGAGAGATGTTAATAAAGAGTTTCCTCTTTTAATTCTATATCTGGAGACCGACTCATGCCGTTCAGCCAGCATACCGCATGGGTACAGGGGGCGGCGCCATGCGCGCACTTCGCCGCCGCGTCCGGGCTACTCACCATCAGCTGGGACATCGCAGCTCGCGACATTAAAATTTTCTTAAGTTTTTTTGCAATTTTTAGGTCAGTGTGAGGTTGAATGGTCGCGACCGTAACAAACATGTATTTAATAGAGAGTTGTATTCATATTTTTTTTCATTTCGGTCACGAATCATATTCCATTTTGATCAACATACGTGTGATACTGACCAGCAGGGTAGTTGCGTAACACACTATCAGTAGCAATGGGTTTCATTTTGACAGTTGAACAACATTCATTGCGTTATTTACGTTGCTGAGCAAACACATTTTTCGAACATATGGAGAAATAGTTTAGCAATAGGTATGCTTAAAAATGATTCAAATTGAGAGTAATAGTGTGTTACGCAATTAGGGTGCTGCACTGATTTCAATTTTGCGTGCTACCTTGGCGCATTCTCCTTTAGGTGTGCGGACATTTTGATGTGCGGAAATATAAGGAAAACTAAGGTGTGTTCAAAAATAAGGTGTATTCAAATATGTATGTGTCGGAAGGGTTTCACTTCTCACCACTTTTTCTCTCCTGACCAAAAATATTCTGACCACTAGACCAACAGGCAGGCCTGTTGGTCTAGTGGTCAGTGGCCCTGACTACTATACCGAAGGTCGTGGGTTCGATTCCCACCCAGGACAAATGTTTGTGTGATGAGCACGATCATTTGTTCTTTGTCTGGGTGTAATTTATTTATAATAGGTATGTATTTAGAATTATATATGTATGTTTATCAGTTGTCTAGTACTCATAGCACAAGCTCTGCTTAGTTTGGGACTAGATGGCGTTGTGTGAAAGTTGTGGAATATTATTATTATATTATTATTATTATTAATATGAAAGCATGTCTTATAATTATAACTTTGGCTTTTGAAGACTTCCACATTTAAATGTGACAAAATTGGAATATCTACTAACAAATAAGTAGGTATCTTGATAAATCGCTTATATTGGCAAGTAGTGAAAATACCCGAAAATAATTATTATTATCAAAAACATAAGCAAGTGAGATCGTGTGACGTGGTGTCGCTGTGCACACACCCCTTTCTAATAATAAGGTTCCGTTTTAAAATATTAAAGTAAACAATGATCGTTATGTGATCGGATTTTTTTTGCTTTATTCTATAGTCTAAAGCCGAAGACGTCATAATATGTCATGGTAATTCAACTACTGAATTAAATTTCTTTATCGAAACTTTGTAGCAATAAAATCTTGTTAGTTACAGCCTGCAAAACATATGCGGTCGTTCCTCCGAGCCACCAAATTACCCTTCTAACAAAAATAAATATCTTGGAGTAATTAAATTACGTTGACAAGTAATGATAACTAGCAGCAGTCGCTTTCTTTGCGTGAAACTGACTTAACAGTACTAAAAAAGAAAGAAAAAACGTTTATTCTGCACAAATAAAACGCACGTTACAAATAAAAATAAAATAATAATAAAAAAAAGATATAAAATATACAAAGTAGTGAAAATCCTCGTACTACAATGTTAAGGAGATAAGTAGAAAATAATGGAAAAAATACTTGTTGCTAACTGCGAATTCACAATATTACAATATATTAAATTGAAATATAGGCGTAAAACAACATGTTTCCAACACAAATTTAAACACTCATTTCGCGAACATAAAACATTGGTTTACAAAATAATCCTCAGAGTCCTAATGTTTAATTAATTTTAAACTAGACGCATGTAACTACATACATCGGCCGTCCATTTGATAAATTAATTGGAGCCGAGCAACCAATAGCTAGCTTGGAACATTTTCAACTAACGTGGGAATGCAATTTAAATAAATTAGCTCTTTGATGGGAATCAATTTTCAATTATATTTAATTTATTTAGTGTGCAGGCTTTACGTAAGCAAATTCTTGTTGGCACTGGGAAACCAATAATCTTTGATTTTCTAATTTGTTCAATAATTTATTTTATTTTAACATTAAACGGCTGTCCGCCAATTAAATTAGTTTCCAAAAAACGTTACAAAACTCATACACTCATCTCACAGAACTCCAGACATACTGGCACGATCGTCTTCCATTCGGCCGCAAAATAAAATTCTATTCTATTCTATTCTAACACGTTAGAGTCAGGATATAATGTCATCATTTGCTTAGCCTTTACCAAGTGTTTTTGAGATCGGCTTCCAGTCTAACCGCATGTAGCCGACTACCCCAACAACCCAGTTACTGGGTAACACTATACCCCTTGGCAAGACTGGTTGTCCGAATTTCCGGCTTCTGACGACCCGTAACGACTCCCAAACATCCACGAATAACAGCCGGGGCCAACAGCTTAACGTGCTTTCCGAGGCACGGAGGTGTGTAAAAATGGTCACCCATCAGCGGACCGATCGCGGCAAGCATATCTAGCTTAACCAGATCGATCAACCCGTGCGGCTGTTATTATTTAGCCAAGAACCTCTCAGTCAGGTTACAATGTATTATTTGGTTTTTTGTTTGACCTGCTGCCACCGGCCACGAGTCTTGATAAGTATCTGTTTTAATAGAAATAAAAAAGAATGAATGAGTATATTTCACCACTAGTCCAACTTGTTAGGTCATTGGACTAGCGAGAAGTTCGTGAGTTCATTCCCACCCGCCTGTTGAACTGTTGATGTGAACCTGCTTTTACCAGAAACATTATCATGACACTAAGTCGTCTGCATTATCGCAATTATTCAGGTGCGACAGTGGTCAAATGCACACCCATTAATAAAATATTAAAAAGCGCTGCATGTATTCCATAACCATAGCAAATCCAGAAGAAAAGAGATTTTCGAATCCTTAATCGGGGAGATCATTTTTTTTTTTGTCATTTTGCCATAATTCAAATGCTTACGTTGCATAAATCTCGAGAAAAACCTCTGTGACAGACGGACAAAAATTGCTGTTATAAAGCTCCCATTTTTATTTAAACTTAAAAAACTATATTAAGTACTTTGATTTACGATGCTAAGTCAACATATTTTTTACGACCAAGATTAATAAACAACCCCACAAACGACCTACCCTCCCCCAAACACCTGTACGGCACATGACTAAAGACCATAAAATAACCCACCACCATTAACCATAAAATAACCCACCACCATTAAAACCGTGCAGTTTAAATCACCCTGTATTTAAATCATGGTTTAAGCCGCATCGATGCATACGATTAGCTAACTCAGTGCCAATGCATCACCTGCAATACGATTAGTCCCTGACCTCGTTTCCCACCGACTTTTACAACCCACGGATAATTAATCAGCTGTTTAGTTGTTTCTGTCTCATTCTCTCACATTTGTTTATAAACTATTTTTTTTTCATTATTATTTATCTAATAAGGTCCGTTTAGCTTATTTGTAGATTGACAGATCATAATTGTGTAAAAAAACTGATTAGTTTCTCAATCTGTTTGGCGTTTTTCACGACTTTTCAGATTAGCCACTTATCATTAAAAACTTGCGAGTGAAACGGCAACAAGCTCTCACCGAACAAATAAAACTTAATTACATAATGTTACTTGACCCTACTAACCAATTCAACAGGCTCCAGTGACCGATATAATTCTAGAATTTTCCAGCAAAATCAATTTCGAATAACAAAATTGCCTTAATACAATTACCGACGAACCTAGCGTTCCTAAAAGGTCGGTGTGAGGTGTATTCGTGCACTGTGTTCATACTGTGTCCGCCGCTCGCGCAACGTGAACTTCGTGGGAGTGAAAACCGCGGGGGTTTTCCAACAACAATATAAGTTTAATGGAATAAACAATCGAAGTGTGCGCCGCCAATCTAAATTAATGATGTGCTCGGAAGGCGTTCGGTGAATCTTGTAGCAAGAGATGTTTCACATTTGCGTGTGCGATGTATTGGTGATCGGCTGGTTATATAATCGTGTTATGTTTCTGTGTTATAGGGGTACTTCTTATTGATTTATTTATAAGCTTATTTGTAATTTAATGAGGTTTAAGATCCTTTTAATTTAATAGTTTTCATCTATTTACACGTCGGCTTAGCCTATCCCAAGTCATGCAATAACACTCAAATTATTACGCAAGGTCATATTTTTTAATATGTATATGAAGCTAATGAATCATGTCGAACGTATGAAAGCACGTGCGTAAAATGAAGCCAAATACAATTTCAAATATTATGAATTATGATGTCATTTGAAATGTTGATTGTTACCAGTTGTTGAAAGTCTTATTTTGATAGGTGCTTTACGTGTTCATTCATTCACGTTATGAAGAGTCAATTTAGCTTTTACGGGTGACAATAATCAAATGATTTAAATCCTTGAGCTGTCCCGTAATCAAACATGCCGTCTGATGTCCTTTTGCCTAGGCAAAAAGTATGGAATAACGGTATTTTTTAATTCAATCCCATACTCAAGTCTTGTATCCCAGCCCATCATCATCAATTCAGCCAGTAAAGTCGACAGCTGGACATAGCCCCCCAAAATAGCTTATAAACAAGTGTAATTTGACCAAATTTAATAATGTAAACCAACTAAAGTTGTAATTAACAGTGAACAACTAACAGGCGTTTGGTGAATCTTGTAGTACATGGAACACGTCCCTGGGGAGGTCCCGACCTATGTTACCTAATGTACTGTGAGGATTATGAACCGACTATTATATGTACGGTCACCAAAAGAGATAAGTAACCAGGGTCGTCGGTTATAGTTGAAGTTTAGTAAGAAACCGATGGAGGTTTTCGAATGTTTAATTTGATAAATGAACGGTATGTTTTTTATTAATTAAATTAAGTTTTATTCGAAAACATCCATTGGTTTCTTACTAAACTTCAAGTATATCCGACGACCCTGGTTACTTATCTCCTTTGGTGACTGTACATAACACAATATCACGCTTGTAATCCCCGAAGGGGTAGGGCAGAGGTGTTTAGCGCCCGTTATGTTCACGTTCATGTCCATATAACAGAGGCGAGCCTATTAACATTATTCGGGCAAAAAATTGAATCCCCAAGTTGCTATTTAGAAATTCGTGATGAAAAAATTCAATAACCTTTGGCTTCGGGAAAAGCAGTTTTGCACTTCTCAATAAATGGTTTAAAGTTACTGAAAGTTTAGGACTTTCCAGGAAATATATTTTAATATTTATATAATACTTATATTTTTGAGGGGCCCGTGGCTAAATAATAACAGCCGCACAGGTCGATCGATCAGGTTAAGCTACGCTTGCCGCGGTTGGTCTGTGGATGGATGACCATCTTTACATACCGAGACCCCTCCGTGCCTCGGAAAGCACGTTAAGCCGTTGGTCCCGGCTGTCATTCGTAGGTGTTTGACAGCCGTTACGGGTAGTCAGAAGCCCGAAAGTCTGACAACCAGTCTTACATAGGGGTATCGTATTACCCAGTAACTGGGTTATGGAGATCAGATAGGCAGTTTCTCCATGTAAAATACTGGTATTCAGCTGCATCCGGTTAGACTGGAAGCCGACCCCAACATAGTTGGGAAAAGGCTAGGCAGATGATGATGATGATGATTTATATATGTTAATGGCTGGAAAAAATGCTGATCTTTAGAACGCCACAAAATATACCTCAGCCTTACACCTTTTACGAATACAAATAACCTTGAAATATCTAAGCCCAAATTCATCCTCAGATTTGTCAAACAAAACCTTTCCGTACCGATGTAGCCCAATAACCGAAGACATTTTAATATTTTCGTTATGTTTAGGAACTGAATTGGAATTCAGAATTGCTTTATGGCTACATTCTAAGGTCGGTAAAAGTTCAAAGAACGTTTAGATCGACCGATAACACAGAAATATCGTGACGCCGCTACTAACCAAAAGCGAAAGAAGATTAAACAGCTATTATTGTACATTTAAAACTGCCTGAATAACGTTCTACCGGTTACTGTTAATATACGAAAAGATACTAGGACTAATTTTATAGCCCCACTTTGTCTAAGCGGTGGCGTAGCGGTCGTAGCGTTGTGCTACGCAGGTGCTACGCAAAATGCTACGACATTTACGCGTAGGCTTATTTTCAACAATATTGTTTTTTACCGTCTCGAAGACATCGATATCTTCATGCTAGTATTTTCCTAGCTTAGAACTTTCGTAATTCTAGTTTTTACAGGTGCTAACTTTATACTATCTTCAAACCTAATTAACTTGGTACTAAGCAGACTTTTTGAGCTATTTTCTGAAATGGGTTTTTCTTAAAAAAAAACCATTTCCCTATACCGCGTCATTGAAATTAATGTTGTGCGTATTATTGCCTTGTTTCATTTTCTTAGTCGGTTGTGTGTACAGAAATAGTTTATAAATAAATAAATAGACATTTATATTTAGTTAAAGTTGGTTTCTTGCATAATAAAACCAAAAGTATTTTTATACTTAAATTGCATATTAAAAACTAATAATTAACGTGTAAGGGTAGTTTTCTACTATGTTTCTTAGGTTCGTGTTAAAATGTACGGTGGTCATAAATCCTTCTAATTTCCTCAAATTATAACTGGTAATATTTAGTATCGTAGTATATAAAAGTCCACCATAAACTTTATTACTGTTAGGCATATACATATAAATTATGTTTAAAGACTGTATAAAATATTTTCTGTGACGAAAGTTATGTGGATATAAATATTAGCTTAGTAATTAGCTAATAGTTTAGGTACAATGATTATGAGTTATTGAGAATATTTCATAATTTATAAATAAGGATATAATTTTATGCTCATCTGTATTTTTATTTTTCACTAGCAGCGCCCCGTGGATTCACCCGCATATGTTTCGATCCCCTGGGAATATTGGGATTAAAAGTATTCTGTGTTAATACTGGTTATAAACTATCTGTGTGCCAAATTTCATCAAAATTGGTCCAGCCGTTTGAGCGTGAAGAAGTAACAAACATACACACTCACAAACTTTCGCCTGTATAATATTAGTGTGATAGCAAAATTATCACTTTAATATAATAATAATATGCTTATTAGACTGCAGTATTTAAATAACATTGTAATACCGGAACCGTCGGCCGTTTTTCATCCTGGAACCATTTATTACCTCTGACCTAAGTAGATATCTGATTGGCAACCATAACGATTGTTTAACAAACTCTCTAAAACACGATATTTTTTTTTTGTGTGCATGCACACGAGCGATACGCGTTGACGATAGAGGTAACTGCAGCCGTAGACAACATGCCGCTCGCGTATTTGAACACCGTAATCAAATTGGTGTCGACTTCTGCCGTCAACGCGTGTCGACGGATGCAGTTGCCTCTGTCGACAACGTGTGCCGCTCGTGTGTATGAGCACTTATGGTCTGTCTCTAAAGTATCTGACGAAAGTGTAAACAAAGCTGTAACCTGTTCAGGTTGAATTCGTACGCAATCACTCACCAAGGGGAATCAGTAAAACATTCATGTGCCGGTCGATTCTGTAAAAATCTCACCGTGAAATCATAAGTGAAGTGAGCACTTAATAGTGTTAATACCTACCATTAGGGAATGACAGAGCTCACTTCCCGCTTATTCACCTAAGTTTTCACGGTGAAATTTTTACAGAATAGCTCTGCTGTATTTTAAAGTTTTCAGCTTTAATTCTCACACCTTTTTCAACTATCATTGTTTGAATAACAAAATAACATTGTAGTGTAATTTAAAATACATAGACTAAATTTGAGGTCATAGAGTTAACTTCAATTGACAAATGAGAAACATCTTAAGGTGATGATTCAAATATTCGCATTCAATTTTTAACACCCAACAAACACAACACATTCTATTGACACAACAAATTAGCATTCACGTTTTCAGATCCATTTGTTTATATTATTATTTATTATTATTATTTTTTTTAATCTTAGTATTAAATAAAATTTCTAGAAACTTTCTTTTGTACCCTTCACTTATAGGAGACGGGCGTTGGCAACTGCGCCACAGTTCTTAACTTTTGCAGCTGCCATCGTTTGTATCTGTTTAATACTGTATCTGTTTCTGTTCCAATAAACGATTTTTATATTATTATTTTTTTTCGTCAGATAATTAAAGAATGGACAATACCTTAGTAAAGAGTACTCTTTTAATGAATCGATCACATCAAATGGATCGTCAATCGCCAGTTCTTTAGCCAAAAGTCACGCCCACCTCTCAGTCCTAACTAGTGCGGACCATTGCACTCTAATTTCACTAGTAGCTTTCATATCGACATATCGAAGTAACTGGACTACTGTTTTAATCGATTCGACTGTGCCGTGCTTATCCGAGTCACCATCGGTTAAGGACTTAGCTTGACGTAGCTTAGCCACTTAGGCTAACTGTTGCATTTCTGTAATAGCCGACTGTTGTGTATTGGATGATGGAATACGAGTCTTGACATGGAGATCTTGTATAGTGTAGGAAAGAGTTTACTAATTTGTGTATAGCGCTATTCATGCTTCCATACATAATATTTATTTATTTATAAATAGTTTCTTGCACACCACAAAAATACACAACAGAAAAAAAAATGAATCTGTTTGTCTTCACAGTTGAATGAATATTGATGAAATTTTGGCACACAGGAAGACCGTGACCTGGGTTAGGACATAGGATAAAGTAATCCGAAGTCCTAACCTCCCGGTAGATCATTCCCGTGGGATAGTTTCCGGTTACCACGCAGATGAAACCGTAGGCAAAAGCTACTTATATACGCTAATGTTTTGTGCCATTTATTGGGATGTATTTCAATCACTTTCAAATAATCAATCAACTAAGCCTATCGCACTTTATTACTGGAATAACAGTACAGATAAGTACAATTCTTGATTAAACTTTATGCAATAAAAAGTATAGGTACTTTTAGAGGCAGACTTTATGACTAATCCCTGGATCTCTGAATTGACAATTTGAAGTTGAAAACTTTGTCAAATTTTACTCAGTATTACTTAAGGTGAAGCCCGCGGAATTCAAAATGACAAATAACATATCGTGCGTAACGTAAACTTAAGAAGAGATTATTCTCAATTAAAAAACCGGCGGCCGGGGTAATTGCGTAACCCACTAAGATTAGGAATGGCTTTCATTTTGACAGTTCAACAACATTCATTGCGTTATATACGTTGTTGAGCAGACAATTTTTTCTAACATATGAAGCAATGGATTAGCAATATCCTTCAAAATAATTCAGATTGTGATTGAAAGTGTTACGCAATCGGGGTGCTAGTGTGAGGCATTCACGCATTTAAAACCTATTTTTCAAAAGAGAAGGTGAGAAATTAATTAATTTAGGCGTAATATTATCGCAATCTTAATATTGAACTTCTTTCTCGTGCGTATGAAAAGTGTATTCTAATTATAACAGCAGAAATGAACTGACTTCACACTATGCACAGACGCTATCTATAATTAACTAAGGATTATTCCACGCAACATAATGTGTATTTGTTTTTTCATATGAAACGCAAAGAAAGGCTAATGAACTCAACTTGTGTATCTAAAATCAAGTTTTAGTTTCAGTACTCAATTAATAGCATACGGAATTGTATTTTGTGTACCTAATTCTAAATTAATCACTGACAGTCTGACAGTTCTAAATTACCTTAACGATATGACAAATGTATTAGTAGGCTCGTGATGTTACAAGCTTAGTCGTAGACAAAATAGAAAAACAGAAGGAAAAACGAGCGGCGAGTGAGCACTGGTGGGCTACTGGTAACAGTTCCGACCTACGAGTTGTAAGTCATGGATTCGAATCCAGGCATTATTATTTATTACTTATATTTATTATATTATTACATTACTTTGTGTAAATTAGTTCATCAGCACTCCTCTCACAATGGTGAAGGAAAACATCGTGAGGAAATCGGCATGTCCTAGAACCAAAAATTCGAAGATATGTGACATCTATCAAGCCCCGCTGGGCCCGCGTGGTGGAGGAGGCCTGTGTCCCAGTAGTGGGAACATTTAAGCGTGGTTCATTGCGTCCAATTAACTTACTTGTGACTAGATTTTTTTTTAATATAGTTATGCTATGATAAACAAAGTTTCAGTTAATATGTTTTGACCATTTATTTTAATGTCTTTTGTTATAATGAACGTAAAACTGACATGTTTATCTTTTCAATAAGCAGACATAAAATCACGGCATTAAGGATTAAAATGGTTTGTCTCTCCCCTGTAAGCAGACGACTTTCTGTCCCTATTATTCTATGTTCCCCGTCTGTCGGGCAGGGCAAGCGTAAGGTAAAATAGGCGAGTGACGTCATCGAGCCACTGCCCTTTGAGCCACGTCAAACATCTGACAGTCTGGATCAATTGTGTTAACCGGCACTTTGTTTTGTAGGCTAGTTGTTTGTACAGACGTTTTATAGGTCACGGTTTTCTTTGAGATGTTGTAGGGTAGTTTGGGTATATTGGTATGGAACGCTCACAAATTGTTGTGCTTTGGTGTTTAAATTGTATGTGATTAATGTGGTGATAGTAGTAATTGGAACATGTAAAAATGTATGAAGAATTGTTAAAAATGAACTGATCATTATATATTTTGGTATTGACTTTTGCCGCCGCTTCTCCGAGTTTATATCGAAAATGTACAGACGCCAGCACATCAAGCTACCCCAAACTGTAAAATTTTACGAAAACATCACAAACTATCTGTTGCTCTACAAAGTCATTACCTAGTGGAATATTCTATGCAATTGTTATAGGCTCACATTACCTCCAAGTAACAAAGTTAATCAACATAACTGCCTTGAGTTATAACAGCTTACAACGGGGCATAAATACTAAAACTAGTTTGCGCGAACATTTTCTCGTACACTAGGTAACATTTGTAATCTCGACATTCATTACAGAAGATAGCATCATATAAAATGTGCACAATATCCGATGTGAATGCGGCCATAAGCGGGCCTATGCTGTACCATGAGGCGCATTCACATTGAGCTAGCTAGCGGTCGAATACGGGTAGATAAAGAAAATATTAATAACATATCTTTAAATCTCTGTTTTTACCATTTGAGGGTTTTTGCGCTGATAGCCGAAATACAGGCTTTCGTCTAGTTCAGCTACAGATGTATAATTCATTTGTAACAAGAAATGATAGACTATAAGATTTTGTGTAACATTGTAAACAGTTATTGAAATAAACATTATATTAATATTATTGTAAAATACTGGTAATCAGCTGCATCCGGTTAGACTGGAACCCGACCCCAAAATAGTTGGGAAAAGGCTAGGCAGATGATGATGATGATTAATATTATATTATTTATTATTTTTTACTATTATATTATTATGATATTCTATTGTAATAATATTTTGATTTAAAAGAGTGTCCGAGGGTTTCCTTGCTCGTTCTTCTCTTTATGAACCTACTCCGCTCTGGAATGGGCAACTAACTCCATCTTTCTTAATGACCAACTCCTTGACAGTTCAAAAGTATCTGTAATTGTTTTAATTGAAATAAATACTTTGAGTTTCGGTTGCGAGTTTATATTCGAGTTTACGTAGAATGTGATTTTTGTGCTTACTAAGAGTATGATCTTCAAGCGATTGACTTCTTCAATGTTTGAAATTATATGGAAACCAAACGCAAAAAGTGGTTCGTTTTGAAGATACAGGTGGCTCTAGTATACAAGATGTATGAAAGTGTTCAGAATCAAGTTTAGCGGTTTGCAGTTAGAGAGACTTTGCATTTGACGGGCACTTTGGCTTATAGAATGACTGCTGAACTACCAGAAAAGTACTAACTATGGTCCTATTTACCAGCCGATACATACTGTTTAAACCTTACCGTGAAAACTTTAGTGAAGTGATCTTGAACTGACCTGTCATTCAACTTGATGGATTTGATACTATTAATAGCTGACTTCAAGTTTACTTCACTTATGATTTCACGGTGAGATTTTTACAGAATAGAAGTACTGCTCTCGTACCTACTCCACATGTAAACGCACCTTTACTCTGGTGATATTAATATGGGATTGCGTTCGCCAGACCTAAACCGTGGGTAGATACCTAGTACCAGTGAAACTTGCACAGACCCACACAATCCCGCACAGACTCGATTGAATTTTAAAAATAAGCACAATCCTGACGTGATTCAAAATTTACGTGCAGCTTTAGAATAAACTAACAAAGGAGGTTCTACCTCGTGTGGTTTTGTATAGAAGTGAATGGAGGCAATGCACCGGCGTTTCTTTTTAATGTACAATATTGTGTTCAATATCCGAGAGGGTTAGTTTAGAAAAGCGTTTCTATTTCAGTGCATTATCTTTGTTTGCCGAGATTTTATTTAACAAAGTTAGAGTATTGAAAATGTTCTTAATACTTTTGATAGTGCTTTATTGGTCCAGTGGGTTCGATTCCCAAGGAGGTCCCAATAACACTTTTTATTTGGTTTTTCCATGTGGAATTTCTCAGTAACTGCCAAGAGTCTAGATTTGTGTTTCGAGACTCGCCCTATATTTCATGGGATTCAAACCTAACTGGCGAATCGTGGGTGTATGTACTGTAGCTACACCTCTACCCAACCCTTTATGGAACACAGGAAAACATTTGTTATGTTATGTAAAGTTCGATTTTTGAAAATGATTTTGATACTTTTGAGATGCATCACGACGTTCAAAACAATAATGCGCAAAAGTCACCTATTTCAAATAATGAATGAGAACTAGAGAATTGGGCCATTTGTATTCGGCCTAGTGAAATTAATATAAAACAGCACACTATTGCTACTGAGGGCACCCCAACTTCCAAAAATTAACATTGCCATCAAACAACAAAGAGGTGAAACTAAACTTGACTTAACAGCGATCGTATTACAAATTCCTTTTTTCTTTTGACTTACAAAATAACCTAAATGATATTTAAAACAAAATTCGTTGCCACAAAGGCCGCAGAGCCAAGCGACAAATACAAAAGCAGTTTATATATATTTGATAGTTTACATCGAAGTGGAGTAATGTGGTTTTAATCACAGCGTGTATTTATACATAAAAATACATTGTTTGTTGGTGCACAGACTGTGTATATAGTTTCTCTAATATATTATTATTATTTCTCATGGTTACTTGTATTTGTTAATGATAAAACTATTGATTTGTATGTTTTTGATGAATGTTTGCTTCAAACAATTGTACTGGCTGCACAGATTGAATCACTACATATTATAAAACAATGTCGCGATAAACTTAGAAATTCCCTAACGGATTTTCACACGGTTTTCACCAATGGACGAAATGATTCGCGAGGAAGGTTAAAGTGTATAATTCATTAGGGTTTTGTGTAAATTGGCTGAAATATAACGATGATTGTTGAAGATATTGGAAAAAAATCATGCTGACTAGGATTCGATTTTTATTTCTTTTTATACGAAGAGATGTATCTAGCTGCAGATGTCAAAATAATGCATGTGTACTACGTTTGACATTTAAAGGAAATTATTTAATGTCAAAATTATTAAATTGCTTTGTACGGTGAATATGTATAATTAGGAAATACAGACATTTATTTCGCATAATTTTATGTGTTATTTGTACGAAGGTGGCAAAGGACATCGGGTGTATTGATATTACAAAGCTAAATATGAACTTTTAGTTAGAGAATATCTATGTCTATTTGCAAACTAACTTAGGTAAGTAAATTGAAAAGTAGAGAAACTAGCATCTATCTATTCTATTAGCTCTAAAATTATAGAATCTAGTAGTTTTTCTTGACAAAAAAAAAATAATCATTCGATTGAATAGAAATGTTACAGAAAACAATTCCTCTAAAATTGTTATTGAAATAACTACACAAAGGAAAATTAAGTAAGGTGCGTAATATTTAAGATAACTTTATAGTGTATTGTTGTCATAGAAAACAATTTAAAATTTACTGCACTTCAGAAATATTTGCAATTTTTTAAAGTTTAGACTACGTGAAACTAAGCATAGAGAAAAACGATTACCTTGTACAGTTATTTAATCCCATAAGTCCGATCCACAGCACTGTTTGCACAACACAACACGAAGAGGCATTACGTGGACAGAATGAGTAACCATAAACACTGTCGAAATAATTCTGACTAATGTCCGTTTGAATAAAATAATTTATATTATAAAGTATCAAAACTGTTTGAGCAGTCGTAGAAAAAAAATGTTGTAAAAATTACCCATACACATACCACTCGGTAAGAATAATATTTGGTTATTTATCAAAGCATTTAATCCGTGGGTAAAAAGTAAACAACCTGTAGGTATGAAATAACCAATGATCGGTAAATGTGGAGTGACGATTCGATATAACGAACCAAGTAAATAAAAAACGAGTGTCGATACTTTTGATGTTGGTTTCAAGCGATAAATTTTGGGAAAAGCATTAATATTGATAAATATTTTGAGTAATGATCGGAACTAGACGTTTCGTTGAAACTTTTGTTCTGTAACTGTTATATAAAAGTTTATATTTTCGTTTATCAATAAGGTTCACATTCATAACATACGGTCGTGTTAGGTACAGTAATAGCGTCACCCTGTCTGCTAATAACAACAGACTGTGATTACCAATCCGTCGGGCCATAAAGGTGATTATTGTATTTTTTCTTTCGACCGTTCATTATACTGGCCACGGGTGGCCTATGTATTGGAATAAAGAAAACTCGTAAACTAACCTACCTAATCACACTTATGAAATACAATTTGCCTGCCAATTTAGGTTGTGGAAATTATGATTCATTATTTTAGTCATACTACAGCAGACTTAATCATCAGGGGTCGGCAGGACTTGAGGTCAAAAGTGACAACATGAGTTTTTTTTTTCGGACTTATTTCATTTCTACGAAATTATTACGGTTTGAGACATTTATTTCTCAAAAAGGATATAATTAACTTATCATGAGAAATAAATGTTTATCTTAATACTTGGTACACGAACTCATGAAGAACGTTAGGTTTCTGAATTGGCTCTCTGTTACATGACAAAACCTGTAGATCTACCAAATCAAGTTTACAGTAGTAGTCACACAATGGCACAAGACCAAAAATCAAATTAATTGAGTTCGAAGCTGGTACGTGGCACTTTTTCCGACCGTCCGTCACTATAAAGTGTTCGGACAACTGAATCCGGTTCATAGAAACGGACAGTGATAGAATGACTGCATTTTTAGAGCAGTTCTTATTATTATTATTTATTATTAATAGTTATTATTTATTTATTTATAGTTCGGATTTTTGCACTGAGGATTTAGAGGTAGGGGTTTTAGAAATCAGTTTCATTTAGTTTTTATGTTTTTTTTTTAGTAAGTTTTTACTTATATTTGGAGGTAATTAATGGGAACTGTTAAAAATTTGGAAGCCGCTTTCATTGTAAGTTCTATTTTACCAAACAATGGGAAATTTTGTTTGGTAAGTTAATGTCAGAAATCTCTTGGAATTGAATAGTTTTCGAAGGTACGACAATATTGTTGCGTTTCAAAGCAGTTCAAATTTATGCTGCGTAATTTTCAGGTTTCTATTTATAAAAAAAAAAAAACCTGTGAATGACGTCCAAATTTTTGTTCATGACCGCTATATTACTCGTTTGACCTTTTAATTCAATTGAGAATCTATACAGAGTTAATGTAGGTGCCTAAGTACTGGAAATGAGATATTTTTTGTGATGTTATTTTGTGCTAATTGAATTACATTGCATACTATCTGTATAGAATTAAGTTCTAACTTAACAGACACATACAGCTGGGAAGTACGTGGCATCACTTTTTCTTCCCAGCTAAAACGCCAGGAACTGATGAAGGGCGGGCATTTTGGGGGACTGTTTTGTGTAATTCAGAAGTTCAAAATATTTTTTTATTTTGGTGTTGTCAGTGTTTTTCCAGTAGGCAAAGATGGATTGGACACTAGTGGTTGCCCTTAGTGTGAAATGCTTTAAAAGTTTTTGAATTTTGGCGAAAACCTATAACAAAAGTACCCATTGTTTTCATGAAATATAATCTACTTCTCCCAAATTAGCCATGAACATTTCAGATTTCGATCAAACTTTATTTGTATACCTTACCGTACCTGTTACCTATATTCTGCTTCTACCAGGCCTATAAATTTGCATTTGCCAAAACCTTATGTTGCCGAGTCGCGAATACAACTCAAAACAACACAAGTAAAACCTCACTATCGGCAATTTATTAAGAAATGAAGGATTACATAGATAAAGATAGTTTGGGAAAAATACCGCGAAAAAAGTCATGCAAGTAATGAGAGGAGAGCGATACATTCATGTTATCTTAACGAATACGCAGAAATATCTTATTGCTGTCAGTAATATATTGTCTTATGGTTATGTGAGATACTAATAGAATAAAATGTTCGATGGTGCGTAGCTAATACTATGACAAAGAGATGGGCTTCGGAAATGTATAGGAGAGGTTTTTCGATTGTTTTTAGTAAGACTGCCAAGGTATATTTTCTAAATTTAATTTCTTGAGTATTGATTCCAAATGGTTTAAAATGAATAATTATGTATAAAAAAGTGTTCCCTTTTCTTTATTTTAATAAAAACATTTCATTGTGTTTTATTTAATTTTCATAAAAAAAAAATACATGATAACTTTTGTTCTAGATATAAATGTAAGAGGTTGTCTTGAATATGTCTTGCTTGGAATCATGTCAGTCATTTCTAATAGAAAAGAACACTGTACACGTGCCAGACAGCACACTGCCGTCATTTGAATTTGATGCTTCGGTGTCAGTTACCGGTGGCTGACATGGCCTGAACAGATAGTGAGTCTGTCAGGCACCGGTGACTGACGTGGCAGTTAACGTGTTAAAGAGAAGATCTTGCTCGTTGGGTAAAGAAGTTAAATGGTAACTTTTGAGGCAGGTTTCCAGGTTCGATCTCGGATTCAATTAAAAGTGAACTAACTGTTGGCTCTTTAAAGGCTTAGTACTAATTTAAATTGGTTTATTATCCACAAAAGCTGCCAGATATTCATAAAAGTTAATTTTCAAAAGTTTGAGTTGATGAGCGTCGAAATAAAAGTTTTCAAATTAGTACAATCGCTCTCCAAACGTCAGTAAACATGAACAGCAAAAATTAAATGAATCATAATGCAGATAGTAGGCTATATGTTTATTTAAACATATAGTTTAGAATGCAATATTGTTTAGCAATCAATAATTGCTGAAGGCCGTAGTCCTACAGATTACGTCCGCATCAACAGACACCACTTAAACGTGAGACAATGCAACCATTAACCGAACAACAAACTTTTATTGTCCACTAACACAATCGCGAATTAATCGCGATTACACAAAAATCGACCGCGGGAGTGACGTCACCTTTTAATGAAGAAAGAAACGAGCACAAATTTATGTGGTCGGGCGACAAACTGACCCGCGATCGGGACGGCCGTTGCCAAACCCATAATCCGTTAATTAGCCCACCGTGTAGGATTTAATCAGAATTTGAGCGACAGTGCAGTGTCGCGCGGGCGTCGCGGATGTCGCTGGACGAGCTCGGCGCGTGTTGTGACGCGGGCGCGTGAGACAGCGCGCGTTGTGCGGGCGCGCGCGGGCGCTCTGTGCGCGGTGTTCGCGCCACGCCGCCTCAGCCTCGACTGCCGGGCATGGAAATTCGATTTTTCTGACGTTTCCTCCGCGCCTTGCTTCGCCACGATCGAACTGCACGCCACATGAATAGTTGCTGCTTTAGCCACCGCTGATTTTGCACGTTCATTTTACTGTAACTGTAATAATTCCAAATATTTTATGACACTTTTGGTCGATGTAGACAGTATGAATGGAGAAAGGGTTTCGATCACGCAATATTTCGATCTTTGCGAAACGACCTCCTCGTACTGACCTTGATGTTTTTCGTATCCGCTCATATTGGCTTATGAAAAGGCTGTAAATACCCAAAGGCTGTAGGCAGTTCATAATTATACCTCCAGAAAAACATAAACAGAGTTTAGAGTTAAGTTTTTTTTTTTAGTTCAAAGTTTTCAATCCAACTTCAAATAACTTTCAACTAGGTAGGGAGGGCACTCGATTTTAGCTTAGGTAAGTTCTACTTAAAAATTCATGGTGTTTGTCATTGACCGTTAGTTTACCGTGCTTTCACTTAACCCCTACATTTTTTAAGTTCTCACCGAGAGCCTTTACTTAATGGAAGTGTGTGGCCATTAGGGCAATACTACGGAAGTGAGAATAAATTTGCCTCACGCCATCAACGCACGCGGTATGTACTTGTAGACATGAAAATATTATAATATTACAAATTAAAGATTTCGCGATAACACTAACTTAACTTTATGTCAAGTTAAAGTTTAAAAACCGTGAAAAGTTTTAGATAAATATGTTTAAAATAATTTTTAATGAATGGTTATTTTTTACATTCAAGAGCCAGTAGTTTATAATCAGAAGATTTATATTTTCAGTGTTTCTGAAGTTGGTTCAGAGGTTGTGCGATTGGTTTCTATAACAACGGTTGCAACTACGGATGGCAAGTTCGAATCCCGCCAGGAAAAAGTTTTTGTCTGGTCTACATACAGATATTTAGTTTATAAACGTGAGGATTTGTTCTGAATTGGTCTTTAAACGCACTTACGTTACAGGAGGAATTCCGTGGTTGCAGCAAGATTAAAAAAAATATTCTTGATAATTATTACAAATGGTTTTTTTAAACATTGTCGCACGTAGCTGGCACCTCCTAGTAAAAAAAACCTTCAATTCAATAGTCTACTAACAAGTAAAGAGGAAACAAGTTTAGCTGGCAGGAGTTTCGCCTAAGAGAAGTGTAGGCGATGTTGCTGAAATTACCTACAAACAATGCTGTTATGTTTATTTAGGTACCGAACCCCTAAACTTTACACGACAAAAATAATTATTTTTCTTTCAAACATTAAACTGCAATAAACTCCACAATGTATCTAGTTGTAAACTAACGAGATTGAAACGTTGAAAATAGTTTTTGCACGCAATACAGAAAAAAAAGCAATTTTCTTGAAAATTACTATGCAAATGAATCATTACTGAAATATTTATCGTGTAGTAGGAAGTCGTTGGTAATGCATTACTGCATTTTTGGAAAGTTTTATTTTCTAGGAATGTAGGTTGTAAATAAGTTGTTTTCCTGTTACCCCTCAAATACTTATGTTAGCGTAACCAGCTTACCCGTATGATTGTTGCAGAAGTGGTCAAGTCAATGGTGCGCGAAGTCACAAGAATGTGACCGAATTTACGATCTGCTTTCATTCCCGCCTCCTCGCGCTTACCATTGACATATTGTTTAAATAATAACACTTATTTCGTACTAACATTTAAACCGATTCAACTACAAACAACATCAAATCATAAAAAAGTCGTTCTGATTAAATAAACTTTTCAGGTCAGGTTTACGGCACGGTTGGCGCAGTGGTTAAGCGATTGACTGCTGCGCTGCGTGTCGCGGGTTCGATTCCCGCGCGGAACACATATTTGTATGACCTACAAGTAGTTGTTCCGGGTCTGGGCTGTTTGTGTATGTGAGTTTAAATGTTTGTAAACGCACCCACAATACAGGAGAAATTCCTAGTGTGGGGCAAAGTTTTTTTAAAAAAAAAATTGTAATAAAATAGAAAATAGAAATAGGTGGCCTCTATTTAGTTTTGAACATTAACATTTTTTTCAAATAGTTTTCTCTTAAATCGAATCACTTATTGTGAATTTTGGCCCACCGTACTAGTGTAATAACCTCAAGAAACGCGTTGTATGAAGTGCCACGAAGTGTCATAACAGTGCTGCCGGTTGCCAAGTCTTCAACCCGGTGTTAACAGTTAGAGGGTTGGCAGTACACGCGACAACTTTGACGGTTATTCGCTAGTTTAACCTCCATTTAGCTTTATTGCTAGTGTGCTCTTGAAGTGCACTTCAGTACAATGTTTGGACATCGTGTTTAAGAGCAAAACGTATATCTGAAAATGGATGTAGCGGCACAGCTTTTCGACAGAAGGTTTCAACACAAGCTATCAGCACAAAATGCAAAATAGAATATGCCATCAAGTAAAATAAAATACATAACATAACGTACCATAACATAAGTACCATGTAATAGGGGGCCAAGCCAATTGCCATAAACTGGGCACAAATCCAGAATCCGGGCTGAGAAATTCTATGTGGAAAAACCGAATAACACTTTGCCCAACCCGGTAATGGAACCCTGCGCTTACGACCAAAAGAAAAAAAAAATTGTAAAACAAAAATATCTTTAAAAAGGTACTTCTATGAGACGGACCTATAAAGTAAAAAGCAAATAGTTCATCATAGGCCACGAGATATCCTACTAAAAAATCAAATCTGAAGATGCTACAGGCAAATTTACTCTAGGATTCCTAACAATGTCTATAACGACGATCTTGTTAAGAATATATACCGTCAAAACGCTGCATGTTAAGGAGGCAATTAGGAGAAACATGCGAGTGTAGGTTCCTGGAAACCATGGCTGAATAATCGTACATTTAATTGGCAACATTCAACCAGCTTGCAATTTGATATCACGCAAACTTGGGTCAAACTGGTCATTGTAAAGGTAGACCTTTACAACGATCAGTCTTAAAAGGCGAGTATCAAACGTGGGAATCACGGATTCCACTGATTTTTATATATGTTGTAGGGTTGCCTCCCCTCAATAACTGGGTAAAATGGTAAGACGCCCTTCGCTTTCATTTTTGAGAAAAATTAATTTAAAGTTCAAGTCCGCTCGAATCATTTTGTTTTCCAAATTTATTTGTTTTTATTAAATAATTTCTTATGTGACTATTATTAGAAGGAAAAATATTTAGTATTTTATTATTATTTTTAACAATAAAATAAAATAATAAAATCCGTTGAAATTGAAAAAGATTATAATAAATACAGATATATAATAAATTTAATATTAAATAACTTCACCTTTCGAATTATTTATTGATTAAAATAACACATTATTTAATAAAAATAAATAAATGAATTTGGAAAATAAATCAGAGCCGTTTAATTTGGCCACCACTGCTCTCAACCTCGAGTAAAAAGGAGTTATTACAACCTGAAATTCCGCACTTCTTTAGCAGGAAGTGCGGACCAAGGAATTCGTAGAATGCACTAGAGTGCATTTACAAATTCATTGGCAAAAGAAACCATAATTTCGCCTGATAAAGTCGACGAATTAAAGAAAAATGAAAGTGCTCATACATTACAAGCAAAATTACAGACGTTTAAATCTACATTACAGTGGGTATCATGAAAGTCGAGCTACTAAAACACTAGAAACCTGGCAACACTCCAAGCTACCGTGTACTACAAGCTATTACGATCGAATCCCATTTTTTTTATTAACAAATTATACATTTTATACACAAAATGCTTTAAAGCCTTGACGTGATGGCGGAAAATTTAATTGCTAACAAACTTTCTGACGATAGCATAAAAAGTTTTGAGGAAAATGTGAAACGAATTTTCGGTCTGATATTTTGCTCTTTCGCTTGCATGCTCGTTTTGTTTTCTTTCTTTTGTTTGTAAATTGCGTGTATTCGGATGAGAAATCTTTTGTCTACGAAATGGTTTTAAAAGGGAAACGTAATGCAGTTATTGTCTCTTTGCGCGATGAACGATGAATGAAAAAAAAAACGGGTGCATTCTATATAAAGTCAAACTCAAAGCATTTATTTCAATTAAAACATTTACAGGCACTTTTGATTTGTCAAAATTTAATAGACGTTCAGTTAGTCAGAAAGTTGAAGCTAGTTGCCCATTCCAACACGTAGATCTCTATGGAGAAGAACGGGCAAGAAACTCCAAGGACACTTTTTTAAATCAAGATATTACTAAATTCTATATTATGCTACTACATATAACGGCTGAATTTTTACCATATGAACAAAAACGAAGAAGGCCTGCAGTAGAAGAATATGGCACAGAAATCTCTTTTTTTTTCGAAAAAAAGAAAAAAAAAATTACATTCAATCCTTTGATTGAATCCGGCCGATGACTTCAATCAAAGAATTGAATGTTGCTACGAATTAATAGATTTTTGCGCGTAGATTAGGGTACCACTATGGTAAATTTTTATAATATTTGTCGATTAATTTGTTATTTTTTTCGTTGTAGTATGAAAGCTTATTTCAAATAAGTAATAGTTAGTATTTATTGTTAGGTTAATTTCATTTAAGGTTTAAAAAAAGAGATTTCTGTACCATAGGCTTCTGCTCCATTCACTTTTCATACCCTGTTTTTGTCCAGACGGGAAAAAAGGCAGGCGGTTTGTGTAAAAAGCCTCATTTATATATAGTGCGAGTTAATTGCCTGTAGCATACGATAATTTGAAGCAACAATAAAAGTAGCAAGTACTGCCACTTTCATCATTGCTTACAGCAAGCCACAGGCAAGAAACTTGTATCATGTAAATAGGGCTCACTCTTGATAAATTTTATAAATTAGCACAAGATTTCTATTTTCGTTCACGAAGCTATCGAAGAGATTTCGAGGTCAAGACGTTGTTTCCTCTTTGAGTCTTTTTAAAATATATCGCCAGTCCTTCATAATTTGCGTCATCGTGATACAATTATTGATCCAAAGTTTCACTTTTTTTTGAGCTGGCTAAATAATGACAGCCGCTCGGGTTGATCGAAGGTTAAGCTACACTTTCCAAGGCCAGTCCCTGGATTGGTGACCATCCATTACATATCGAGACCCTTCCCTGAAGGGAGGGCATATTAAACCGTTGGTCATGGCTGTCATGTGACTGTCGTTACGGGTAGTCAGAATCCCGAAAGTCTGACAACCAGTCTTACCAAGGAGTATTATGTTACACAATAACTGGAGATAAGAGAGGCAGCAGCTCCATGTAAAATACTGGAATTTAGCTGCATCTGGTTAGACTGGAAGCCAACTCTAACATAGCTGGGAAAAGGCTAGGCAGATTATTATTTGAATGAAAGAGAATCAATTCAACAATACGGCAGTATGACGAAACAATACATTTTCCGGAAACAATAGGTACGCAAATTGACACTTTTCAATGTACACTATCCATCAAAGCCTATTTGTTTACATGTGAATTCAAAACTTCGTTCACGAAAATTTCGGTCCCATGTTGGGTGCCAATAGCAGCCGCGCAGCATTCTATTTGTTTTCCCGTTAAAAAAATATTTGTTCCAAATTGTCTGAAATTTTATGAAAATAACAACATGTTACATGTCAAAGTTTTTATTTTGTTATAGATTCGCAGGGGTGGAAGAGCATTGAGATTGTACATTTTATAGTTAAGGGCTGTTAACTGGTTAGGTATACTTAAATGTTCGATAATTTAAATTTGAACCTTAATTTAAGTTACTAATTGTATTACTTAAGTTTCCAACTCATTTGTGCTCTTACACTCAGTGTTAGAAAACTAATAGGTACTTACGGTATTATAACTCAGTCATTATAAAAACAAAAGTTTTTAAGACTGAGTTATAATACCGTAGTAATTAAAAAATCATGAATATAAATCGTCAGATTTTTGTCGTTAAGTCGTTTCAAATAATTCTATCACAAAAACTGCACTAGAGCAAATGATACCTTCCACTACATCCGATTACAGACACAAGATTTCGGTTTGCAACTCTTTGGGGAAATCGAGCTTTTGCCTTACGATCATATAAATATGTATGCTTCGTACATAGGCCTAAGATACGGCTGCCTTACTATCTAATACAATTTCTAAGTCTTCTCCTGTGGTAACTAACTTGCGGCACAAACATTCACCCTGAACTAACGTAAAATCTGATTAGTCAGCTAGCAAACTATACTTAATACGCTACTAAGCAAATAGGTGAAATACACAGAGGTATTTTCTGTTTATCTATTCAAAAGCCACCCTGAAACAATAGCAAGTCCTATTTAAACAAATTTAGAGGCATAAACTAAAAATATAAGTTAAAAAAAACGAATTTCATTTGGAATAATGACGTCTAGCAACCTCCACATTGAATTGCCTATGTCGTCACGTCTCATACATAAAGCATAGTTTGGATCAGTTTGGATTAAAACCAATGCATCGACGTCGATTGTTGAAGTTGATTCTGTAGTCAGGCTGTATGAGTAAGCAAACCATCTCACATAACGAGGCTGTAAGATTCAAAAACCATATTTCAGCTTTACCGTAGTGTAGTTAGAAACCAATAGCTGTCAAAACCACAAAGCGATAACTTGCAACCCGTTTACGTTACAATTGTAGAAACGTCTGAACGGTCATTATGCTATCCAAACAGTCCGAATATCCCTTACAAACGGTTACATTCACTAAGTAATTCCATTATGGCCGTTTGTGTACCGAAATTGTACATATATAGGTAGAGTAAACGGGTTAGTGCAGCCGCAAGTCAATCTACTGTCGAGTTTACATCCCAGCCCCTGGGATGTTGCGAGCGCCTGCAAAGACCTTGTTTGTAGCGCAACATGATACGTAGCACGTTGCTGTAACTGAGCTTGTTTGTGGTGTTTTAAAAGGGAATATAGATCATTGACTATACTCTTGAGCTTTTATTGGTCGAGTCAAGATCAATGTGTAAATAGGGATGTACAAAATGCGATGGGATGCAATGAAGTACTTAAAAATCTGTATGGTATGATGTTGTGTTCTGACATACGTATCTAATTTTTATGTCACATTTAAATTGAACTTTAAAAATGTAATCTAAGTAATAATAACAATGTTAGGGTGTGACCTGGTAGTAATGTCTCTGTTGTTGACCTTCAGATGGAAGCCTAATCAAAGCGCCTAATCAGTTTAATCTAATGTCAAGTAATATAGCTTGTTGTTATAATTTTGGTCAACCTATTACATAAGTTAACACGAGATTGAGTTCTTCTTGCAGTAACGCAGGTGCGCGAAGTAAACGTTACGTCAATTGGAACGGTTTGTTAATCGAAAATAAAGGGTTTTTCAATAAGGGCGGGTAGATGTTGAAATGAAATAAAAGAAGCTGTGTGTGAGATATTAACAAAATTCTTTTTTTATTTGAAAGGCCCACATGTGCCATTTAGGGCATCGGTCGATTGTGGTTTGGTTGCATAGACCTGCGACTTCAAAAAACCCCACATGAAAAAGTGTAGCGGGGTCAAATCGCATGACATTGGTGGTCAATTCACATCAACCCTGCGAGAGATAATCTTACCCTCAAATCGCTCAAGCAGAATACCAATCGTGGCGTCCGCTGTGTGGCACGTAGCGCCGTCCTGCTGGAACCACATGACGTCTAGGTCCATATGGTTAAATTTGGGCCATAAGAAATTGGTTATCATCGTTCTGTAGCGCTCGCCGTTGACAGTAACCGCCTCACTAGCGTCGTTTTCGAAAAAATACGGACCACTGACGCCGCCGGCCCAAAATCCACCACCAAACGGTAACTTTTTGAGGATGCATTATCACCTGGTGAACTTCGCGTGGGTTGGTGTCATCCCATATACGGCAATTCTGCCTGTTAACACTGCCATTCGTCCAAAAATGCGCCTCGTCGCTAAAGATGATTTTTTGGCCAAAATTAGGGCCCTCTTCCAAACGATTCGAAGCCCAGTCAGCAAACAAACGGCGTTGTCTATAGTCATGGCCTTTGAGCTCCTGGTTCAGTTGGACATTGTACGGGTGTAGGCGTAAGTCCCGACGCAAAATTCGCCAAGTCGAAGTCTACGAAAGGCCGAGTTCTTGTGCACGGCGAGGAATCGACTGCCTCGGGTTCTGCTGTACACTTTCAAGAACCGCGACAATGTTCTCTGCCAATCTTGCGTTTCTTGAACGTACGGGTGTTGGCTGATTGTTTACCGAACCGGTCGTTTCAAATTTGGCCACCAAACGTTGAAGAGTCGACTGTCAAGGGCCACCGTGTCTACCGTAAAATGGGCGCAATGCGCGCAACGTTTGCACTAACGAACACTCATTTTGATAATAAAGTTTTATCATTTGAACGTCCTGTTCAATCGTGTAACTTGCCATGGTGATTTGGCATAAGTACCTGAATAATAAAAAAAAGATTTGATAGGTGTCACCAAAACAAAATGGCCGCCACGGGCCGCCAAAATCTACCCGCTCCAACTGAAAAACCCTTTATAAAACTTATACAGCATTTTGGTTTAATTTTTCGAACAAGTACAAAATTAGAATCACCCATAGATATAAACAAAGTCTTAAAACTAAGTAAATATAATGTGTGAAATGAGTATTTTCAATTTTAAAATCATTCGAATTTATGTTATGTTTAGGTACTCCACGCATTCCCACTACCTACTTGAAGATATTCTACAGGAATCCAGCAGAATATCAGCGTCAGGTACATATATTTGCCTGACACATGCTGAGCTGGACTCCCATTTTGTGCAACCTTGAGACGCACACCGCACTTTGTTCGTTATTTGTTTGAAAGTATGTTAGTGTCACTTTATTTCTTTGAGTATGTTTTGCTTTTATTTTTCTTTTTGTATATTGGCACCTTGTTTTTATTTATATATGAATGTATTTTGTAATCATTTATTGTGTTTTTGTGTTGTGCTATGTCTTTCGTGTGCACTGAATAAATGTTTTATCTATCTATCTATTTGATCAGGATTTCAAAACTGGGCGTAAGAGTAATATTCACTCGTACCTATAGTCTAAGGAGGTAAGTGAGGCCAAAAAGCTATTGTAAACTTTATGTCCAGCTATTGTAAACTTTATGTCCATACAGGATAAATAATTGAATTCAGCATATGATTCATTCTACTCATAACATAAAAAAATTCGTCGTTAAAAAAAATCTGCTGTGTCATAGAAAAGTGCAATACCTGTGCGGTCAAAATGTATGAAACAACTAAAATGTTTTTATTATAGCCGATAAAAAAATTATATTACACAATTTGCAATTTTCGTTTCAAAATTGCAGTTCAATATAATGCGACAAGGTTTTATTGTAATTTCACTAATACCTAATACTCCACTGAAAAAAGTCTGGGCGTTTCACCTCAGTGACGTAATTTCGACATTGTACTCAAGTCGGACACGACATACAACAATTCACCTTGGATAATATTACATTAACATTCGTTAAATGATATAATTTGTGATTACATTTTCACATTAAGGCTTTTTATGTATTTTTTCTGTTTTTATGCACTTTGCTTTAGAGTTGGGGAAAAAAGTGAGGAATAGGCTAGCATAGAAACTTTCACTAAGGCGTTACGAATTGACCAGTCACAACACGGTGTGTTACACCAGACCCCATACAAAACTACCAAAATCATAATTGAGGGTAATTTATAAATAGCTGCACTCATATAGTGAACCTTTTTGTAAAACTCTATAGGTATGCAAATGGACTGCGATTAGATGAGACGTCTAAAGTTTTATGCACACACTTTTAACTCACTAGAGAAACTTATAAACAACAATTCTATACCAATATTATAAAAAGGTAAAATTTGTTTGTATGTAGGTGATAATCTCCAGAACTAATGATCCAATTCTCACTGGTAGAAAGCTTCATTATTCCTGAGTGCTATATTTTTTAAATTATATGTATTTATATCATGCATGTTAACCGAGCTAACACACTTTTTGTCTAGCAAGCCGGGAAAAATACCTCTTAAAACAGAATTATTTGCATTCGCTGCCTAAGCAGTTATACTCGTATACAGTGTGTCCGGACATGGACTAGCGATATTCTAAATACTTAAATATAAGCTATTTTAAAGTACAATTACACTATAGGCTTAGGTCCAATATACTTCCCCGCTATGTGGCAGCCATTTTGTTTTTTTTGTTGAAGTATGCTCTATGCGAGTACAAAAAAAATCATATATCTCAAAGTTTTAGTCATACTGAGATAAAAATAGGCTTATTCGAAAGGCAATAATATTGTCTACCGTCTGCACTACAAAGCAATATGTTCACAATTCCATAACTTTTGAAAAAAAATGTGAAAGTCGAAAAAAAAAACAAAAAATTATGCAATTCAACCAATAATTGTTAATTACTACAAAAACAACCCCGAGAGCTTTTTTATTTTTTATACTAGATCGACAGTTTTTGAGCTAAGCTACAATACAACATAAAATTCACAACTGTATGTCTAATACTTTAAGAGTTATTGTTGTATGAACATAGCGTATGCGCAAGCACAAAAGGCCTTTGTCGGAACCCTAAACAGGAAATCATTAAAAAAACATAACATTCATATTGAATTTTATTTAATGTTTTTTCCAATATTAAATGAAGATTAATATATCTAAAGCAGTTGCTCAAAGTGGCCACCTCCAGCTTGTAGACACACTACGGCTCTCTGTGCCACCTGGGTTGATGAGCGCCTAATTAAATCCAAATCGGATCTAATTTCTTCGGCGGCTGCCATAATTTTTGCGACGAGTTCTTCCCTGGTATTTGGAACTGTAGCGTATACTTTTTGTTTCATATGACCCCACAAAAAATAATCCAAGGGTGTCAAATCGGGTGAGCGAGGCGGCCACGCTACTACACCACCACGACCGATCCACGGCTGTAGATTATTATTTAAATATTCTCTCACTGCTCGAGAAAAATGCGCTGGTGCACCATCGAGCTGGAACCACATACGCCGACGGTATGATAGAGGTAGGTCCATGAGGCTGTCCGCAAACTGTGTCTGTAAGAATTCTAAAAATCTAGCGCCGTTTAATGTAGGTGGCAATTCCAATGGCCCTATCAGCCTATCGTTGATTATGCCGAAATCACCGATAATCACGGCCACGGTAGTAACGAACAGTATTTCTCGCCTGCTCTCAGATGGAATACAGTGAATGCCATAAATGACACTCTGGCGGTTAACAAAGACGTTTTGTGCTTGCGCATACGCTATGTTCAAACAACAATAACTCTTAAAGTATTAAACATACAGTTGTGAATTTTATGTTGCATTGTAGCGTAGCTCAAAAACTGTCGATCTAGTATAAAAAATAAAAAAGTTCTCGGGGTTGTTTTTGTAGTAATTAACCATTATTGGTTGAATTGCATAATTTTTTGATTTTTTTTTCGACTTTCACATTTTTTTTCAAAAGTTATGGAATTGTGAACACATTGCTTTGTAATGCAGACGGTAGACAATATTATTGCCTTCCGAATAAGCCTATTTTTATCTCAGTATGACTAAAACTTTGAGATATATGATTTTTTTTGTACTCGCATAGAGCATATTTCAACAAAAAAAACAAAATGGCTGCCACATAGCGGGGAAGTGTATTGGACCCAAGCCTATAGTGTAATAGTACTTTAAAATAGCTTATATTTAAGTATTTAGAATATCGCTAGTCCATGTCCGGACACACTGTATACTGGAAAACAATGTTTATAAACCTGGTCTACGTTAAATAATTCTACAAAAAAGTCCGTGACACCACATTTTTATCTTTTATATTTTAACTTTGTGCACGCCATCATGTGTAGGTATACGATATACCTATAACGCACCGTGTGAAAAAAATACCAAAATTCTGTAAAAACTTGACACAAAACGTTTACAAGCATGACATCCTCATGCAAAATAGCTTCGTCAAGTGAAACTGTCTAATAAAAATATTTACTTTAGAACAAGTGAAGAATTTACAAGAAGAGAAGAATTTGTGAAGCTAGGCAGCGACTGGCGATCCCAAAAGTAATTTGCTAGCCCCCTCCGCTGAAATTACATTCCACTTGATAGAAATTTAAAGATTTAAACACAACATCAGTGCCGTAATTTAAAATGTAATTTAACTGTTGGTCAGTTTCTGGTTTATGAAAGCCTTTGAATTCTAACTAATCTGTTTCAAAACTCATGTCAACATATTAACGATTGGTTTTGACATTCAATTAATTGATCAGAGACTTGATAAAGCTTTAAAACGGACTTTGGCAAAAGCTGGAAGATAGAAGAAAATGAATAACTATATCAGGCTTTAAAAAAACAAATGTTCTGGAAGCAACACGGCTATTTCCTAAATAAGTTCATAAAAACTGAATGAAATATTCACCATCTTAATAGCCGCTAAGGATACACTAAGTAGCTTATTAATTTATAATGACAGCGACGAAGCAGCAAATATTCATCACGTCGAATTTTACATCCTATTAAATTCAAATTGTCTGCTAAACGATTTTGACGCAAAATAGCGCTATTTTATGCCCACTAAAAGTCGGCAAATATGAAATTAAGTTATAAAAGTATAGGTACAAGTCCGTCCCTGGGGAGGTGACTACTATGCGAACTCGATTCACTTTCAACGCGTTAATTTGCATTGGCCTTGCAATTTTCATAAATTTATGTTTTTGAATTGCATTTAGTAAATCTAAACTACGTCACCTCTTAACGTGATAAAAAAGGGATGTAAAAGGTTAAATTTTTGAAGGTATAGATAATTTTGCTGTAAGTTTTAAATATTAGTATTCAGCTACATCAGATGCGGTTAACGGTCAGCGGTATCGAGATGATAAGCTACGTTTTGAAACGAACTAAGTATCAGTCGCTTTTAGCGATAAGGCCGCCCATTCTGACAGTATATGTAAAAATTGTACGTTCATATCAATCATTTGTATCATGGACAGACGCCAGCACATCAAGCTACTACAATCTGTCAAATTTATTTAATAAACTTTCAACTTTATCACCAAAGCATGAGGCTCAAAGTTGATTGGGAAAATTTGACAGTGTCGGGTAGCTTGATGTGCTGGCGCCTGTACATTTCAGCTAGACATGTAACGATTTCAATAGGTAGGTACTTATTTTACTAAATGCATCTGCAAAGGTGTTTGCATGTTAGTTGGTATACAGGGTTTGGATCTAATGAGTTCATAGGCAGCTCCTGAATTAACTCACCTTAAATTAACCTGCAAGCAGTCGCGCGGCTTCGAATCGACCGCGATTCGATCGATTCTCGATACATTTATGATGCCAAATTGCTTACAAATCCAAAGAAAATTAGAATATTATTTTGATTTTATAAATTTGTTTATGTCCTAACATAATGATAATGTGATAAATACAAAAAATATTACATAATTAGTGTTTTAAATCCCTGAAATATCCTATAGGTCTTTTAGGTTACGCGCGACCGCTGGTGTTACAAATGACCGCGCGACCGCTTGAAGGTTAAATAATATTTTTAAAAAATGGAGTCCTTAGTTTTTTTTTTTTATCTTACGTCTAGTAACAGTGTTTTTGTGGTTAAATAATTATAAATTATGTTTATTTATGTAAGTTGGTTTATAAAAACACTTTTACACGTCAATAATAATATGGTGAGGTTTATGACTATTAATGATTTCAACAAACTTATTAAAACTCACTCATTCCAAAATGAAATCGAGTTACCCTTAGTAGGGGTGCAAGTAATTAGTGGTGAATATTTGAAGGTTCCGCCGGCTATCAGGGAAAGTGGTCTGTTTGCCCGCCCCTAGGTGGATGGGTGGATAACTATTATCCGTAGCGCGTTTTAAAGTATTAACGTCTGCAAACTTTGACAAGACATTATTATGATAAATGAGAGTCTATGATTGATGCTGTGTGGAAGATGAAATCTCTAAATGAAAACAATTACTAAATTAGTCAACATTCATTAGATATAACTAATTTTGATTGAATTCTTCCAAACAGTCGTAAATTAAGAATGTAATACGTAGGGGAACACTAAACGCATATTAGACGTGATAACAGTAACATTTCCATAGTGTTTCGTTTAGTGCAAACAGCAAAGCAAAACACAAATATCTAAGATATTTTTCATGCATAAGAACAACGGAAACACAATTTCCGAATCATAAAAGCGTCTTAGGTCAAGTCACAGGTAGGCACATATATTATTTTTATGGAATGAAAAAAAAAGTATATTTATGAAATATTTATTTCTGTAAGTAGATCTTTTATGATAATTTTACATGTCAACATTTTGTTGGTCAATATTTTAAAAAACTAGATGGCGCTGGCATTTCCTAGACTGATCCCGGAACAAACTCAGAGGTCATGGTCTCTTTTGAAGTTCAAAGGATTTTATGTGAGTTTAACAATGCAGGGCCATGCCTGGAAGGGGCCTTCTGAAGAAAGAGCCATTACAGCTTTGAGTTGACCTACCAACAGACACCATCCATGCATCAGTCATATACAATGAGTATCCTGTTAATCTGAGAAAAATTTAAACACACTTTTGAGTTTGTAGTAGCTCAATTTTTTAAAAAAAATAAAATGTAGCTTTGATATATTCTAATAAAAGGCTTAACTGATAACTTGAAACAAAAGACAGTGTATAAAGACAAAGTGTTGGTCTCAGGACATGGGACATGTTGATACAGCGAGGTGGCTACTTTCATTTGTTTGTATCTGGCTTCCGGCCAGGAACTATTGCTCTTACTTCTAGTACGCTTAACACACTCGATTTATTAGGTAACAATAATTCATTTATTAGAAACCTATTTTACAAAAACATTAGCTTAATTTTTTTTTTTTTTTTCATATCTTAACGATATAAAATATTAGAAATTATTGCACTGAGATGTATATGTACATTATGTTCTGTGATTAACTATAATCTATTTGACTCGAGTTTTTCTCTCTTCATCTTCAGTTTTCCCGAATTCGCCAATTTCCTGGGCAACTTTTCTATTTTTTTTTTTTTTCACTAAAAACCTTATTCGGACTATAACAAACATTAAAAAAAAATACCAAATCGGTGTTGCCGTTTTCAAATTATTTGCTAACCAACGAAAAGCATTTAATTGTTATTTAAATGAATTAATTCCTACATAAGTATACACTACTTACTTTTTTCTTTATAATAAAGGGCCACTTCCAGCTGTACCGGCTACGAATAATTTTAATTGGGCGATTCTTATTTTTCTTCTTCAAAAGTTGTAGAGCTAAAGTAGTCTGCACCAACTAGTTTCTGAAACTTTTAAAAAGTTTAAAATGTTTTGAAACTACCTAGTTGGTTCTTTTTTCACTGAAAACATAACTATACTAGAAAACATTTTCGTTAATCCATACATAGCATAAAACAATGTCGCTTTTCGTGTCTGTCTGTATGACCGTTGACAGAACTTTCCGGTACACCTAATAGTTAAAACTTTTCAAAATAAGCATTTATTTCGAAAAGTTTATGAGTATGTTAGTTGTAAGTTGTTGTTGTAGTGTGTGTTTCTAGTATGTTGGATTTTATTGTTGTATGTTGTTTGTGTTTATTTTTTGTTATTGTTGTATGTTGGTATTTAAGAAAGCTTTAACACAAAGGTCTCGATGTTTTGACATGTCGCCATTGCACGCGTGGTAAGCATGGACTGGTCGCTAGTTTATCTATAAGACAATTTACTAGTTTGGAGGCCAGTTTGTGGCATCGGTGACTGATGGCAATAAACAACCATAAATGATAACAACATGGTGTCTGAGTCAAGACTTCCACTATTCTTATTCTATCATTCTTTCTACCTTCGATATATTGAATTTTGTAAAAGACTTTTGAAGACGTACCTATATGCTTTGCTACATTTCCAAGCACATTTTTGCCTTTGGTTGAATATTACCTGTCCATACATAATTTTCCATACAGGAAAATTATGTATGTATGTGTAAAATATTATGTGAAACTCACTGTACTTAAATCTCCCCCCCCGCACACTCTCGTGTCTCTCACTATAGTTAACTACCCCGTTGGTCTCGTGGCCTCAAGCGCGACTGCTGATCGTGGGGTCCTGAGTTCGATTCCCGGGTCGAGCAAAGTGTTATTGAGTTTGTCCATTAAGAAATTCTCAGGAACTGCCCGGAATTTGAAAGTTGGCGGTGTGATACCCCCGTGCCTCGGAAAGCACGTTAAGCCGTCTGTCCTGCGCCTGATCTCTCTCCGGTCGTGACGGATTGCCGTCGCATCGGACTATGAGAGTGAGGGAAGAGGGTGCACTACGCACCTGTGTCTGCGCGTACACTTATGCATTATAATATCTCCCGCGCCGAAGGCTAGTCTCCGTTGAGATTGGCCGCCTTGACCGAAATATAGCCTGGACTTTATTTTTTACATAAATCTCAAACAAAAAACCAGGATTTATCGCAGGTAAAACAGAGTACATAATGTTCACCTACATGATGCAGACGTAAAAAACAGTAAAGATTCCACTGCGCACAATTATCTTTTTCTGTTCACAAACCAGATAGAAGATTCAATTAGGAGCAGGAAGCAAACCGAGACTATGCGATTTAATTTACCAAAGATGATTATGCTAAGATCCGATACACGTGTTCGAATCGTTTATTTTCCGATTCTCCACACCGCAAACGATTAATTTTTTCCACATGTAGAACAAAATTGTGCTGTTACGGGCAAGACAAAATGATATTGTGTTCAGCGGAATGATATTCCGACGCGCATCGGTTCCATGCAAATCGAGTTCCAGCTTGATAACTCGATTACATTTTAAATGCATCGGTGTATCGGACACGGATGGGGTGGTCGTGGTACTACAGAGAATTTTTCGCAGAAAATCTATCCTGAGAGATCATGTAGGAACAACTAAACAAGCTGAGACATTTACTACTAACAGTATTACTTAGGTTTTTTTAACCTAAGGTTACCTTCCTTATTTGTTATTATTTTAATAATAATATTTTATTTAATGCATACAAGTCATATTTTTAAACAACTGCTTTGCTGTCTGTTTAACTAAAGATTGTATTTGTAATAAAACACTGTTGAAGAAATAAAACAATTTGTTTAAACAAACAAGGTAAGGATTCATTCATTTTTTCAGGGAGTTTGAAATCGCACAACTAAATAAACTGCATCTGCATCTCAATATTTACGTAATAACCAGTAGTAAACGTAAATAAAGGGTAGGCACTTAACTTCGTTCTTGGAGGGAAGCTAAGATGGTCATGTCAGCATCTGCCTAGCCTTTTCCCAACTATGTTGGGGTCGGCTTCCAGTCTAACCGGATGCAGCTGAATACCAGCATTTTACATGGAGCGACTGCCTATCTGACCTCCACAACCCAGTCACTGGGTACTACGATACCCCTTGGTAAGACTGGTTGTCAGACTTTCGGGCTCATGTCTACCCGTAACGACTGTCAAAGATCCACGTGCTTTCTGAGGCAGGTATGTAAAGATGGTCACCCATCAACAGATCAAACGCGGCAAGCTTAGCTTAACTTGATCGATCGACCTGTGCGGCTGTTATTATTTAGCCACAGGCCCCTAAAAAATAAAACTTTCTCAGTCGTTTTGGAGAACATGGATTCATGAATCAGGCTAACAATTTTTTTTGTTTTTGAGCTGTTGTTACGATCCGCCTCAATGAATTGTTAGTTCAGACTATTTTTATGGAACTATACTTTTCTGACGAATAAGAATCCAATATGAATTAGGAATTTCGGCAATAAATCGCACGAAGTAATTCGAGAAACGAGTGGTGGCAACATAGAGTATGCCTTCTGCAACTCGGTTTTTCTAGTAACAAGTAGACGGGAGAGGGTGTCGACACGCCGCGGTATGGGGAGTGGGTGACGTTAAAAAATCAACGCCCATTCACACTAAGCCGTAATAAAATGCAATATGATTACATTCATAAAGGTTCATTTTATTAAAATGAATGAAATCAGTTTCAACTTGGAAAAAATTATGTAAAATATTTGCAGCTGCATTTTAACGGGGTGACGGAAATTTTTCTCTTTTAATTTTTGAGGAAATAGGTACTGTATAAAACTTACAGTTATTTTTTGGTTACTGGGCCAGTTTGGACTTAATTGGCCAGTCTATGTCAAACAAATTAGGCTAAGGATGTTTAATGTACTGCGCTCATTAAAATTACGAAATATAATTTTACAGGGTTTTTTTTTTTAAATACGTCACTTGTCCAAACTATTAGTGTGTTGGCCGTAAACGGTTTAAACATTTTGTAGGTTTTGTTTTTCAACGAAAGTCAGTAAGTATGAAGTTCGTAAATAATGATAAATATAAAATGTCTTGAGAACGTTGCTGCTACCGCCATCTGTCGGCGGGAGCGTGTACTGGTACAGTCAGCAAGTTGAGCTTTTTTAAGAACTTAACCTACCTTTAAGCTTTTTATTTATTGATAGAGAAGCGTTATTGTTTTTCGATTTTGATGAAAATTGGCACACATTACCGGGGTTACGACCTAGGAATTATTTACCACGCGTGATTTTTTCCTTTTTTTTGGCTAAGCCGAGGGTAAAACCTAGCCAACTATAAATCGCTGATATAGTAGATAGGTAATATGTAATGTCTTCATTCAAATCTGTCGATCAGAAAGACAGAAAGTGTAACAAACAAACAAACCTGTAAAACTTACATATGAAGTATTACAAAAAAAAAAGTTACATCGATGCTATTATACACGATGCCGCTCAAATTAAATCAAAGCGTTGAACGTGGACGTGCCACATATATTTATTAGTTAAAAGCCTTATTTTCGAAATAATAATAACGTTGACTTTACAGACTGTCTCGTCGGTCTAGAAACCGCACGCTCGACTACTGCGCATGGAGTTCAGCCGCAGGTCGAAGTCTAATTAATTGTAAAAATGATATTGTACGAGATACAAATGAAATGTTACTGGCTAATTATATATGTTTATTACTCGAGGGGTTTGGCGCTGATAGTCGAAATACAGGCTCTGCCTAGTTCGACTACAGATGACTACACCGTTGCATTGACCTAAATTATTTTGTTAAAATTATCTTGTAACTTATGTAGGTATAAGGTTCTTAAAAAAAAAAAAAATACGTATTCTTGTAAGAATCTCACAGTAGAAGTGCGTAGTCAGGATTTGCACCCAGTTGATTGCAAATAGGCTCGCTGTCATTACATATCACTTTTAGGCGAAAACATCGGAATAGCCCACGAAATTTAAATTTACTTTTTTTTTTTGCAATTTGGAGATCACTATCAGGTTGTATGTTTATCTAAATATGACCAGCGGCCGTAACAAATGTTTCTTTATAGAATCATAATCATAAAAATCATTAATATATTTCCCTATGTTCATATTACCCTACTGAATGAATTTTATAAAATCATGACATTTGAGGTCAATTTTAACTTAAGGAATAGTATATAGGAATCTATATGTTCGAGCCGTTTGGCGTCACTAGGGCCATGGGGTCCGAGTGCCCACCTATTATTTCTAGACATCGCCAAGCGGTTGGTCGACTCTTCATGTGAGCAGAGGGCTGGCCTATTTTTTGGCCAAAGAATCAGCATTACCATACAACGTGGCAATGCTGCCAGCCTTTTGGGCACGTTTCCTATTGACAGCGATACGGACGAATTTGTTGATGCCCTTTGATTATTTGCCCTGCTTTTTATATACCTACTTGTACAAATTATTATTATTATGTTAAGACTGTTAGCTTTTTAAACTTTATAAATAATTAATAGAATGGAATAAATAGACACAGAACATAAAAAAAACCGGCCAAGTGCGAGTAGGACTCGCACACGAAGGGTTCCGTACCACCGTATAGTAATTAACCTTCAAGCGGGCGCGCCGTCATTTGTAACGCCAGCGGTCGCGCGTAACCTAAAAGACCTATAGGATATTTCAGAGATTTAAAACACGAATTATTTAATATTTTTTGTATTTATCACATTATCATTATGTTAGGACATAAACAAAATTATAAAATCAAAATAATATCCTAATTTTCTTTGGATTTGTAAGCAGTTTAGCATCATAAATGTATCGAAAATCGATCGAATCGCGGTCGATTCGACGCCGCGCGACTGCTTGACGGTTAACACAACATATTAAAAAAATAAACGACAAAAATATCATGTCTGTTGTATGGGAGCCCCCTTAAATATTTATTTTATTCTGTGTTTAGTATTTTTTGTTATAGCGGCAACAGAAATACATCATCTGTGAAAATTTCAACTGTAACTATCACGGTTCATGAGATACAGCCTGGTGACAGACAAAAGGACGGACAGCGGAGCGGGAGTAATGGGGTTCCTTTTTAACCTTTGGGTACGGAACACTTAAAAGGAGTAGTATTGCTGATTCAAATTATTGCTAATCTGTAAAGTCATATTTGTTACGGTCACGAATCATATTTTAATCAACATGCAACCTGACACTGAAATGAAAATTTCGACGGCACGGTTGGCGCAGTGGTTAAGCGATTGACTGCTGCGCTGCGTGTCGCGGGTTCGATTCCCGCACGGAACAAATGTTTGTATGACCTACAAGTAGTTGTTCCGGGTCTGGCTGTTTGTGTATGTGACTTTAAATGTTTGTAAACGCACCCACAATACAGGAGAAATTCCTAGTGTGGGGCAACGTATATAAAAAAATATAAAAAAAAAATAAAAATAAAAATTGTGAAAAACGTAAGTAAATTTCAATTTCGCGGGAGACTTCAACTCATCTCCCTTAACACAGTTCTGCCGCAGTAAGCAAAAAGGACGAATACTCGTATTGGCCAAAAATGTAAAGAAAAATTAACCTTACTAAGCAAAAGAGGCGCATACAATAAGGCTCATTTTTCTCCATTCCCTTTCAGTTCAGTACAGTCTTTACTAGTACGGAGGTCAGTGTGAATTACTCTGTAACAACCATATTTCTACGCACGACATTCAGAGATGTCATTTTTTGTTTTGTTTTTAATATCTTTCTTTTCTTTATACGTATAAATTATTATTCTTTAGGTTGTTATTGCGATGCTGGAAATATTTTTTTTTTCCTCAGATGCGGCTCTTTTACTTACGGCGGCAGAGTTAACAAAATATGTGTGTACTATACTATACATCTCTGCCTACCACTTCGTAGAATACAGACGCAGTGGCGGACTAAGCCCGTCAGAGGCCCGGGGCGGCAAAGCTGAATGAGGCCCCCCAGCTTTAAAAAAAATGTAGTTTTAAAAGCTTTTTATTCAGTTCACATTTGTTTGTATAAATAAGTGTTTATGTTTATTTCGTTAAAATCTGGCAAGTGAAATTTAAATTCGAATTAAATTATTTAGGCTAAATAAACATACATACCTACAATAAGGAATGGATATGGGTGAGGAAAATAAAATACGAATCGATCGAGAAAAAAAAAATGAGATAAAATAAATCAAAGATAGTTTTTTTTTTTTGAGGCGTGTTATATGTGTTTTCGTGCCTTCAATTTACTGAACTCCTCAATAACTTCTGTGAAATTGACGTCTTTGGAAATTTTTCTTTCTATTGAAAGCACGGCTAGGTTAACAAGTCGCTCTTGACCCATTGTACATATTGTATATTTTTAATAGTTTAAGTTTCGAAAAACTCCTCTCGCATTATGCAAACGAGATGCAAATGGTCAAGAAGTATATATTGATGAAATTATGTAGGTACTAAGCACCTTTTTAGTCTTGTTTAGGATTTGATCAGGGGAACGCGGAGGCATTTGGGGGCCCCCAAGACCGGAGGCCCGGGGCGGACCGCCCCTTCCGCCCCCCGGTTAGTCCGCCACTGTACAGACGTGATGTCACGTTCAAAATTAAACCCACATTTTAATCATCGAAACGCCGATACCACGTTCGTTCACACAACGCAACTCAGCCCTCAAACACGTCGACGTGATCAACACCGGTTTTATTCCCGTGTCGACGCCAGACGGTCAACGGACAGAGCCGGTTGTAGTCGAACAACAGGTGGTAATTACCGGATAAATATTTAAAACGTAAGGGTTATGTGAACTGGCTTAGCTTAGATGAATTATTTATGATGTAGATTGCTGTTGCCAAGAAATAACAAGCATTGATATGAAGCTTTACGTTTCAATTGGTTGCATCTATATTTTAAACACAAAGATTATTCATTGCTCATTTATGTTTACAAAAATCTTGTAATAGTACTTGTGTAATATGATATAAAATGTAAAGAGCAGGACTGGGTACTTCTTAATACAATTTGAAAGACACCTTTGATAAAATTGTAAGCTGCGGAAAATTACACCTTAACTTACACACATAGATGTTTAAAGAAACGAACATTTGTATAATACCTGAATGAAACAAAAGAATGTTTTCATGATCATTTTCAGCAATAACAACACGAATCTAACTTGGTTTTATCTGAACAATAGTACCAGCTAGCGCCATCTACCCCGTCTGGCATGAACTACCAACAGGCCGTAGACACACTGAGGGACATGTATTCATAGTGATGATTGGCACTCGATTACCGATGCAAACAATACATTAGGTAATGTGTATCAACTTTACCTACACTTTGTAAATTTTCAGTAAACAACGAGGCTTTTCATTTTATATTAGAAGTTTCAGGAATAATCCAATGAGGTTTTAATAACAGAAAAGGCAAATTCAACAGAGTTAATAACATTATATTGATAGTGAGTTCTTTGATTCTCGTTCAAGGTTTTTCCGAAATTCTGACTCTTTTTGTTTTTTTTTTTTGTGTTTGCGGTAAGTCAGCGTGGTACCCGACAATTTAAATTCCAGCAGCACCAGCACACTGCTCAATCAGGCTATTCCTAGGCAAAAAGTTAGCCGTAGGAGTTAGTGACAGTTTAAACTAGTTAGAATTTCACTTCACTGGCTGCAAAATTGCCTAGTCCAAGCCTGTGGTTTGGGTGAAAATCTAACAGTATTTCTACATCACCCTAAAATAAATTGTATTTTAAGGTGAAAGCGCCAGGGTAGTGCGAAATTCTTCAATACAAATACATACTCTAAGCCTAATTGATGAATGATTGATTGAATAACTGTTTCATGAAATCATGACATTTGAGGCCAATTAAACTTATAAGAAAATTAAGCTGGATTTTTAAGACCCTAAGGCATATTGTTCCAAAAGTTGTACCTACTAGTACGAATAACCCGAGACACCTCCTTAATGAAATCTACATAGCTTTGGTGCAATCTGTTTTGACGTACTGCATCCCCATTTGGGGTGGTGCAGCAAAAACTAAATTCATTGATCTTGAGCGGGGTCAACGTGCTCTAATTAAGATGATGTATTTTAAAAATATGAGATTTTCCACCCAACACCTCTACCAAATTAGCAACTTATTATCGGTGAGAAAGCTATACATTATTAGAACTATAATTAAAAAACACAAATCCCTTCCTTATGACCCTAATTTAAATTTAAAAAGAAGAAAAGACTTAGTAGCAGATGTTCCCCAAACCAAAACTAAATTTGCTAGCATCCAATTTGAAAAACGGTCTGCTCAGCTTTATAACAAATGTAATAGGGAAACTTACCTATACAATTAAACACTAAATGAATGTAAAAAAATTTTTGCTCAATGGATAAAACCGCTTAATTATGAGGAAACAGAGGCATTATTGTTATAAATATAATATGCTAACAGTATCCTAAGGCTCAATCTCATTCGCTCATGATATAGGTACCCACCCACACACATAATGACATAACACACACACACCACACATTCAAACACAACACTGATTACAACAACCCAATCACAATTACACACAATCACACCATCACACACAACTGCACTATTACTAACAATTTGAATTCTGAAAGCACTTATTAGCCTAACTTATAAATTATCCATAGTTTTCGTAGATTAGATTCCTTTATTATATTTTTATTTTTTATTTTTTTTTATTATTGTTTTAAATAAACAAGTTTATAGTTAATACCAATAATGTATGGAAGAGCGGAGTCTCCTAATACAGGCTTTATTAGCTTAAAAGGAGGCTCCAATCACTACCTAGTAATGTAAGCAAACTTGTTAATACTAATAAACATTTTTTCATTTTCATTTCATTTTTCAAACTTAGAAGAAGTGGTTTAGATAGCTCTAATGATCATAATTCTGTAAAAACATATATTTGTTACTATCGTGAAACATATTTCGATCAACGTACAAATCCTTCAAATTTTTAAAAAGTAAGAGAATTTAAATATGGCTGACTACCCTTCCAAACTACCTTGAACATCATTTGCTAAAAAAAAATATCGTAAACTTATCGTTGTTTGGTATAGCCCTAAGTCTCGCCAAAAAGTAAAAACCAAACGCAGTGGTGATCAATGTAAGTGACTTCTCTGTTTGAGAAGAAGCGTTTGCCTTTAAATTAACTCTTCTTCATAAACACGAAATACGAACTTATCTTCTCGTGAAGCATTCATGGCAGTGTCCACTATGAATCCCAATCACTTAGTGCTGCAGTGCGATTCTGTAACCATCTCACTCTGAAAACTTAGGTGAAGTGAGCGCGGAGTGAGCTGTCAGTGTCATCCCACCTGATACTAGGGATTGACCAAGCATGCATTTACAATCATAATCTAGATTTTAATGTCCAATATTTTTTATGCTAATTCTATTGATCATTTTATATAATTTCAAATATAGTATTTTAGCTGTCAAAACCTTACTATTTTGTGGGTGCCTGGCTGAAGGACCATAGAATTTAATCCCACATAGTTTGTGTGGCGTGATCTATAGTCTAGGCAAAAAAAGAAAAAACATCATTGAGATTCTGACTAAGTTTGTTTCTGTTGTTGTTTATTTTTTTTTTGTTTTGCTATTTTATTTTAAAACCCCATAAAATAGTAATGTTTTGACAACTAAAATACTAGCTTTGAAATTATATAAAATGATCAATAGAATTAACATATTAACTATCTAGATCTGTTGCTAGAGCCGAATCGCCAGTATGTCGAACCCTAAGCATGCTAAACGCCCTCCTGACTGCCGACCCTGAATGTGATGTTTTTGCTGATGAATGGAAGAAAATAATGCGTGCTTGTCTGGTGTTTTGTGAGAGACGATATGCGAGGGTGTCCACCGTTACATGTTAGTTTATGATGTATTTAATTTATTTAACCATTTACTTAATCAAACATTAGTAATTTTATCCACGAATTGTATACCTTTGAATTTAATTTAATTTTTGTATTGTATGTTATTTGAATGCTTATTTTATTCTATTTTTTTATAATTCTATGTTAATTAATGTAATTGGACCTGTGCTGTTTTAATTAACTATAAATAAATAAATAAATAAAATAACATAAAAATATTATTAAAATCTCGATTATGATTGTAAATGTATGCTTGGTCAATCCCTAGCATCAGTGGGATAACACTGACAGCTCACTCCACGCAAGTTGTCACAGTGAGATTTTTACAGAATCGACCGGCAGATATTCATATACAAGCGAAGCTGCTGAACAAAAGAGGATCATTTTTAGTTGTGCGTAGTGACGGGCATCAATTACCACTATGGTTGGCTAGTACATAGCTTTTAGCCGTGGCTGTATAGAGGAAAAACTAGTTTTATGAAATGCATGGCTTTCCTACCACGTAAGCTACTCGTATAAGACCGGCGCACTTTTGTCCACCAAAATGGACAATTTAGAAGTGAACAGGAAGTACACAGAAAGTGAAAACTCTGTGTCATAGTTGTGTCAAGCTCCTTGACTTACCTGTGTGATCATAGTGTACCATCAATAACTTTCAAATCCATACAATTCTTAAAAGTTCCAGTCCCATCATAATTTATAAACAAAACAACCCTAATTTATTACTCTAATATTTATATCTTATTTCCTAGTTTCTACCCTTTCTTACAGCCTACAAATCCTTTCTCAACGACAAAAATGCTAACAAACAGACTTGCTACAGCCGAAAGCGGAACACACTCTCCGCCATTAACTGACTTCGTAAACAATCATGAATCATCAATCAGGGTCGCTGGTGTTAACAGCAGTATACGCTCTTGTCGACAAACATACACTAATAACCCACAAACAACACTACAGAGCAATTTTGAACCTTTTGGAAAGGACACAAGGGTGATATGAAAAGGAATATGGTTTTATGCTACGCAATTCATGGGGAGTAATCGAACGGCGTATTGTTTGTTAGGCAAGGTATGGCCTACCGGTGTCGTGATGATTTATGAATATGAAGCTAGTTGATTTTTTGTATTGCAGGAAAATATTGGATTTACATGTTTTTTACACTATTCTAGGCAAAATTTATGAAAGAGAAAAGCTTTTTAATAACGAATGTTTGTTAATGGACGTGCTCCTTCGTGCCTATTACATTTTTTTTTTTTGGTATTTTTCGATTGGATAAAATATTTTATAATAAAATTGAAAAGTGAAATAATTAGGGATTTGATTTTTTTACGGCCTAAGTCCAGCAGTGGACTGCGGTAGGCTGGGTTGATTGATGAAGGAGCAAGCTTTTCAAACTTTTTTCGTTTTGTAGTACCGTTGTACGTTTCGTTTTATAGTAGTAGGTTGTTGATATCGGAAAATCGGTTTGAGAACTCAAATCGAATTCGGCAGGACATCTGGCAAGGCACAGCGATGGCAGATGGAGTAAGGTAGTGACCGAGTGGCGTCCAAGGACTGGAAGACGGAGTGTCGGTCGACCGGCGGCGATATACGCGGACGATTTGGTGGCCATCGTAGGTAGAACCTGAATGAGGCTGGCACAGGAACGTGGAGATCGGCACAATAAAAGAGAGGGCAGAGGCCTATGCTCAGCAGTGGGAAGTCGGGCTTTGGATGATGATGATGATGATGATGATGATGATGATGATGATTATGATGATACGTAAACTTTAATAGGAGAATGGTAAAGCTTGCTTCTGTTAGAAACTTTTCCTATAACAATAATTTGTTTATTGCATGGAAAATTAACAGACAAATAAAATCATCATCTGCCTAGCCTTTTCCCAACTATTTTGGGGTCGGCTTCCAGTCTAACCGGATGCAGCTAAATACCAGTATTTTACATGGAGCGACTGCCTATCTGACCTCCACAAATCAGTTACAGGGTAATACGATCCACGAATGACAGCCGGGACCAACGGCTTAACGTGCTTTCCGAGGCACGGAGGGCTCTTGGTATGTGAAAATGTCACCCATCCACGGACCAACCGCGGCAAGCATAGCTTAACCTGATCGATCGACCCTTGCGGCTGTTATTACTAAGCCACAAGCCCCTCTAACAGACAAATAAAATCATTAACTTAAAATATAAACAGTCCTGTGCCAATTACAAAAATTAAACCTATAAAGGTAAAACAGAATATTATTATTATAGTGCCCACATTATGACAAGACAGAATTTAAAAGAAAATCACCGCTACCCTCACTTTAAATAGCATTATAAATTCACAACACCAAAACGCCATTCCATTAAAAAGACATTTTGACATCCTTCCCATTCTTTTCCACACAATAGCCCCCACCAGAATACAATGACCCCCGTCTATTCAAAAATCTCTTGTTGTTAAAGACCACGTAATATTTGGTAGGTGCAGGGGTAATCAACAGTTGAGTTAATCAATCAAGGTGGGGGCTACACGATCGAAGGTTGATGGCCCAGGGATCTGATCGTCTTTTGTTCAAATGCTGTTATTGTTTGGCGATGTTGCGACAAGACGATCAATTTTGGTATCGGACAGTTTAAAGTCGGTATTTTTAATATGATGTATGAACGGAATGTTTAACTTGTACTTGTTGAATTTATACCTCCAAATTTAAATACTTTTCAACAAAAATCAAGTTATCGTATTGAATGTAAATGGATGATGAATGTTTTCATACAATAACTTTTAAAACCAGACGAAAGTTTGAAGAAGAAGGAATAGTGTAGAATAATAAATAAAAAAGTAAGTCATAAATAGTTAGAAGAAAACTACATAAAATTGGCATGCGAAAAAAAAAAACTCAGTATTTATAATTTCTTAAATTAAATAATTTATTATCTTTGAAAAATATTTTTTAATGTAAAATATCGGAATCTAAATTCGATAGGTATTTGACTTGAGTACCTATTATACTTATTACGTATTTTATGATTCACAAAGAACCACCTTAAAAATGACAAACTTTTCGACTGAAAGCCGGAACTCTCGCCATTCCCGAACAAGGCACAACTCTGCGAGCACAAGTTTAATTACATCGGCACTCTGCAAGTCCCACGCAGGTTGCACTCAACATTCTTTAACTGCAGATAACAATAGCAACTATTAAGAGAACAATGTTTGAAAACAGGGAACAAAACATCGATGTTGAATATTCTAGCCTTTGAAAGCTATGTAAAGTGCTTTAGTTTTATAATAAAATGCGTTTTTACGCCCGTGTCAGTGAATAAAAATATGTCAGAGAGAAAAAATCTTGTACATACAGCATGCATCAAAAAGTTGTGATTATATTTAAGGTATTTATATTTATTTATATTATATTTATTATATTTAAGGGCAAAGACCATCAAACTGTACAACTTTCTCTTTTATCAAATGTGGGTTTTCTAACCCTTTGAGGAATACATGCGTGATTTTTTGTGTGAAAAAACTTTTATACGAAAAAATAATAACTGACTTCTAAACAAGACACTACAAAGTAAAAAATAACTTTAATTTCGGAAGTCGGTGTCATTGGGATCGTATGTTGTTTGCCACTGACTTCCGAAATTAAAGTTATTTTTTTACTATTTTGGAAATCGGTTGTTATTATTTTTTTTTAAGTTTTTATTTTAGTACTCACCCCACACACATTCGTATAACACGACTTGCTATGTAAATATCAGTGACAGGAAGTTAATACACAATCATCAATATAAACTAAGCGGCAAAAAGGCGTACACAACCCATTAAAAAAAAATTGAAATCGATTGACAATTGCCAGAGATATCGCGTAACAAACATACAAAAAAAAAAAAAACACCCAGTCGAATTGAGAACCTCCTCCTTTATTGAAGTCGGTTATAAATGGGAAGTAAGTATCACAGAACAACCACAGTTAATTAATGTTGTTTCTGCCTCTCAAAGGTGCCCGTTCAAAGTAACAGCTTATTTGTCCTAATAAATTACCCCCAGAACAATATAAACTCCGAGAATCATGTTCTTGTGTATTGGCTTGGCACGTAGTGATGCACTGCTCTCTTAATAGCTGTCTCTGGCGAGGGGCCAGTAGAACCACATGTGAGTCTTTAAGTCCATATGGTTCAGTTGATATTGGGGAACGTGCCATACGTATAGTGGAGGGGAGAGTAGTAGATAAGTACCTACATCACTCGTGTCAGCACATTAATACGATAAAATACAGTAAGATCGGTAGCAGTCCTGACAGCCAAGGTCACACCAGACTAACTACGAAGGAAATTAAGGTGTAGCTTCAATTATTATTCAAATCAAATCAAAAGTCATTTATTAAAACTAGGCTGAGAATCAGCACTTTTCGAACGTCAAAATTACAAAAGACAGTCCCCCAAAACGCCCGCCATTCACCACTTCCTAGTGCTTTCGCTGGGAAGAAGAAGTGGCGCAACAAACTCCCCAGCAGCACAGCTGTCTGTTCAGTTAAAAAATACTTGACTGAATACAATACAAGGTATGCAAAGTAATTAACATTACAAGACACAGAACACTAAATTAAATTATTTGCCATATGTCAGCTAGCAACGCCAATATACCAAGAAATACAACAAAAAAACTATACGTACTCAAGCAAAAATTAATAAATCAAAATTAAATAAAAGCCTCCAGGTATAAAGGGCGTGACCGCTAACATATTTATGCAATGCTGGGTTCTGTTTACATAGCTGTGTGTATTAAGTCGGCAGTCGCGCGTCTGTGCCTCGCGTTGCCTGTTCGCAGCGCCACCAGTGCGTACCCATACTGATCGCTATGCTCCCACAAATCAGGCGATCAATCTGCTGAACGCCTTGCATCCTAATTGCGTAACACACTATTACTCTCATTTTGAATCATTTTGAAGCATATTGCTAATCCATTGCTCCGTATGTTCGAAAAATGTGGGTGCTCAACAACGTGAATAACGCAATGAATGTTGTTGAACTGTCAAAATGAAACCCATTGCTACTGATAGTGTGTTGCGCAATTAGCCTGCTCATTGCTCCGGAGCCCGAAGTTGACATATATACGTATAGCAGTAAATCTATGTTAAAATGTTTATATGAAGTTTAATACTTAAACGTTATGTTATTGGCGTGCTGCGCGCTGTAAGTGCAATTGTTATATAAATAAATAAATCAGCCAAACAAGCATAATTGCAAATGAATAGTTGCTCTGTTAGTGCTCATACATATGAGTTACACGCGTCAACGGCAGAGGCAACTTTGTCGGCGACAGACGTCGAGTCGTCGGCGACTGCAGTTGCCTGCGTTGCTGTTGACGCGTGTTGCTCGTATGTATGATCACTTAAATAAAACACCCTTGTCTTCAGTTGTGGGAAGAAGAAGTGGCGCAACAAACTCCCCAGCAGCACAGCTGTCTGTTCAGTTAAAAAATACTTGACTGAATACAATACAAGGTATGCAAAGTAATTAACATTACAAGACACAGAACACTAAATTAAATTATTTGCCATATGTCAGCTAGCAACGCCAATATACCAAGAAATACAACAAAAAAACTATACGTACTCAAGCAAAAATTAATAAATCAAAATTAAATAAAAGCCTCCAGGTATAAAGGGCGTGACCGCTAACATATTTATGCAATGCTGGGTTCTGTTTACATAGCTGTGTGTATTAAGTCGGCAGTCGCGCGTCTGTGCCTCGCGTTGCCTGTTCGCAGCGCCACCAGTGCGTACCCATACTGATCGCTATGCTCCCACAAATCAGGCGATCAATCTGCTGAACGCCTTGCATCCTAATTGCGTAACACACTATTACTCTCATTTTGAATCATTTTGAAGCATATTGCTAATCCATTGCTCCGTATGTTCGAAAAATGTGGGTGCTCAACAACGTGAATAACGCAATGAATGTTGTTGAACTGTCAAAATGAAACCCATTGCTACTGATAGTGTGTTGCGCAATTAGCCTGCTCATTGCTCCGGAGCCCGAAGTTGACATATATACGTATAGCAGTAAATCTATGTTAAAATGTTTATATGAAGTTTAATACTTAAACGTTATGTTATTGGCGTGCTGCGCGCTGTAAGTGCAATTGTTATATAAATAAATAAATCAGCCAAACAAGCATAATTGCAAATGAATAGTTGCTCTGTTAGTGCTCATACATATGAGTTACACGCGTCAACGGCAGAGGCAACTTTGTCGGCGACAGACGTCGAGTCGTCGGCGACTGCAGTTGCCTGCGTTGCTGTTGACGCGTGTTGCTCGTATGTATGATCACTTAAATAAAACACCCTTGTCTTCAGTTGTGGGAAGAAGAAGTGGCGCAACAAACTCCCCAGCAGCACAGCTGTCTGTTCAGTTAAAAAATACTTGACTGAATACAATACAAGGTATGCAAAGTAATTAACATTACAAGACACAGAACACTAAATTAAATTATTTGCCATATGTCAGCTAGCAACGCCAATATACCAAGAAATACAACAAAAAAACTATACGTACTCAAGCAAAAATTAATAAATCAAAATTAAATAAAAGCCTCCAGGTATAAAGGGCGTGACCGCTAACATATTTATGCAATGCTGGGTTCTGTTTACATAGCTGTGTGTATTAAGTCGGCAGTCGCGCGTCTGTGCCTCGCGTTGCCTGTTCGCAGCGCCACCAGTGCGTACCCATACTGATCGCTATGCTCCCACAAATCAGGCGATCAATCTGCTGAACGCCTTGCATCCTAATTGCGTAACACACTATTACTCTCATTTTGAATCATTTTGAAGCATATTGCTAATCCATTGCTCCGTATGTTCGAAAAATGTGGGTGCTCAACAACGTGAATAACGCAATGAATGTTGTTGAACTGTCAAAATGAAACCCATTGCTACTGATAGTGTGTTGCGCAATTAGCCTGCTCATTGCTCCGGAGCCCGAAGTTGACATATATACGTATAGCAGTAAATCTATGTTAAAATGTTTATATGAAGTTTAATACTTAAACGTTATGTTATTGGCGTGCTGCGCGCTGTAAGTGCAATTGTTATATAAATAAATAAATCAGCCAAACAAGCATAATTGCAAATGAATAGTTGCTCTGTTAGTGCTCATACATATGAGTTACACGCGTCAACGGCAGAGGCAACTTTGTCGGCGACAGACGTCGAGTCGTCGGCGACTGCAGTTGCCTGCGTTGCTGTTGACGCGTGTTGCTCGTATGTATGATCACTTAAATAAAACACCCTTGTCTTCAGTTGTGGAACTGATAAGATAATTGGTTAATGATGAAGGATTTTTATGAATGAAATGGGGCCCGTGGCTAAATAATAACAGCCGCACAGGTCGATCGATCAGGTTAAGCTACGCTTGCCGCGGTTGGTCTGTAGATGGGTGACCATCTTTACATTCCGAGCCCCCTCCGTGCCTCGGAAATCACGTTAAGCCGTTGGTCCCGGCTGTCATTCGTAGATCTTTGACAGTGGTTACGGGTAGTCAGAAGCCCGAAAGTCTGACAACCAGTCTTACCTAGGGGTATCGTATTACCCAGTAACTGAGTTGTGGAGGTCAGATAGGCAGTCACTCCATGTAAAATACTGGTACTCAGCTGCATCCGGTTAGACTGGAAGCCGACCCCGACATAGTTGGTAAAAAGGCTAGGCAGATGATATTTATGTACACACACTAAACACAGTAAAATACATATGGATAATGGATAGTTTAAAATTATTAGCAAAGTTTCGAAATAACCTGCGAAATTCGTCGCTGACTCGTTGAAATAAAAATTAATATCATTATTTACCATTTATCATACAACTTATAAAAAATATAGCTATCCTTAAAATTGCAAATAGAAAAACGCATTGACAAGCGAAATGCTGAAACGTTCGCTAATGAGACCGCGAGAGCAAAGTGCTGGCTTGAAACAAAAGGGCAAATACAATAATCGTCTGTGAAAGAAAGAAAGAAAGAAAAATACGAAGCTCGTCAGTTCAAATGCCATGCACGTAACAAATAATTGTGTCAGGAGGTTAATATGTTCTTACTCGCATATACATCTAACAAGCTTACTATTAATTTACTGTTTGTTTGTGTTTCTTATACATTTTCCTGCTTATAGCAAGCCATACATTCATCACATCTTCTGGACCATATTTCACATGACAAATTGTAAATGAATCGTAGATCTAAACTTGTCTGCTAAATAAGTAAATTGGAACCTATCCGGAGACAACGAAACACGCCATAAGGAAGTTTAAAGCCGTTTGAAATTAACAAAAAAGACAAAACATCAAACGAATTTACCACAAAAACTACGTCACGGTCTCACGGGTGCGTTCACACAACGTTACTAGCGCCATCTAGCGGCACTTTCCTAGAACTACCCAACAAAATGTTCTAATAAATTTTTCTAAGTCAATCTGACCAGCCTTTTTCTAAGTTTGTTAGGGTTGCCTTCCATGGTAGTATATATAGCATAGTTTGTGTTTAGTGTGTGTACATAAATATCATCTGTCTAGTCTTTTTCCCAACTATGTCTGGGTCGGCTTCCAGTCTAAACGGATGCAGCTGAATACCAGTATTTTACATAGAGCCGATCTGACCTCCACAACACAGTTACTGGGTAACACGATACCACTTGGTAAGACTGGATGTCAAACTTTTAGGCTACTGACGACCCGTAACGACTGTCAAAGATCCAAGACTGACAGCCGGGACCAACGGCTTAACGTGGTTTTCGAGGCACGGAGGGGTTTCGATGTGTAATTTTCACACCTTCGATTGATCGGTGTGGCTGTTATTATTTAGCCATGAGCCCCTTTAATAAACTTTTCTAAGTAAACTTTTCAAATCTTGATCTGTAATAACTAACCAGGCGCTAAACGGCACGTAGTTTGTATTACGTTTCTCAGTTAGCGTGCCGTTGCCTTGAAGTTGCAAATTACCTCCTTCCGTTTACTTTTAATTACTACAACTTTAACATTCAATTGTTTGGCGTGGTAAGCGGAATTCCAAATGAAATTATAATGAACTGGGAGATTTAAGAGTTGAGAAGGATTTAGTTAATTAGTTGATTATGAAAGAATTGCGCGCTTTGAGAACAAAAGAAAGACACGGGTCATGTTTTTAGGGTTCCGTGCCCAAAGGGTAAAACGGGATCCTATTACTAAGACCCCGCTGTCCGTCTGTCCATCCCTCCGTCCGACGGTCCGCCTGTCACCAGGCTGTATCTCATGAACCGTGATAGTTAGACAGTTGAAATTTTCACAGATGATGTATTTCTGTTGCCGCTATAACAACAAAAGTACTAAAAAACAGAATATAATAAATATTTAAGGGGGCTCCCACACAACAAACGTGATTTTTTTTGCCGTTTTTATAGATAATGGTACGGAACCCTTCGTGCGCGATTCCAACTCGCATTTGGCCGGTTTTTTTTATCTTTTGGAGTTTTAATTTTGTTTGGGTTTTCGGTTATAATAGTCCTTTGATGATCCTTTCTGGCTGATGATTAGTCTATTACTGTTGTATTTTTCTGTTGAAATATTTTTCAATGCAATGTATTTCCAAATAGAATGGAAAATACGAATTTCAGTATCATATAAAATAATTTGCTCATAAATAATTCTTGCACGCTGTATTGTCCTTGATTGAATAAAATAAATCAATATTATACTACTAACTATTAAACTAACTAACTATTGACCATTTAATGTGCCTCTCGTATCTTCGTGCAAGTACTTATGTAAACTGTCCACACTATGTATCAAACATGTTACAAGTTGTCATTGCTTGTAACTATCGCATTATTTTTAAAACCTAGATAATTATATTTTCTTTTCTTTTTCTTTAGCCTACATTGTGTCCCACTGCTGGGCAAAGACCTCCCCTTTCTTCCTTCCAAACGTCCCCGTCTTAAGCAATCTCTGGCCATGTTGGCCCTGCAAACCTCGTTACATCGTCACACCATCTTCGCCGTGGTCTAATAATTATAATGAAAAAACATAAAAACCTGTCTAGTTAGAGTAATGAAACTAATGGTGGGTCCACACGATACAGACTTTCATACAGACTTCTATAGAATTTTGTCTGCGCGACTTTTTACCACACCGACATTTGTCTGTACTGTCTAGTTTGCGCAGACAAAATTCTATAGAAGTCTGTATGAAAGTCTGTATCGTGTGGACCCACCATAAAATAATAACGGTTTACATAGCACTTAGAATAGAATGGAATAGAATAGAATAGAATACTCTTTATTATGTATACCATATATATTACAGACATAAATTTGGACTTTTTACAAAGGGTGACACAATGGGCGGTCTTATCGCTAAGAGCGATCTTTTAAAGACAACCTTTGGATAGATTGAAAAGGGAAGGAGAGACAAATATAGGTAGTCTGTGGTGTACCACACCAGCACTTAATATATGAATTTTGAAAGCCCTATTCCATCAATCTGAAAATCCATCTTTAAATTTTCAACTCAAGCCCTTCCCCACCAGTAGCAATCATCAAACATTCAACTCAAATTAACAAAGGGTTCCAGTGTTTCTACCAATGAATTTAATCAGAACAAAATAAACATATGGGAGACGGCCTCAAGCGGGTTCAATTCACTGTTGATACGCTAAACGGGCGTCGAGGCGGCCTGCTCGCCGGGTCGGCGCGTAATACACCCGGCGCGGCCGTTTATTACTGCCAATTACACGGGCCGCGCGGTTGCCACCCTGCATTCGTAAGACTGTGGGTATAGGAGCAAAGTGAAGCGAGTAGCTGAGCGATATAATTAATGTATACAAAATATTGTAAAACATTTTTAAAAGAGTAACGGTGGTGTTTCTTTCCCATTTATCTCAACCTTTTGGAAGGGGCGACTAGAATTAATTCATTTTTTTTTTTGTAAATTGTGATTTTCAAAAGTAAGGCACTTTTGAACATCACAATTATGTGCCTATTTGAAATAAAAGTTTGACTTTGATATTTTTTAACCCCATTGTTGGAATGTCGTGTTCATAGGTGCTTATCGAAGTGGGTAACGACTGGATACTTTTATGTAATAGAATCGATTTCAGAACTTAGTGATTTTGAGCTGTAAAATAAAAGTAATGTGTATTCATCGTGACTCGTAAATTCGGAATCTTATGCTAGACTTTTTTCCAAACATAAAGGTACATTTTTAATTTCTTGCTGAATTAATTTCTAATCGGTCGAATGATTATATTTTTTTAATTGCACTGACACCGTGGTTAATATCCCTGCATTCAGAAGGCGAAGCGGGCAGCAGAGCGGGATTATAATGATTTTATATTGCCGCTTTGGACTCAAAGCAGGATGGGCAGCAGAGTAGGTACAGGTTTATTCTTTTTATTTCTTTACTAAGTATAATATACGTAACAACTGTCATCAACCAATTACATTAAGCTGAAGACACAATCAAATTGTATTATTTTTAGTTATTCGCTCACCTCAAAAGACAGTCTTCCATCTAATCAAATTATTAGAAATATAAATACACTTTATTATACGCACCATTATGAATTACAGATATACATAAATGTACGTTCCGTGTTACGGAAAATACGGAAATCAGGTCTATCGACACTCTAGACTCACAAAATGTATTAGGCATAAATTAAAAAAAAAAAAACTCTAAACTCTAAAGTTTCTAAAATACGAGTAATTCAATCATGATTCGAAAGTCACGTAGCGTATCATAATAAGTTTTTTTCGGGATGAAGGGCTATGTCCGTTTCTGTACACCTGACAACGTATATGCAAAATTTCAGAACGATCAGTTCAATGGTTTAGGTGTGAAAAGATAACAAACTAACTTACTTTCGCATTTATAACATTAGTTAGGATTTTCTTAATGGCCACTAGACAATTGTACCAATTATACAGGCTAGCGGGGACACCGACGCGCATCCTGTTACCATGGCTTCAGTACATGATTCAGAACTCCCAAACGTTGAATTTTTTAATGGGCTATTAAAAAAAGAAGCTGATCTATACATTTTACCGTGTATTTTTTTAAAACGGCTGTTTTTTTTTTGGTAATTGGCGAAAAATTTCTACGCTGGGAGGTCTAGAAACATTTGCTGAATTCATGGTTACGGTTTGCGCGTCTATGGGCCTACCACCCTGTATTAGTGAAGGGTATAATTACCAAAACACCATAGTCTTCATAGATTCTAACAAGATAGTCGTCTATTCTTAGTCTACGATGTAACATATACAATGGTTACACAGTTGTCACATGGATTTGCTATTCGGCCATTCATCCGCAAACACATTAGGTATTGATATTCAATAGAGTGGGCCGCACGTTTGCCGCCCCTGCATTTATAAGACTACGTTTATAGGAGGAAAGCCTAGCGGGTAGATGAGCGAGTTTTTTTTTAGCAAATTTACACGGACCCCTCATTTACCACCCCTGAATTCATAAGGTCGTGGGTATAGGAATCAAGCGGAGCGGGTAGTGAAGCGATTTGATAATTCTTGGTGTAGGAATCGATTCCAGAACATCAGAAATCTGATTTATATTGGAAAATAAAACTGACTTGTAGGTATTCACAATAAGACTTTATAGTAATGTACAGCAAAATGGCAACTTCCCATTTCTTAATTTCTAATCAGCTAAAATATACATAAAATAATCAGATATAAAATTAGGGTTTCTTGCTCGTTCTTCTCCATAGAAATCTACGCTTGGAACAAGTGACTGGCTTCAACCTTTTGAGTAACTGACCAACTCCTTGACAATTCAAAAGTATTAATCGAAATAAAGGCTCAGAGTTTGAGTTTCATAATTAATAAAAGCTATTGCAAGATAACGATTGGTTGATGAGACAGCCACGAGGATAGAAAATCCTTCTACACATTTAAAACTACAAACATGAGACATCTATAGTTATCTTAAACCCAGTTCAAATAACACGCTCCAAAAGACACTGGAACTAGGTAACATCCCCATATAAACAGATACAGATAGAAACCAACATGTGCGTCAGAGCGCACGCGACTGCTGCATTACTGACTTCGTTACACCATTCATACGCTTCGGGAAGCCCTGTGATCTCAATGCGCCGTAATGCAAAACTAACTTTAATGTATTCTGCGGCGATGTGAACTGTGTTTATGTGGGATGTCTGGAACTACTTACATATACGAGAAGAATAATTTCACGTTTTTTTAAACAATTTATGAAAATAGTTCAATATTGCGGTTATTTTGACCGCCTTCAAAATAAGGAGACTTAGAATCTATTGATATAACATCACGCTATGTTTCCCCTAAGAGTAAGGCAGAGGTGTACTTACAATGCACCCACGTTTCTCCAGTTATAAATCCCATGTAATAAGGGGAGAGCCTATTGCCAGCACCTGAACACAAATCCAGACTCCGGACTGAGGAATTCCATATGAAAAAATCCAATAACACTTTTGCTCGACACGGGCATCGAACTCAGCAGTACCGCTTGCGGCCACCAGACCAACGAGACAATATTTTTTTTATAATCAGTATGTATTTATTCATAGCATTAACATAATTTCTGTAGAATCTATTGACATCGCTTTTAACACACATTTATTAGCATTTTCTATAGTAATAATTTTAGTTTAATTGATGACAAGCTTGGCATACAAGCATCCAGATTCAATAGCGTTAGTTATATCTGATTTACTTCATTCAGTTTATTTTTTTTCTCTAATTTAGTTCTGAACAATCGACAGTTAACAGTAGTAAATGCAATTAACCCCTTAAATGCTCCGAAAACCCAGTTATGTCAACGGTGTCACCTTTTTTTCTGCTAACCACATAAAAAACAGCGTCGTTAACATACACGTCATATGGTTTGGTGTACGTTAGTTTTTTTAGCAATTATTTTAACATTAACTCATCGAATGCCGTAATTAGAGACACAATAGAAAGACAATTGCTTATATCGAACTGTGTAACTTAAGACATTCAAAAGGTTAATACAAAATGATCTCAAACCAAAACAATGTAGACTGTGTAGCCGCTACGACGGTGAGCTACACCGCTACGACGATGTGCTACGATGCTACGAGAGTGCTACACCAACGTAGTAACTCTCAACAACTGTGATTACCACTAAACTAATATTTTGTTTCTGATTTATTAGTTTTATTCATCTAACATAACAAAGTAGATAAATGACATTAATTTAGTATTGTAACTGTTTATTTTTATTATCAACCGTAGATTTTGAAAGAACGATCAATACGCTAAAACTTTAGCTACGAATAAATAAAATTACGTTTAATTTTGTCCGAACATAAAAACTTCTAATAAAATCAGTCACGTGCACAGAATTTCCCACCGGTAAAGATTCCGTACAAACGATGAACTTCCGTACAAACTTTCATCCTGTATTGAACCCCTTTAGGGGATGAGTTACCAAAAATCCTTCCTTAACGCTCACTTTCGGTAGAAAAGGAACTCTTGTGAAAAATTTCAAACCCAGTCGTTTTTACTATTCGATGCCTGTAAGTGAATGAATGAATTTTAGGAGATACCTTTTCCGCTCCCCTAGCCGCCTCGCTCTTTAACACAACCGCACCCTGCTCCAAGGTCAACTTGCGAGGCTTCTATTGTGACCACCCACCGTGCAAGACAGTACACTTTTACTCTGCCTTACCTATGCTTCTCATATATTTTACCAATTTACGTATCACGCTTGTATTCTCCGGAAGCGTAGATAGATTAGTGAGTAGATTTCGCCAGAGATGATGAGCAGTCTAGGGTATTAAAACAGTTTCTTTACTCTTTTTTAAGGTTCATATACTAACTTTACCTAATATTATTATTATCAATATCGAGGGGTGAAAGGCTATTTGTTTGAAGCGACATTTTGGACGATATTGAGTTATATACATATTCGGATTCAGCGAATTTTTCTGCGTCGGCTGAGCCGGGTTTCGTACAATTCTGAGCACTTTTATGGCGCTTAAAACAATGCAATTTTAGTGCATATTTCTCAACCATGATGTATGATCCGACGTCAAATTTGCCATATTTTTTTTTAGTATTCATTTAAGCTGTACACAAAAACAGAGAATCGGAGCCGTTATTCTCGTCCTAAAATTTCAGTTCGATGGCAGATAAATCGTTTTTCGATATAGCTAACTTTAGATGAAAAGTCTCTTCATACATTTTGCTTACGACTACTTACACTATGCAATGTCGCTTCAACCAATTTGCCGTCAGCCAAATTCATATTATGAAAGTGTAGGTAGACTTTCTTTAAGCTTGACCCCTTTTTATATTAATTTTGCTCGTAAGACCTGTGCAAATTAGTGGTACCGAACCTAAAAACTGATTACTATCGATTCGCTAGTTCGTAAACCAGCGTTATAACAATTTTTCCATCCAAAGTACTAGACTGATACTCTTTACTGTTTTCTCGTGTTCCCATTACATTTTATATTTTACCTTTCCCGCAACTGTTTTATAATATTAGATTTTTACCCTTTTATACTTAATTTTGAAAAACAAAAGGATTTAGGCGTCGAAGTACTCGTCGGCATCGCTGTCATCCGGAAACGTGCCCAGAAGACTAGCAGCATTGCCACGTTGAATGGCAATGCTAATTCTTTGTCCAAAGAACGACCCAGCCCTCTTATTTTGAATGCATTTTTATTCAAAAATTATACGCGTTTTATGTGCTCTTCTTTAATTTTGCTACACTACGTATAGTGTATACACATATTTCGCTAGTTATATTTCATTTTGCTACATAACGTATACACATATTTCGCCAGTTATATTTCATTTTGCTACATTACGTATACACATATTTCGCTAGTTATATTTCATTTCCAACACAATGACCAGAGGACCGAATTACGCTTAGCATTCGCACTTTCGACCTTTAGACGAACGATGGATGTCTTTCGCATTTTATCGAAGACTAATAAAATCCGCTGTCTCGTCACCATGTTCCCTTCCTTATATAAAGGTCTACGTCCACTTCTCGTGTGTAACGTGCCACTATGTATGTAAACGTGAGACACTTTCCCTTTCACCGGCTATTAATATGCTGTGCTGTGCCTTCACGGAAATAAATAATGTCTTAGAAATCTATAATAAAGAAAAAATAAAGTTTTTTTCCTGTGGCAACACTACAGCTAACATCTGATTTGAATTTGTTCTTGTTATTTTAATCTTAAATATTTAATTTCGTATGTTTTTCAAGCCTATTTCCAATTACTCATCAAGTAAATAGAACAATAATCAATTTTTTGTATTAGATTCACTTACTAAGTGCAAAATAAGTGTAAATATTTCAATGTGAATGAGTGACAGTTACCGGCTCAAGTGAATTTTGCATTGTCATCTTGTTATCAGGTACAATACTTAATATTTTACTTGCTTTTGTTTGTTTGCGTTCTTTACAAAATAAATTACACTGTTCACTTTTAATACGGCTATTTGTTGAAGCCAATGACCTTTGAACGTAAACATAACCTTAGTTTGGTTTGGTTACAGAACTTCTTACTTTATTAAATTTCATTTTCCTTTACACTAATCCTCTTTCAAATTGCTGTCACAACTACCTAGCTCTTCTAAATTGTTTTCTCTTCCTTATAAAAGCTATCCTTCGTCATGATTATGACTCGCAGCGCCCGTGCTCGCCTCGAAGAGTCCAAACTTAGTGAGGCTTTGAGCCTATTAAAGGCGTCAAGGGAGTCCTGTGACCAACTAATTAAGGAAATAGATGACAATGAAAGAGTGCTCTTTGATGCCAATGAAATGAATAGGAAGTTGAAAAATGAAATGGCTCAGTTATATATTCAATACACTGATGCCATAGAAGCCCGGGATAGGCTCCAGGTTGTTGTGGACGGGTTCAGCCAGTGTAGCATAGAGTATGAACAAGCTCTTAGCCAGAAACACTTATTACAACAGCAGCTACATGAGGCTCAAAGTCAGATTACACAACTTGAGACTAAAAATCATAACATCACCGCCTCGCTGAATCAAAGTCTGTTCGATGAGCTGGTGTCTACTGCCCCGTCAATGGTTTCTGCCATAAACCCCTCTTACACTATTGATTTGACAGGTGACGATGAATCAAAATCATGTAATTCAGTGAGGGTAGTCACTAGTAAAAATAAACTTAAAAAATACATAAAAATTAATAAATACATTGTTAAAACGCAAAAAATGGTAAAAAGACAAAAGTTCTTTATCAAAAATGTTAAACTTAACAGGGAAAGGTTAAATTTACTTAAACAGTTAGATATGTATTCCTTTAATTTGGAGCAAAGTACTAGGAAATACGACATTGACACACAGGACTTGCAATCTCAACTGGACCATCTACAGGAGAAACTAAGATCAATGACTAACAAATATAATACCTCTGAAGATCTGATGAGGGAATATGTGTTGGCAATGAATGAGCTGGTGAACTCACAAACTAACAGCTGTGATCGCTGTCAAATACCATCCCATGGGCCTACACCGGAGCATTCATTGTCTACATGCAATACCACATTACCGGATCCCTGTGTTGATTTGCCGATTCCTTCAATTCCTTCTGTTAATAGCTCCTTCATACCGTGTAAACAAATTGTAAACAATGATATTGTAATATTTTGTGATGAGATTGGAAAGGACTTAGGTCACTTGTTGACAGATGAATATCCAGGACACTCTGTAATAAATTACTGTATGCCTGGTTGTTCTTTATTTGATATTATGAAAGAAATTATTAAATGTAACTTTAAGCCGGAAACAACTTTATTAATTTTTATGGGAAATAGGGGAAATTTAAATAAAGGAGAATTGCTCCAATATCATAGAACATTGTGCAACCTTAGTTTAAGAAAAATTGTGTTATTTACATTCCCTTATAGTAACAGTTTGCCACAGGAAGAAAATAGGTTAAGATATGATATAAACATGACATTGCATAATTTAACTTACAATGATAAGCTAATCCATTTAATTGACACGAACTATTATATTAATAGTAATTTATATTTGACAAAAGATAGATACAATCGTGTTATGTACTATCTTTCTACCTATCTCAAAAGACAGATAGCTATGTCGCTATCATATTTTTGTTCTATTTCAGCCAAAAATTTGGCTAGTCAAATTGCTCCTTTTGAGCAATGCAAAGACATTTTAAACTGTTCTGTCAATAATTTGCTCAAAATTAATGACATTAATCATCATTTAAATTAGAAATTAGGACAATAGAGGCAACCTCTAGCAAAAATGGAACTAAGGCAATTAATAACTCAAATGAAAGTGTAAAAAAATTAAACAGTATCAATCTGGTGCATCAGAACATTCAAGGTTTTTTAAACAAAGACTTAGAAGTAGAATTATTCCTGAATTGTTATAATGTAGATATTCTTTGTATGACAGAACATTGGCTTAAAAGCCACCAGTTCATGTTCAATTTTAGTAATCACCAGGTTGGTAGTTCATTCAGCAGAGTAAATGCTATACATGGTGGCTCATTAATTTTAGTACATAACCAGCTAAAATTTAAGGACCGAAAGGACATTGTGAGCCTCTCTGTTGAGCGGACAATTGAAATAGCCTGTATAGAATTGGAGCAGTTCATTATATTAAGTGTATACAGACCTCCTTCAGGATTGTATGATTGTTTTGAAAAGGTTATGGATGAAGTGTTGCACAAAATCTGTAATACAAACAAGTCCATCATCACTTGCGGTGATTTCAATGTTAATTTGTTAGAAAATTCTGGGTTAAGTACTAAAATCATAAGTTTGTTTCAGTCATACAATCTTGTTAACCTATTTTTGGAGCCCTCTAGAATAACTCCTACTAGTGCCACATGCCTAGATAACATTTATACAGATATTATACCAAACCACAAAGAAATGATTAATTTAATAGACTCAGATCATTGCGGACAGCTGATCACTATTACAAATCAAAACAAAAAAGTTATTAAAAAAGATATCACTGTTAACCCAAAAACAACTAAACGCTTAGAAACATTTAAAACTAAACTCTTAAGTAAATTACCACTTCTGTTGACTAATGATGACCCTAACAAACAATATAATGATTTTTTTAATATGTATTGCAGACAATTTGATAAAACATTCATTCCAAAGACATTATCAGTCAATAGTAACGCTTCCTTCAGTGACTGGGCCACCATTGGTATACATAAAAGTAGAAAAAGACTTTATGAATTATATGATGAACGAATTTGTATAAACACTGCTGAATTTAATTTATATGTTAAAAATTATTCTAAAATATTTAAAACAGTCTGTAGTATGGCCAAGTCACGTTATTTGAGTTCAAAAATTAAAAATAGTAATAACATTATTAAAATGACTTGGAATGTCATTAATAGCGAAACAGGAAGGTCATGCAACCGAAGTAGTGACTACAGCCTTGCTATTGATGACAATGTAATTAGATCAGATTCCCAGGTTGCCGCGGCCTTTGAAAATTTCTTTGCAGAGATTCCTGTGTCAACCACTAAATCTCTAAGCTCATCACCCACTGCTGCAGAGTCTTTACTTAAGGAAAACGTTCCAGTTTGTGATTCGGAATTTCACTTCGAATTTGTCACTTGTACAGATATAATTAAAACTTTTCACATGTTAAATGTTAAAAAGACTGCAGATCTATGGGGTAATTCTGTGGATGTTGCTAAGACAATTATAAACATTGTAGCACCTACTTTAGCTGTTATATTTAATAATTGTATTCAATGTGGTGAGTTTCCTGATCTTATGAAACACAGTAAAATAATACCGTTGTTTAAATCAGGTAGTACATCAGACCCTACTAATTATAGACCTATTTCCGTACTACCCACCTTTAGTAAAATTTATGAAAAACTTATTTTAAATCAATTGCAAAGATTTTTCAATAACAATAAATTACTGAATAATAAACAGTTCGGTTTTACAAGGGGTCGTTCAACTACCGATGCCGGAGTTGAACTTTTAGGACATATTTATAATGCATGGGAGGACAAATGCGATGCTTTGGGCATCTTTTGTGATTTGTCCAAGGCATTCGATTGTGTTCTTCATGAAACCTTAATCAGGAAACTACACCACTACGGAATCCGGAACGCCTCTCTGGATCTTCTCACTTCTTACTTAAGTGATAGGATTCAGAGAGTTGATGTTAACGGGAAAAGGTCACCCGGATCTGTAGTAAGAATGGGGGTCCCACAGGGCTCAATACTTGGACCATTTTTATTTATTGTTTATATCAATGACTTGCCTTACCTCATAAAGGATGAACATGATATAGTGTTGTTTGCAGATGACACTTCACTTTTATTTAAACTCAAACGTCAACAGCTGGTTACTGACAGTATAAATAGTGCCCTCGCAAAAGTAGTTAACTGGTTTAATGTTAATAATTTACTTCTTAACGAAAAAAAAACCAAATGTATTAAGTTTACGATACCAAATGTTAGACAAGTAGAAACTAGTGTTCTCATAAAGGCTGAAGAGTTAAAACCCGAAAATACCACAGTATTCTTAGGCATAACTTTGGATGCCAAGCTTCAATGGGGCCCCCATATAGATAAATTGTCAAAAAAGCTTAGCTCTGCAGCATACGCCGTTAGGAAAATTCGTGACTTAACTGATTTAGAGACAGCCCGTTTAGTTTACTTTAGTTATTTTCATAGTGTGATGTCATACGGTATTCTGTTGTGGGGAAATGCCGCCGAAATTCAGATAATTTTTATTTTACAAAAAAGGGCAATTCGTTCCATTTATAAATTAAGTCCCAGACACTCCCTCAGAGACAAATTTAAAGAGATTAATATAATGACTGTGCCTTCTCAGTACATTTATGATAATCTTTTGTATGCACATAAAAATATTAATCTGTTTAAGAAATACAGTGATATCCATAATATAAATACTAGGAACAAACATAAATTTGTTGTTCCTACAACAAGGCTCAAGAAAATAGGTGGCTCGTTTAGATGCCAATGTATACGTTTTTATAATAAACTTCCTAGCCACATTCAAGAACTAAGCATTAATAAATTCAAATCTTTTATAAAGCTAAAACTATGCCAGAAAGCCTATTATACTGTAAAAGACTATATTGAGGACAAAAACGCTTGGGATTGAGCTGCTCCAATAGGTCTAGACAGTGAATGTTGTTTATTTTTTATTTTGCTGATTTACACTTTTGTTATTTTTTTTCTTTCTAAATATCTATTTATGACATGACATGAACATTTACTGTTTAAAGTCTTATATTATTTTAATTATTGTGAATGTGAGGACTATGTGGGTCATTGTTTCCGTTTTAATCATGGTCTGGCAGTTTGAGTGGTTTATGCGGTCTACACAAATGTTCTGTCCTTGGTATTGCTCGTCGAATCGTTGAGCTCCTTAAGTTCTGAGTTGAGCTGCACGGTTACTGACGAATGCGTGCACTGACTGCACAGGTCCACTCAATCTGTGTGGTTCTTCCCTCAAAATACCACTTCAGACACCAATCTACATGGTCCTCAAAGATCAAAGATGATGTCCGGATTTTTATATACACATTGACATTGATGAATTTTATATAAACAATGACATGGATATTTACTTTGTATAGTATCTTATTTTTTATTATTATTATTGTGAGTGTGAAGACTATGTGGGTCATTTCTTTTTCTTTTTTCCTTCTTAGTTAGTTTTAATCATGGTCTGGCAGTTTGAGTAATTTATGCGGCCTACCCAAATGTCCTTTCATTGGTATTGTTCGTCGAATCGTAAGGCTCCTCAAGTTCTGAGTTGAGCTACACAATTTTTGACAAATGCGTGCACTGACTGGACAGGTCCGCTCAATCTGTGTGGTTCTTTACTCAAAAGACCATTTCAGACACCAATCTGCATGGTCTTCACATGATCTGACCAAGATTATGTCTGGACTTTAAAAGAGACTGTGACCTCTGAGTTTGTTTCGGCCTTTCTTCTCAGAGTAGTCAGATAGGAAACGCCGACCTCATCTAGTTTAAAAAATATGATTGACATGTAAAAGTGTTTGTACAAACCTACTTACAGAAAATAAAATCATTTATCATTTATCATTTATCATTTATCGCGTGTGTGGACTAATGGCTATATTTAGAGTTTACGTTTTTATTTCATGTGTGGAGGAAAGAAACTAGTGGCTGTTTGACAGTATAAATAATAATATAATTTTTGTTGTGCCCTGACAGGGTATAGACCCTGTAATTATAGAGCCGTTATAGAACGGCTCTTAGCTCTAAGCCGATTGGAAACATCTTTTTTAGGGTTTTGTACCCAAAGGGTAAAAAGGAACCCTATTAGTCCCGCTCCACTGTCCGTCCGTCCGTCTGTCACCAGGCTGTATCTCATGAACCGTGATAGTTACACAGTTGAAATTTTCACAAATGATATATTTCTGTTGCCGCTATAAAAAAAATACTAAAAAACAGAATAAAATAAATATTTAAGGGGGCTCCCATACAACAGACATGATATTTTTGCCGTTTTTATAGATAATAGTACGGAACCCTTCGTGCGCGAATCCGACTCACGCTTGGCCGGTTTTTCTTACCTTGTGGAACGCAAATTAATGAATACGAATATGATAAGGAAATGTATTTCGAAATATCATGGCTGTAAGTGTGCATACACATGAGCGAAACGCATCAACAGGGGAGGCAACTGCAGCCGTCGACAAGTTGCCGCTCGTGTATTTGAGTACGGTCAAATACACGAGCTGCAAGTTGCCGACGGCGTGTCGTTGACGCGTGTCGCTCGTATACAACGTGTCCCGGCCACACAAGGGGTCATCGTACTCATCATTATGAACAACTTTTACTATGGGACCAACCCTAAAATCGTGAAAAATAATCAGCTGAGCCCTACATTTACAGCCTTGGCCAAAAGTATTAGGCACCCCCATAAAACACGTGCTACTAATAAAGTATAGCAAAAACAAAGCTATCTGTTAAACAATAGCCCATGAGGTGAATACAAATGTTATTTAAAAATATAAATAAGGAATTTTGACGTGCCATAAAACACCTGGTCCGCAATTAGTGGGAAATGGCATTTAATGACAAATATTTCTTTTTTTTTCTCAGTCTTCTTTCGCTGTTCATGGTGTCAAGAAGCTAGTGTGTGTTATTTATTTGTCAAGTAGAGGCTGTCTATTTTACGAAATGCCTAAACAAAGTGAACTTTGTATAGAAAAACGGATAAAAATCCAGATTCTACACGAAGAGGGCAAATCCCAGGTAGAGATCGCCAAGTTGGTAAAATGTTCTCGATGTGCGGTGCAATCTGCTCTTAAAAGGTTCGCGGAGACTGGTTCTCACACAAACAGAGTGAAAACGGGCAGAAAACGTGTCACTACTGAGCGTCAGGACAGAAAACTCATTCGTGACTCTCTCAAGGACCGCAAAAAAGCTTCTTCTGAACTCGCTGCGGCTCTATCGGAGAACATTGGAAAGCCGATTAGTTCTCGAACGGCAAGAAGAAGACTCACAGAAGCGGGCTTAAGAGGCTGTAAAGCCAGGAAGAAGCCTCTGTTATCCGAGAATAACAAAAAGATCCGCTTAGAATGGGCTCTACGACACCAACATTATACCGAAGAAGATTGGTCCAATGTTGTATGGTCCGACGAATCGAAGTTTGAGGTAAGTTTTTAAATCATCGGTATAAAACAACAACAACAATTACTAATTAGTTCATTAACTTTTGTAAGAATTACAACCAATCTAACATGAGTGTTTTTTTTTAAATGTTTTTAGGTATTCGGAACGCCGGGTGTGACGTTTGTGAGGCGGCGTGTCGGCGAGGAATACCATCCAGATTGTGTGGTGCCTACCGTCAAACACGGAGGCGGCAGCATTATGATCTGGGGCTGCATGGCTGCCGATGGGGTTGGCGAAATGTTTGTTTGCGAAGGCCGCATGAACAGTGAAAAGTATATCAATGTGCTAGAAACTGTGTTGATGCCTTCTTTGGTGCGTATTTTCGGTGGCACCAACTTAGACGGCGTCAAATTCCAGCAAGATAATGCTCCATGTCATAAATCGGCGACCACGATGGCTTGGTTTAGAAATAACAGCATTGTCTTGATGGACTGGCCAGCGCAGTCTCCAGATCTGAACCCCATCGAGCATCTTTGGGGTATACTGAAGCGCAAGATACGGGAGCATAGCATTACATCAAAGGCAGCGTTAAAAAATGCCTTAACAAGTGAGTGGGATGCCATAAGTCCTGATGAGTGCACAAAGCTCGTACGCAGTATGCCCCAAAGGATTGCTGCGGTGATAAAAGCGAAGGGTGGATCCACTAAATATTAAAATTTTTATTGTTTTAATAAATATATAAACATAGACAGCAAAATTAGTTTTATTTTTCATCCCAAATGTGTGTAATGCAATCATTTGTAAGGTGCCTAATACTTTTGGCCAAGGCTGTATGTTTGCATAACTCGTCAAAATATAGGGAACAGGTGTTTTTTTCAGAATACCCCATATCTTCCTTTTTTTAGAAAAATAAATAAACATTACTAAAATCATTTATCTATTTTTTGTAAAAAATAATCATTATTTAGATATTTTTCAGCTACTTTTCGTAAAATATTTTAACTCAACGATTTCATGTTAACTCATCAATTATTCAACAGGTGACTGACGGCAAAAACAATAAATTGGTACATAATTCTACGCTTTAAAATTTAAAATATATTGGCAGGAGATAGTCCATTTAATCAACTTCAATTTGATACCTCGGCGAACGGTGTTGAAAACAAAAAACAAATGTGCCACCAGATTTATCCGTTTTCGTAAATATTTAATGAAAGGTTGGAAACTGTCCGACGCAACGTGGGTATTAATACGGCTCTCATATGGCCTTCCGTGTAATAAATGGTTTTGCAAACTAAAGGCAATTTTTGGCAGTATCCTATAATTAAAAAAAAAACTTTTAACCCTTTATAAGGCCGAAAAAACTAGACATGGTACAGTAATAAATATTTAGTATGTTAATAATGATATGTTTCTGAGATTTCTTGCCTCTGTGACGACGCTTTATCGGGGGAGGAGTCGTCACCGGGCCGCTGCGCCGCGCTGTAATTGGGTTGCTTGACCTATTAATAAATAGACACGGCAACGTTTTTAATGAAGATTTTTTGAAAAATGTGACCTATGTTAAAAAGTGGTTCAACGAATTCTGCTCGTTATTCTGATCAAACTATTTTCAGGTTTTGCGCATTTAACGTTACACGTTGTATATATATTTTTTATGTATGTTCGGGCATAACTCCGTCATATATGAACGGATTTGCAAAATTCTTTTTTTGTTCCATAGAAGTTTATTCCGAAATGGTCCCATTTAAATTTGACTGGGTTTGCAGTTCCACATGCACGAATATTGACTGTTATAAAAACAACTGTAAGGTAATAAATATATTCAGCGAAATTAAAACCGTAACCAGCTATTACATTCTACTCGTAAATAGCTGACAGTAAATAACGGAAAAACCAATTAATGTAAAGAGGTTTGGAGTGACATCGGGCGTGACGTCATCCGTTAAAATCGAAATGAAAATGAGTCACCGGGCGATGGGAGAGCTCGCTCGTCACTCGTTAGTGACAGGACATAGAGTACAAGTGAGCAGTAGATCAAACTACAACCACAGTCTCGAAATTTAAGAGGATGCACAGAATCCTACTTCCTACTTAATACTACAAAAGCGAAATTTTGTGAAGATGGATGGATGGATGCTTGTTACTCTTTCTTGCAAAAACTACTAAACGGATTTGGCTGTTTGGCACACAGATAGTTTATAACCAGGATTAACACATAGGATAGGTACTTTTTCTCATGAGATCGAAACTTACGCAGGTGAAACCGTGGGGCGCTGCTAGTAGGGTATAAATATCGAAGTGGTTATTTGTAATACAACGGTCGCGACGTACTATTAGGGAATATTATCGACATAAGCAACCACGCTTGGCAAATTGTAAATGACAATTTAATATTGTAAGAAGAACTCAGGAGACCACCAATCATCGTCCTCGGACAAATCACCTGGCGTAGGGCTGAGTCTCATCAGATCGCAGCACGACGCTGCACCTACCAAGCACAACAACCCGCCAGGAACGGAAGTCGTCTACAGACTATTACTAGTTTCTAAACTTATGTTTTAACTAGCTGTGCCCCGCGGTTTCACCCGAATAAGTCTCGATTCCGTAAGAATATCGGGATAAAAAGTATTCTATGTATCAATCCTGGTTATAAACTAACTGTGTGCCAAATTTCCTCAAAATTGGTCCAGCCGTTTGAGCGTGAAGAAGTAACAACCATACAAACACATACACTCACAAACTTTCCCCTTTATAATATTAGTGTGATGCTATCAACGAACTCGTACTGATTATAAAAAGAAAAAACTACAAACAAAATCAACATCGTTATGATCACACATAAACTCTATCAAACCAGTAGCTTCAATAAACTAAAGCCAACTTCATCAAGATAAACAAGCTAGCGGTAACCTACTGCATCCCATTACTCTGTGACGGAATGAGTCGGTTTCCGAAATCCGTGAAAGCTAAGCAATTAAAGCGCACTGTGAAACTGAATCTTTCGCACCTTTTCATTAACTGAAGAGCTTAATTTTCCTTTCGTTTCGCCAATTTTCATTCAAAGATCGTCAGTGGGGGTTTAATTCTAAGGGCTTATGCACACGACGGGACATCGAGGGCGCGCTATCTACGCTGCTAAACTTGAAAAAGCAGAACTAGATACAGAGCGTTTTTGTTGCGTTACACTCGCGTCAATGGTTCCCAACTGTGTTGAGGTCGGCTTCCAGTCTAACCGGATGCAGCTGAATACCAGTATTTTACACGGAGCGACTGCCTATCTGACCTCCTCAACCCAGTAACTAAGTAATACGATATCCGTTGGTAAGACTGGTTGTCAAACTTTCGGGCTTCTGACTACCCGTAACGACTGTCAAAGATCCACGAATGACAGCCGGGACCAACGGCTTAACGTGTTTTCCGAGGCACGGAAGGGTCTCGGTATGTAAAAATGGTCATCCATCCACAGACCAACCGCGACAATCGTAGCTTAACCTGATCGATCGACCTGTGGGGCTGTTATTATTTAGCCACGGGCCCCTCTGGTTCTAAGGATTCTTTTAATTAAATATTTTATGAAGTGGGTAGGTATTATTAAAAATGTCAAGTTTGATCACTTGAGGGTATTTTAATGTTACTTTGTAAGTGGATGCACGATTTATATGTTATTTGCTTTGCTTTGCTTGTTAGATATTAAGTATAGAGCAATGCTGATTTGATCACCCACGCTATTGGTACGTCTTCTTGGTATGCATTAAAAGGAAGTAATCTTTTGCATTCTGATGTCAATTCTAGTAAAGAAACGATAATTATTATATTTAAGCCATACGTAATAAACACAGAAATACAATGAGCTAACAATCGTATCGTTTATAGCAAGTAGATACCTACCTACTTATTCCAAAAAGTTAAGACCCAGTATGGAAAAATAAAACGGGGTAATTGCGTAATACACTTACAATGGCAATTTGACTGTTCAACAACATTCATTGCGTTAAATAAAAGGTCGGGCAGATGATTATCTCAAACATACCAAGCAATGGGTTAGGAATAACCCTCAAAATCCATCGGATTGTGACTGAAAATGTGTTAAATTCTGTTTAATAGTATAAAGGGTGGCAGAGAGATAGACGCCAAACTATAATCATAAATGATAAATGATAAATGATTTATTTTCTGTAAGTAGGTTTGTACAAACACTTTTACATGTCAATCATATTTTTAAACTAGATGAGGTCGGCGTTTCCTATCTGACTACTCTGAGAAGAAAGGCCGAAACAAACTCAGAGGTCACAGTCTCTTTTAAAGTCCAGACATAATCTTGGTCAGATCATGTGAAGACCATGTAGATCGGTGTCTGAAATGGTCTTTTGAGTAAAGAACCACACAGATTGAGCGGGCCTGTCCAGTCAGTGCACGCATTTGTCAAAAATCGTGCAGCTCAACTCAGAACTTGAGGAGCCTTACGATTCGACGAACAATACCAATGAAAGGACATTTGGGTAGGCCGCATAAATGACTCAAACTGCCAGATCATGATTAAAACTAACTAAGAAGGAAAACCGAATAAAAGAAATGACCCACATAGTCTTCACACTCACAGTAATAATAATAAAAATAAGATACTTTACAAAGTAAATATCCATGTCATTGTTTATATAAAATTCATCAATGTCAATGTGTATATAAAAATCCGGATATAATCTTTGAGGACCATGTAGATTGGTGTCTGAAGTGGTCTTTTGAGGAAAGAACCACACTGAGTGGACCTGTGCAGTCAGTGCACGCATGATTCATCACATAATTCTAGACCCCTATCTTAGACATTTTTCGTCGGTTTTTTATGCTAATTCTATTGATCATTTTATATAATTTCAAAGATAGTATTTTAGCTGTCAAAACATATTTTGTGGGCTTTTAATCTATGAAAAAAAAAATGAAAAATACACAAAGTTGATATTCTGACTAAGTTTCTGTTTTTCTATTTCATTTTAATATCACACAAAATAGTAATGTTTTGACAACTAAATTACTATTTTGAAATTATATAAAATGATCAATAGAATTAGCACAAAAAGTATTATTAAATCTCGATTATGATTGCAAATGTTCGCTTAGTCAATCCCTAGTCTCAGTGGGCTGACACTGACAGCTCACTCCACGCAAGTTTTCACGGTGAGATTTTTACAGAATCGACCGGCTGATTCCATGGTAACAGGTTGCGCGTCGATGTACAGACGCCAGCACATCAAACTACCCGAAGCTCTCAAATTTTTCCAATCAACTTTGACCCTTATGCTTTAGCCATAAAGTTGAAAATCTATTAAAGAAATTTGACAGATTGTAGTAGCTTGATGTGCTGGCGTCTGTACCTACGACATTGGCTTTACTAATTTCAAACAATATTTTGTAACCACTGGCTGATTGGTTGTTTAAACAAAAACATTACCTCATCCTCAGAACTCATTCCTTTTACCAACCCACGGGCTAGGCAAAGCCAAAACGCTAGACCAAACAACACTAGATACCAGTGAATAGTTTTAGTAAGCCGAATGGCAAAGTGCGGAACCCAAAGTTTGGAGATTCACTACCCATTGGAGTGTTCCGAGCACTATTGATAAATGTTGCTAACTTTTGAAGGATTGCTCTAAAAGCGAGGAATGCACTTTATCTTTTAAACAGCGAGGTTTTTGGAGTTTATAGAGTCATAGTTATGTAGTTAACATTATGACCGGAAATATAATGTGGAGTCCACACGATACAGACTTTCATACAGACTTCTATAGAATTTTGTCTGTGCGACTTTTTATCACACCGACTCTGACTGCACTGATGCACTGATGTCTGTACTGCTTAGTTGCACAGACAAAATTCTATAGAAGTCTGTATGAAAGTCTGTAGTCTGTATGAAAGTCTGTATCGTGTGGACCCACCATAAGTGTTGTTCTAATCTACTAGGTAAGCTCGTTAGTCATAAATCCGACTTTCATTTCGTACAAAGTATAATAAATTGAGTTTTTAGGTTACTACAAGGATTGTCTGCAAAATTCGATGGTTAGTCGATCGTTCGTGCAGGTTGGTTGTGAAATAACTCTGGCTGCATTCGAACAGCTAACCGAAGTTAGAATAGCTTTTGTATTTTTGTATTAGGCTTTTGTTTGAAAAAACCAGTGATGGCATACGCGCTGTTAACCTGTATTTTTTTTAATACAAATGTGCAGTATGGAAAGTAGTTTATTATATATTATTATTCCTTCTTCAGGTCCTAGACTATGTGACTCGGTTGTGTGGAATAAGTGTGAAAACGTAACATACAGAGAGACACAGTTACTTTCGCATTTTATAACATTACGTTCCCGGCCATCGAGAGAATGCGTTCCTGCTACCTGTCAGTGCGATAATTCTAGGTGTTAATAAAGATCAAATTCGCAAAGCACGTATTTGTTTGTATGAAACTGATAGGTTTCACGAATATATTCTCTCATCAGCCACACTGTACTATGAAAGGATTCATTTCACGAAAGTTAAAACACGACTGGAGTCGGTTAAACTGCCGGTATTGTTCGCATCATCACCATCTGCCTAGCCTTTTCCCAACTATGCTAGTGTCAGCTTCCAGTCTAACTGGATGCAGCTGAATACCAGTATTTTACATGGAGCGACTGCCTATCTGACCTCCACAACCCAGTTACTGGGTAATACGATACCCCTTGATAAGACTGGTTGTCAGACTCGAGCTTCTGACGCCCCGTAAAGACTGTCAAAGATAATACTAATACTTCATATACCAATAAAGTATCATTTATGAATATTGTTCGCATATAAAGTATAAAAGGTAAGTATTTTAGCAAATGATGCAGAAACATCGCATCCTTGACTTTGGAGTAATTGACGCGTGAGCGCTCATTAGCGTAGGATCGGTTGATTTAACTTGTTAGTGAGATTTTGTTTGAAGCTGAGCGATGCCTGAGTATAGAGTAAATAAAATATGGTTCTCGGAAAAGAAATAAAATGAAAAATGGGTTATTTTGGTCGCCGGAAGAAATTACAGAAGATGACAATTTATACAAACATAAAGTGATTTGTAAAGGTTCAGTTTTTTTTTCTTTTAAGGTCGATAGCCTAAAATGCAATCTACGACAGATTGTCTGCTACAATTAAAAAAAGAAAAACAAAAATACTACATCAAGTAACGTAGAAGTCTCTTTATTTTAGTCATCACGAACTTAATAGTATTCTAGTGCTATGAATCCATGTCATTAGGAGAACAGATGTGTGAGTTAGCCATCAGAACCAAGCAGAATCAGTGCGTTAATGTTTACTTGCTTATTAATATTGAATTACTTCTTTCAAAAACTTAACGTATATTTTAATGTACGGCAAAAAATGTACCTATACAATTCTTCTGAGCCCGATGACACGTACGACAGCCACGCCACAACTGTGTACGGGATCTCTCTGAAAACACTATTCACAACGTAACGACATTACCGACTACAAGCGACAACGCAACTGCAAAAAGTTGCGGCGACACTATTCACACGTAACTACTATTCACACGGGGCCACATTTTGTCGCTGCAATGTGGTGTGGTACGTGTGAACGCTTTATTCCCGGTCGTCCTCGCCCCGTCGTCCCCACCTCTCTTGCTCAGAAAGTCGTAATTAAAACATTTTGACAATCCGTGATTTATCTTATTGAAATCCCCATTATTGCATTTTGACTCTCGGTCTATAGCGGAACGAGTGGGAAATAAAAAGTTTCAATCGTCACCACTGGGGAGGAACGAAAATCTTTTTTTACCCATTAGTGCTCAGTAGGGACGACGGGGCGGGGACGACCTGGAATAAAGCGCGTGAACGGACCCTAACAGGAACAACTTACAACAACAAACAGTCGTAACTACATCCACACATCTACATTTTAGTCCTCACGGAGTTAATACTATCTAGTACTATAAATCTAGGTCATTAGGAGGACGGATGTGTCGGGATCCGTCCGGGCGCGCGTAATCGTTGCACGAATTAATGGGGTGCAGATAAATACGGGTTTGTTGTGAACTATGCAAGATTGGGCTCATGTTACTTGTTCGTAACCGAGTGCAGTTGCACGGCTTCAGTTGCTGCTTGTTTATTATAGGTTGTTTATCGAGTTTCTAATTGAAAGTTGTTGTTTAACATGGATTAATTTGAACGGTGCTGGTTTTATTGCGACTAAACTACTAGAGATGTTTGGCGGCTGGAACACGGCTGAAAGTCAGGTGAAGTAAAGTTTTTATGCAATTTAATGGTTGGTGACACACTCGTTGCAAAATCAGTCGGACCATTTAAAAGAAAGAAAGAAAGAAAAATCGTTTATTCTGCACAAACAAAACGCACGTTACAAATAAAAAACAAAATAATAATGAAAAATAAAAATACATAAAATATACAACGTAGCCAAAAGCCTCGTACTCAAGCGCTTGATGTTATTTACAAGTTCGTCGAGTTCGAATGTAATAATTTTGCATACATACTAATACAACATCACGCCTGTAAACTCCGAAGGGTTAACAGAGAGAGAGAGTAAATTTAGCGGACACAAAATGTTACACTTGCATGTACCATTACTTATCCACTCTAAACAGACCCAGAATGATCTTATGCTTTTAAAAAAGGCATAGATTACTAAAGGAAAGAAAAAAGTAGCTATTGTAATAAAAATATTTGGCTTATAAAACCGCTGCATAGCGGTTTATTAAGCCAACTATACCTAAGATTTATGGTTTTAATATGCAAATATAAAAAACATAAATCTTAGTTATAGTTGAAGCGATAACTGTTAAATTATACCGACAATATAAAGGATACATTTTTAACGAGTGCGCAAACTATAACCATGAATTCAGCACATGATTCTAGATCCCCTAGCGTAAAATTTTTCGTCGGTTATCCAAGAAAAAACCGGCCAAGTGCGTGACCGACCACGCACAATGAAGGGTTCCGTAGCTGGAATGAATTTATCCCAAGAACAAACTTAACATTGTTGTTGAAGATCATGTTCTCCCATACATTCCAACTGCCAAAGTAAGTTGGTACGCACAATATTAAGTGATTTATCATGTCATTTTAATATCATGGACCTCTTAATAGGTTTTTCCATTATCTATAAGTAGAAAACTAATTTCTGTATTTTTTTTTTCAAAATTTTAGGTTCAGTAGTTTCGGAGATAAAGGGGGGTATTGTCAATTTTCGTCTATTTTCTTAAATAACTTGGAAACTATTTATTATAAAATTACAAAAAAATACATTTGAGATCCTCACAACAAGCCCTTTCATTTGATATGTCATACGATGCAGGTTGCAATTTTTTTTTTTTTTATCTTGTCCCTATATACAGATTTCGTCTATTCACGTCACACCTCTGCGTTTGGGTCACAGAAATCGATATGTGTACCAAATTTCAACTTAATCGGTCCAGTAGGTTCGGAGATAATTGACTGTGACGGATGGACAGACGGGCACACGAGTGATCCTATAAGGGTTCCGTTTTTTTATTCGGACGTACGGAACCCTAAATACAGCTGTTTCATAGAAAAGTGCTTGAACTACGCGGTCAAAATGCATGGCAGAGCTATTTTTTTTTAATCATCGAAAAAAAATTTCAACGCAAAGGGTTTCAAAATCATGTACTTACTAAATTCGTGGTTACAGTTTGCGCACTGGTACAAATTGTATTTAACATAACGATATCAAAAACAGGGACTTGCATAATTACATACACTTATAAATATGCGGCGGCATTAATGGCTTGACGAACTCTTGAGCCATTTGTTTTCACATTTTAGCAGCTTTCAAGATTTCAAAATATCGTAGTATATTATTCATATGTTTATTCAATTGAGGTTTTTTTCATCAGAGAATCTACCAGCACCATCTCGAAGTATTGAAGGAATTGATTAAATACTCGTACGAAAGAGACTGCACTAAATTCATAAACCTAATCTTGGAAAAAAAAAACCTTGAATTACTTTAACTAAACAATCCATAAACACAACATTCATGCAATTCCCATCCAAAATTAATTTAATCATTGGCTTTTCGTTCTCAAATATCACATTCCAAACAGTAAATCGTTTATAAATTAAAATTCCTACACAAAAATTCGGATGAGGCCACTTGCGCTCGGCCTCAATGGGCCTTCGAGTCTGAAGTACAGGCCATAACATTATCATAAACATAAACAACAATTTAGCATACTTACGAGCTCTTTAAAACGAAGCCACGCTACGTTTTCGACTTTTCCAGCTTATCGCTTTAGCCCCAGTCCAAGATGGCCGCCGATAGATACTTGTGTGACGTAGAGATGGGACGTGTTCTCGTGAAAGAAATGCGAACGCGAAGTGTGTGACTCTTGGGTATTTTTGTTTTTTAAGTATAACTTTTTGTCGACGACTTTATGTGCTGCAGACGATATTGGCTCACATATCCATTTCCATCTGGAAAGTCTGAAATATTTCAGTTGTATCTCTGAGTTAAATCATTGCAAGACATGACTAATCACCACTTTTAATCGTTCTGATATTAAACCCGTATTTTATATTCAGTCAAACAGTCCCTTTTACGCTATTAATGTAGGTACCTAAGCGCGGAACATCTCGTATCCGCGATGTCTAAAAGACATTTTTTGACACTTTACACATTCAACAACTTCTCAATTATTGTAGACTCAACCTTGCTTCATTAAAATACATTAGTAGCTTGTAAGAAGCCAAGCCCCACTCTGTCTCCGAATTTAAATATTTACTTTTCTTTTTGTAAGTACAGACGCCAGCACATCAAGCTACTACAATCTGTCAGATTTCTTTAATATATTTTCAACTTTATCGCTATAGTATAAGGTTCAAAGTTGATTGGGAAAATTTGACATTTTCGGGTAGCTTGATGTGTTGGCGTCTGTATATACTTCGTTTTTATGCCAACAACGCAAATGCACGGTGAGATAGTTACAGAATCGCACGGCAGTTGTTGGGGACCAACAAATAGCCTTCCTTCAATTTGGCCTCACTTATGCGTGGAAATTTACTTCTCAGGTGTTTAACTGCTTCTCCATCTGTGTCAATAACTTTTACAAAAAACAATATTAAGCCTAATTTGATATGTATTGTGGCGGCAAAAATATTTTTTGGCTGTCAATTAAAGGACAACAAAACTAAATGAAAAGAAAAATTGCTTATGGCATCAAAACTGGACGTGCTGGATACATTCTGATTATATATTTTAATTTAGCGTGTCGATATGTATCAATTCTACATATACATAGTTTGGCTCTTATTTTAATGCCGACCAGTGTAATCAGCTTAAAATGTTCCCAGTCCTGAGACACAGGCCTCTTCTCTGTGAGAGGGAGTGGGCCGTAATATACCACGCGGGCCCAGTGCTGGTTGGTAGAGTTCTTAGATACTTTGTAAAAAAATACATTCACATTCTAGTAGAATCAGCTGCTTCTAGCATTTTCTCGTCTTCCACATATTGAACAACTTCGTATTTCCTTCTCACTTGAACCAGCATATCTTAATTCCCTTACATAAAATTATGCATTACCTAAGTTAAAAATAAAAACCTGGAAGAAACTTACTTGCTCCCTTAAAACTTCGGATAAATGATAAATGATTTATTTTCTGTAAGTAGGTTTGTGCTTTTAGATGTCAATCATATTTTTTTTAAACTAAATGAGGTCGGCGTTTCCTATCTGACTATTCTGAGAAGAAAGGCCGAAACAAACTCAGAGGTCACACACAAGTCTCTTTTAGAGTCCACACATAATCTTGGTCAGATCATGTGAAGACCATGTAGATTGGTGTCTGAAATGGTCTTTTGAGGACAGAACCACACAGATTGAGCGGACCTGTCCAGTCAGTGCACGCATTTGTCAAAAATCGTGCAACTCAACTCAGAACTTGAGGAGCCTCACGATTCGACGAACAATAACAAAGAAAGGTCCTTCCTTCCCCACTTGGGTACATCCTTAGTCTCGTATACAATATATGAGGTACGACTAGCTCTCAACGCACGGACTGTAAGACTCGCTACATCTAATCATGTTGGACCGTGGACGACGCCGACGTTCACGTTGGAGATACTCGTAAAAGGAAAATGTGACAAAAATTCGCGAGTTTAGAATGAGTAGTTTCAAGCTATTTTGATACACGATGCACCCAATGCCATTTCTACAAAAAAACTCATTTTAACCTTCAAGCGGGCGCGCGGTCATTTGTAACGCCAGCGGTCGCGCGTAACCTAAAAGACCTGTAGGATATTTCAGGGATTTAAAACACTAATTATTTAATATTTTTTGTATTTATCACATTATCATTATGTTAGGACATAAACAAAATTATAAAATCAAAATAATATTCTAATTTTCTTTGGATTTGTAAGCAATTTAGCATCATAAATGTATCGAGAATCGATCGAATCGCGGTCGATTCGACGCCGCGCGACTGCTTGAAGGTTAATAAACTAAGTATGTACCTAGTAAAATCTACAGTTATACTTTAGGAACGCACAGTTTCTCATGGAAAACCTATAGCCTAGCTGCAATCCGCAACGTGACTTACTACGAATATGAAGCGCAAGTACAAGAATCGAATATTTTACTTCTAAGTAATATTATAAAGAGGTAAATTTTCTTTGTTTGTAACTTTGTATGCAGGAGGTAATCTCCTGAACTACGAGTCTGATTTGAAAAAGTGTTTTTGCATTTGATAGTTCAATTCTCGAAGATGGCTGGGCTGTATGACATCTCGCTAGGACTCTAACGAGCCGAGCAAAAATCAGAAAGTATGCAAAGCAAGAACGATGTAGTAGCACGGGCGAGCGATGGGAAGCGACGCGATGGGTCGGGGGCTGACATTTCACGGGGATTAAGAATTTCAGTGCATCTTTATCTTTCTATTTCATTAAGAAAAGGACAGAAGCTAAATATTAGTTTGTTCCTGTCAAATTAGTCAGCTCCTGACGTAAATTGACGTATTTTTAGTGGCCATTTTTTTAATCACGTCTAAACTTGTCTATGGAGTACATAGACATATATATATGGACTGGAAATACCTACGAAAAAAGGGTGCCTACCTACAACTCATATTGTCTCAAAAAATGGCTGCCATTGCTAGGGTTGTATCAATCAAGGAACATTGGTGTTACTATAACGAGTATCGATACTAAATACGAGTCGTACTAGTTATCACGTTTGGATCATAATATAGTATACTAACTTATAGTCCGTTCTAACTAAGGTTGCCTACTTTATAGTAACGTATCCTAGTTTATTTTCGATAAACATACTTTATAATTTTGCATAAAAATACAGTATGCGAAAATACTTTATTTCTAATCTTTTGTTATGCGTAAAAGACTCATATGAACTATTTATCGATAGGTACAGACGCCAGCACATCAAGCTACCCGAAACTGTCAAATTATCGCAATCAACTTTCTTCCCTGAAAATAAAATTAATGCCAAGTGTTTTTTCGGCACAGAATTAAAAAACACCTTTTAATTGCATCACGTTTACGTATTAAAGTGAAGGAAAACAGCGTGAAGAGATATGTATCCATATGCCCAAAAACAGGTGCTTTCGCATATTATACCTTTATTATTATACCTATTATACCTTATAATATGTATGTATTTAGAAATATATATGTATGTTTATCAGCCGTCTTAGTACTCATAGCACAAGCTCTGCTTAGTTTGGGACTAGATGGCGTTGTGTGAAAGTTGTGGAATATGATTTATTTATTTATTATTATTTTTATATATGTAATTAATATATATCTATTTATTTATTTCAGGCCAAACGGCCAGGCTATTATTAATCAATCATTTTAATACACATTTACCAAAAATGCTGTGGGAACAGAGTTATCATGTAATCTCATTACATCAAGTGTTCTATTGAAACAGCTTTCTTCAAAGTGAAGTGAACAGAGGTACCATTCTTTATGTCGGGGATTAATATTTTCTTCACCAATAGCCTCTAACCACTTTTTCTTCAGTCCTTCCTTTTTAGGAAACCTATAAAAAGTGCAAGTATTTTTATCAATAAATAATTTTGGTTACAGCTATATTATCACTACATAGTATAAAACAAAGTCGCTTCCCTGCCTGTCTGTCCCTATATATGCATAGATCTTTAAAACTATGCAACGGATTTTGAGGCGGTTTTTTTTAATAGATAGAGTGATTCAAGAGGAAGGTTTATATGTATAATACATGCATAATATAGTAGAGAAACACTGGTAATTTTAGAGGTTTCTAATGTAATGTCGTAAATAACACATTTTTTTGCGCTTACATTGTAAACGCTGGCTGAACCCGTCGAGATAGATCAAAATAATGTACTACAGTATTGTACAGCTTAAAAAGGTCTACAAAAAAGTCCGCGATGGTATATGTCTATCTCTTAGGGATAACCCACAATAACCATTTTTTAACTTATACTTTTTACGAGAAATAATGGCTCTAAAATTATCAGTGTTTCTCCATTGCACCCGTGCGAAGCCGGGGCGGGTCGCTAGTATTAGCATATGAAACTAAAATCAATAGGAAACGTCAGAAGCTATGTGCGCGGTTCCAATTGGTGGTTTCTATGGAGAAGAGTCGGTAAGAAACTCCACGGTTACTCAAAATAATTGGCTTTTACAATGTTAATAGGTAGGGGAGGACAGTGTAGGCCTGTCAACAAGTACCAGGTACTTAAAAAAATAGAAGACATTGTAAAAGCCAATTGTTTTTAAAAGAGTAACCGTGGAGTTTCTCGCTGGTTCTTCTGCATAGGAAACCACCATTTGGAACCGTGCATCTAGCTTCTGACGTTTCATAAGTGCCCATGTAGGTTTATGTGAAAGAAAATATTTTGATTTTGGTGCTGTGAACCACGGGCCGGACCTAGCAAGGTCAATCGGAGCTAATAAGACGCAGGACTATTTATGTTAACATAGCAGAATATACCGATATCGTTCCAGTGGAGGAACTAGTTCCGGAAACTATTAGGCAACGGTACAACACTATTCTATTATGACATATTATTGTAAACAAACGAATGAATTAGCAAAATAATAAAAAGGTCTGTTATACGGAAATTCACCCAAATATCAATACTTTAGCCATAAATTCATGATCGCGTTACAATTATATCATCGAATGTCTATTATTGTATGTGTTATTGTATGAAAACCGGCTACTAACCTGTGCAAAGAAAGTTGAGGTTGATTTTCTTTCTTCCTTGCACCACACTTCACAATACAACACACAGGCATGTTGAATTGCTGTTTTTCAACATTTACATGCAGTTTTAAAGGTAAAGTCCTCGTAATTTTCTCGCAAATCTCAATAATACAAAAAATAAACAACCATTTGACAGCTGAACTACCACGAAACTTGGCGACAAAGATGGCTGCTCTGGCACCTACCTACAACCGTGTATAGAATAACAGGGCATCTCCTGTTATATCCCATCTCAATGATGGAGTATCTTAATTTGACAGGACTAAACTAATATTTATCTTCTGTCCTTTTCCTAATGAAATAGAAAGAAAAAAATGCACTGAACTTAAATTTAGTTTAGTTTGTGAACAACAGAATCGCCACCATTATTTTATATTTTAGGCATTAATTTTAGAACAAAATATGTTGACAACGCAACTATTCTTCGAGCGTAGGTTCCTAACGTAACTAATTGTCGCTAGTTCATTTGTTGAATAAAATACGTGTAGTCGCTCTCGGAAAGCTTCTGGATGCTTGTGCTTGGGAACAGTGGCTGCAATAATTCTTAGGTCTACCACCTATCCAAGAAGATAATCTTTCCCATATCAAATTAGTGCAAATCTCAAACACTGCGTATACATGAATAATGACGTGCTTGCGCACTAAACAGAACTTAATAGGATATAGATAATACCTTATAAGATAGGGCAGGTGCATATTCACCTAATTAATTATTACGAAGAGACAGGCGTCTCCAGGGGATTAGTTTTACATTAATTTTGCACGGAACTCGCTTGCAATCCTGTTTTACATAGGAACTTTATAACATAGTACATACTAGGTAATGATATCTAATGTGGTCGGGAAAATTTAATTTGCTATAGGTTTATATGTTTTTTTTTTAGTTTTTTTTTGTAAAATAAGTCGGAAAATCTTATTGGTTTTCTCTTGCGTTATGAAGTTTAGTTGTACTTAATTTAGGGCCCATTTTTACTAACCCGTCGAGCGCCAATTAGCAGACACAATAGATAGATGGATAAAACATTTATTTGACGCACACAAAAGACAGCACAACACACAAAATGCTTCTTAGAAATTTAAGCCCCCCAAAACTTTGCAATGGCACCAGGTTAAAAGTGGCCAATTTATATTGAAATCTGATAGAAGCAGAGATTTTAACATGGTGTGGAAAAGGTGAAAGTGTTTTCATTCCTCGGATTCCTCTCATTCCAAACAATTTTCCATTTAGTTTTAAACGAGTCCAGTTTCCAGTCAGCCTATGTTTTGCGATGACAATTAATAAAACCCAAGGTCAGACGCTGAAAGTTGTGGGAGTAGATCTAAGTATCTAGCTACCCAAACGACGGTATATGTAATTTAAAATATGCTGCCCGAAAAGTCACTATTCCACGCCGACGAAGTCGCGGGCACAGCTAATCACTACATACATAGTATAAAACAAAGTCGCTTCCCTGTCTGTCTGTCCCTATATATGCTTAGATCTTTAAAACTACGCAACGGATTTTCATGCGGTTTTTTTAATAGATAGAGTGATTCAAGAGGAAGGTTTATATGTATAATACATGCATAATATAGTAGAGAAACACTGATCATTTTAGAGGTTCCTAATGTAATGTCGTAAATAAACACATTTTTTTGCGCTTACATTGTAAACGCTGGCTGAACCCGTCGAGATAGATCAAAATAATGTAATACAGTATTGTACACCTTAACAAGGTCTACAAAAAAGTCCACGATGGTATATGTCTATCTCTTAGGGATAACCCACAATAACCATTTTTTATCCTATACTTTTTACGAGAAATAATGGCTCTAAAATTATCAGTGTTTCTCCATTGCACCCGTGCGAAGCCGGGGCGGGTCGCTAGTAACTAATATAACTACCTATTATCCAACAGAAAAAGATCCACAAACTAATCAATTACTATACCTTTGTTCACAGGTTGTGACCACGTGATACGCTAAACAGATTGACTCGGGAAGGACACGTTTTGCAATAGAAATTTTATTGTTATGTGTACACATGGTGTACATTCGACGTTTGAGAGGCTAAACATGGTGGCGGTGACATCAACGACGTGCAGCTTGTTAGCATGGATGCAGTACGTGATTGTGAACCCCCGATGTGGAAAATTTACGTAGGTTGTTTAAAAAAAATATTGCTGTTTCATAAATTTTGGCCTCGTAGGTAGGTATTGCAATTTTCTATGAAAAAGCCTATTGGTTTTTGAGAACCGGCGAAAAATTTCTAGGTTACCGGTTCCGTCATATTATAACAGCTGTCACGAAAATCTGTAATTTTCACCAGTTTTTGACATTAAGGGGTCAAAAAACGTTAACATTTGTGTGACCGTTCACGGCTTTGTTAGGAAAGAAAAGCTTTAGTTATGTTAATGTTTTAAAGTACCGTTTTCAACTATAAAGGTATGTAGGGTAATTAGGCAGAAATTCTTGTAGAAAATATTTTATAATTAATAGAAAATTTTGCAGCATATTTTCATAATTGCGGCCAGCACGTGGATCAATTACTTACATCTGTTTTTTAAGTAATTATCGTTTGTTCCGCTTTGCTTTGTCGCCGCGTCCAAAGTACTAAATAATTGCTGGCCAAGTTGAAAATAAAGCGGAACAATCGTACAGAAATGATTATAGCTTTCATAATGTAGGTATTGTTATATTTCAATTACGTTTTTACACATAGAGAATAAGCAATAAAATCCGGAACGATATCATTACAAAATCGTTTTACCCCACAATTCTTTAGTAGGACTTATTATGGATCACTGAATAACGATAACATAAAGTAACATCACGCCTCGATTGCCCAAAGTGTTAGACAGAGGAAAAAACAATTTATTTTATTAATTTATTTATTAATGTTTTTTTTTTCTTGTTTTTGTGCGGGGCCCTGGCTAAATCATAACAGCCGCACAGGTTCGTCGATCAGGTTAAGCTACGCTTGCTGCGGTTGGTATATGGATGGAGGACCATCTTTTCATACCGAGACCCCTCCGTGCCTCCTAAAGCACGTTAATCCGTTGTGTCGGTCCCGGCTGTCATTCGTGGATCTTTGTCAGTCGTTACGGGTCGTCAGTAGCCCGAAAGTCTGACAACCAGTCTTACCAAGGGGTATCGTATTATCCAGTAACTGGGTTGTGGAGGTCAGATCGAGTCGCGCTATGTAAAATACTGGTATTCAGCTGCAACGGTTAGATTGGAAGCCGACCCCAATATAGTTGGGAAAAACCTAGGTTGGGATTTATTAAAGTTGTTTGCACGAGTAAAAATAATACCGTTCTTGATGCCTGAGGCATTTTCTACCAGTCAGCCATAGTCATTTTAGTTTTAAGTGAAAAAGATAAATAACACCAACTATACCTACTCGTAATCATAATCATACCGACACGGCTATAATCATTGCTTACCTTTTTCCTATGTTTTCAAAACCTAGGTGCATTAATTCTTTTGAAAAAAAAAAAAAAAATTCCCTAAAATATTGTACTTAGTTACTTTTGAGCAATGAACGTAAACAATGTGAATGCGGCTTACGTGAATATTTTCCATAAAAGTAAAGAGTTCAAGTAATGCAGCTGCACCGAAACTTACATCAAAAGCTGAAAGTAACACAAAAACGCAAACTATTAAAACGTTGCATAAACTCGCCTTTAGAGAGCACGTTTTAGTGGATAAAATGTAAAAGTTTTTAACTGAAAAATGTACCTGTATTAGGCAAGCGTCCCACCATCGACTATTAACTAGAAGCGAGTAGAGCAAGCAACTAAAAACGAGTTAGCGAGTAACGAGCAGCGAGTGCGTGACGGCAACGAGCGATTACTCGCTGGTATGCGTGAGTACCAAGCGTGAGTCCCTCTCCGAATGTTCTGCCTACCAAGCGAGCGTCGCTGAGAGAGTAAAAGAAAGAAAGAAAGAAAATACATTTATTTAGGACAGACTATAAGACACACAGTACACCTGAGACATACATCAGATAAAAAATCAAATAGAAAAGTGTAAAGTCCGATGTAAGAAATTAAACTGGAAAGTGTGCCTCACGGCTGCGCCAAAAAGGCCCAGTTCAGCAAAAATGCCAGACAACTGGTGCCTGACGCTAGTTTTCAACTGGAACATACTCTCTTCGATAGCTCTTGTTGTAGCGAGAAACGAGTACTCGCTCAACTAATCTTATATGTATCTCTGTTACTTTTACGGTACCTACAATATTTTGTACGTTTAATGAGCGAGTAAATCGTTGATAGCTAGTCGCTCCGTCGACGGCAGTGAGACAGGTACCTAAAGGACCGACCGATGAATTTTTCGGGATTCCAGTACCAAAGAATTCACCACCACACAAATGTGAATGCATCGTTAGCCCCCTGGGATACAGAGGTACCTTTTTATCCCAGATTTCGTTTGTAATTCTTCTTATAAACGTTACGCTAGGTAAAATGTGGAGGCAGCTAAGCGAGCAAACGTTTAATTATGAGAATTCCGCTTGAGTACGTTACATGTTTAAGCAAGAATAATTCCTTTTACTTAAGCCTCTTAGTGTGAGTTTTGTAGTTATTCTTGTTCTTCCTAATGTTATTGCAACTTATATTAACCTTGATAGCAAGCCCCTGCTTCGCACTGTTTTTATAACAGAGAAAACATTATACACGAGATTTTTAAGTTTAAGGCCGTGTTCAAACCAAACTGACTGTCAGCCGCCGAAAGTGAGCGAACGTTACGCAGTTTATTGTATTTCCATACATATTCACTTTTTCGTTCACATCTAACCGACGATAAGTTATTACGCTATGCGTAGACGCTGGCATTCGGCGGCCGATTAATATAGCGTGTCACTACGCTCCGCAGACGCTGATTGGCTACGTAGCTAAACGTCAGCGTATTGGATCCAGCTACAAGCCCGACCCGAGATCCGTATACAAGCCGACTGTTTTGTTCACACCATTGGCGTATTGTAAGCTATAGCGTATTGTCAGCAAACTGTGAACGAAAAAGACCGTTTATTTTCACGTTTACACTGGGGCTCACAGTGCGCCTGCTCTCATTCGGCGGCTGACAGTCAGTTTGGTTTGAACACGGCCTAATATAACCGCATTAGACATAAACGACCCGGATTAAATTATGGTGAAAACCGTATCAAAATCCGTCGCGTAGTTTAGAAGAACGACATCACACAGACAGACACGAAGAGTGACTTTAATATTAAAAAACGTACCTACTAACAGATTTGCTTTAATAAACAGCAGTTTTTTTATATCCTAGTAGACAACTAGTGCTTATCTTGACTAACATGATATAAAGCTGAACGTCAGAAGCTTGTCTGACTTTGTTAGTGCATAGAGGGGTTTAGCTAAAATCTAGTTTCCTAGATGGTAACACACGTCGACACGACTGCGTAGCTCTAATCATTAACTAACGGCAGTATCAAATCCAATCGGACAGCACGCTCTTCTGTGAAGCAAATTCACTGAAAAGGGTTAGCGCCATCGCCACGTTGAGTAAAGTACATACTCCATCGCTTTTAAAGCTGAGATGTGTTGATGCAGTTCAATTTTTTTTCATAGTTTTATATTAAAAAAAAAATATTTTAAGACCGCGCTATCGCATTAGGGATTCCTGCAGTGCGATTCTGTAACCATCTCATAGTGAAAACTTAGATGAAGTGAGCGTGCAGTGAGCTGTCAGTGACATCCCACCTGATACTAGGGATTGACCAAGAATACATTTACAATCATAATCGAGATTTTAATAGTATTTTTATGCTAATTCTATTGATCATTTTATATAATTTCAACACTAGTTTTTTAGCTGTTAAAATATTACTATTTTGTGCGGTTTTAAAATAACATATCAAAACAGAAACTCAGTCAGAATCACAATGTTGTAGTGATCACGCCACACAAACTACATACTTGGGATATAACGTGGGTTTTGGCAACGAAAATACTAGCTTTTAAATGATATAAAATGATCAATAGAATTAGCATAAAATATATTTTAAAAAACTCGATTATGATTGTAAATGTATGCTTGGTCAATCACTAACATCATTGGGATGACACTGACAGCTCACTCCACGCAAGTTTTCACGATGAGATTTTTACAGAATAGACTGGCTGTAATGATAGTTGTAAGGAAGATTTTTTTTTATTCAATTATGTCTATTTCTGTAATGAGATCTTCTAATACACTTTTCAAAGCCAAATTTATACCTACATTGTTTGCATATAATTGTAGCTACACATTGATACAATAATAGATTGTAGACAATCGAATGAATTCTTGTTGATTTATACACCTTTTTGAGGCTGACGGTGCGAGGGACAGCGACGGCGCTGTACATAAATGATAAATGATTTATTTTCTGTAAGTAGGTTTGTACAAACACTTTTACATGTAAATCATATTTTTTTAAACTAGATGAGGTCGGCGTTTCCTATCTGACTACTCTGAGACCACAGTCCACAGAGGTCACAGTCTCTTTTAAAGTCCAGACATAATCTTGGTCAGATAATGTGAAGACCATGTAGATTGGTGTCAGAAATGGTCTTTTGAGTAAAGAACCACACAGATTGAGCGGACCTGTCCAGTCAGTGCACGCATTTGTCAAAAATCGTGCAGCTCAACTCAGAACTTGAGGAGCCTTACGATTCGACGAACAATACCAATGAAAGGACATTTGGGTAGGCCGCATAAATGACTCAAACTGCCAGATCATGATTAAAACTAACTAAGAAGGAAAACCGAAAAAAAGAAATGACCCACATAGTCTTCACACTCATAAAAGAACATTTCCTAAAACTTGATACACCATATTAACGGTCCTGTAATGTAAGTAGATAATGTATTATATAGACAGCTATATATAAAACATGGAACACAAACCACATCACATTTCCCTGGTATAAAATATATGACAAATGTTATCGACCACAATGCGGTCTGGCAACCAACTGCTACAACATTTGTATATGCACGTACTGACTGGCTGGTTGGCTTTCAGGCATATTGCAGTTTTCAGGGAATAGTTTGGAATATTTACAATACCACAAAAATAACTTTGGTCGTGAAAAGTTATCACATTTTGGAGTTCTTGTGCGCTCGTGAGATAAATATGAAACTTGCATTATCGGCCTGTATTTTTCCTATGTTGGGACACAGCCCTCCTCTCGGTGAGAGGGAGTGGGCCGTATTCCACCACGCGGGCCCAGTGCGGGTTGGTAGATCTCACATGTCTTCGATTTTTTGTTTCTAGGACATGCCGGTTTTCTCACGATGTATTCCTTCACCATCATCTGCCTAGCCTTTTCTCAACTGTGTTGGGGTCGGCTTCCAGTCTAACTGGATGCAGCTGAATACCAGTATTTTACATGGAGTGACTGCCTATCTGACCTCCACAACCCAGTTACTGGGTAATACGATACCTCTAGGTAAGACTGGTTGTCAGACTTTCGGGCTTCTGACTACCCGTAACGACTGTCAAAGATCTACGAATGACAGCCGGGACCAACGGTTTAACGTACTTTCCGAGGCACGGAGGGGTCTCGGTATGTAAAGATGATCACCCATCCACAGACCAACCGCGGCAAGCGTAGCTTAACTGTGCGGCTGTTATTATTTAGCCACGGCCCCCTCTGATGTATTCCTTCAACAGATAATATAAGAAATAATTGTAATATGTATTATATGAATCTAACTGCTGTCTGCGACTTTTTTCATCCACAAACTTTCACGTAGGGTCAGTTTCGAACAAATCATTATCATTCAGGAACAACTGTTTTCTAATATTTTTTTATGTGGTTTGCGATTTGTACGTCACATAATAAGTCAGTATAGGGGCTTGTGACTACGTAACAACAGGCGCACGGGTCGATCGATCAGGTTCAGCTACTCTTGCCGCGGTTGGTCCGTGGATGGGTGACCATCTACATATACCAAGATCTTTGACAGTCGTTACGGGTCGGTAAAAGCCCGAAAGTCTGACAATCAGTCTTATCAAGGGGTATCGTATTACCCAGTAACTGGGTTGTGGAGGTCAGATAGGCAGTCGCTCCATGTAAAATATAAGTAGGTATTCAGGTGTATCTGGGAAAAGGTATATTTATAATCTATAATCATATGTCTAGACATATGATTATAATAGGTCAGTCATAGCTTTTTTAAAGTCTCACACGTTTCACAGAGACAATTTCTCCATTTCTTATTGTTAATATAAAAATAAATAAATATAACTTAAAACTAAATATAAATACTTATACAAAATATAAATACCATAAAAATTTTAGATACTATTTTAATGAAACTATTTTTTTTTTTTAACATAAATCGCCTTCGTCTCTCTCCTATTAAAAATTAACTTTGCTGTGCGTAACAGGGTCCATAATTGATTCCATGTTTAACATTTCAACTATTATGTACACATTATGGAATGCAATAAAGTATTGAGTATTGAGTAAAGGAGAACTCGATGTTTTGTTAAGTCGTAAAAACCCTACGAAGCAGGGCAGGTAGCTAGTTTTCTAATAAAACATTATTTTAATCAACAAAGAGCTTATATAAAGTCATCAGTAAGTAAATGACAATAAATTGTATTTATTTGACACGTGTGTCCTTGACACAAGGACACTACACACTAGGTAGGTATTGTATCATTTATTCATCAGGGCGACGTTACATAGCCGAATTTTGTTTGCACTACACTAAATGTCTCATAAAGAACGCGACACATATTTTTATAGGACGTGTGTTATGGCGCGTTGTTACTAAATAATTTTGTGTTTAATGTTCCCTTTTTGTGTTGTCATCAAAAGGATGTATCTACCTAACCTACCAAAGAGTCTGATAAGTTTGTTAGTTCTGTTTTCAGGGTTCAAAATAAAATCCAGTTGTATTCGATGTATCATCGTTCCCGGTTACCTTATCAAGCAGATAGTTTCAAACTAATTAAAAAACTAGGACATTTTTCGCTCAATTCTAGAACAAATACTATGCCGGAAGAAGTACAGCCAAGAAGCAAATTGTTAGTAAATATTAAAATATTTTTAGTAAAACTAGACTTTTCTCATTATTTATTTGTTTAATACTCCATGTACAGACGCCAGCACATCAAGCTACTACAATCTGTCAGATTTCTTTAATAGATTTTCAAATTTATCATTAAAGCATAAGGTTCAAAGTTGATTGGGAAAATCTGACAGTTTCGGGTAGCTTGATGTGCTGGCGTCTGTACATAAATGTACAGAGGCGGACTTAATATCATAGGCATTTTCTACCAGTCAACCTTTGGGTGATGCAGAGACAAACAGTGGTAGGTGCAATCATGAAAATTGAGGAATAAATATTTTAAATATAAAGATACGCATAAACCTATTAAAACTATATATATAATACAGCCCTAATTACATATAAATATAAGCACAAATATCATCTGCCTAGCCTTTTCTCAACTATGTTGGGGTTAGCTTCCAGTGTAACCGGATGCAGCTAAATACCAGTATTTTATATGGAGCGACTGCCTATCTAACGTCCAGAACCCAGTTACGGGGTAATACGATACCCCTAGGTAAGACTGGTTGTCAGACTTTCGGGCTTCTGACTACCCGTAATGTCTGTCAAAGATCCACGAATGACAATCAGGACCAACGGCTTACCGTGCTTTCCGAGGCACGGAGGGGTCTCGGTATGTAAAGATGGTCACCCATTCACAGACCAAAAGCGGCAAGTGTACCTTAACCTGATCGATCGACCTGTGCGGCTGTTATTATTTAGTCACGGGCCCCTCTAATCAAATATAAGCACAAATAAATATACATAAATACATGAATATATTAAAAAGAAATAAGACAAACAATGACAAAATAGCGTTGTGATGATACTGCCAGCTTCTTGCGAATGTGCTCGCGAAGCTTAACTTTAAAGGATAATCCGTTGGTTGGCATCCTGGGAGTGCATTCCGCAGAGAGATAGACTGGACGAAGAAGGAAGAGTGAATGAAGTGTGCGGTGAGTGGGACATTGGATAACAAGATTGTGTGATGAACGTAGATTTCTATTGTGATTGGCGTAAATGTACTGAAATGGGGGCTAGATAACCAGGGGAAGAGGGAGAATCAAGAAATGAAAACAAGGTGGTCAGCGCCCTTAGCTCTCTGCGCTGGCGTATGGGCAACCACTTTAGAAGCGACCGATGTGCAGAGACATGATCATATTTCCGCAGATTGAAAACGAATCGAATGTAAATATTGAGAAGACGGTCAAGTTGGTCAAGGAGATCTGCATTCAGGTCATAGTAGCACACATCACCATAATCGATGATAGGGAAAATAAGGGACTGCACGAGTATTGCCTTCGTACTCGATGGTAACAAATGGTACAGAGCCCGCGGTCTTCCAGTAACCTTCTGGCTCACCCTAGCGACTTGAGTCCACCAGTTCAGGGTACAATCAATGTGCAAGCCCAGGTCCTTCACGGCAGTACCAGAAGGAACGATCGTACCATTGAAAATAACTGGAGGCAAGGTTGTACCTTACTAAAACTAAAAGAACTACCAATGATGATCCCCTGACACTTCGTAGGGTTTGCAGCTAAACCAAATCTATTAGCCCAAGTTTTATGGCTAGCAAGTCCTTATTTATTTTGTTGATAGTATCAGGCAATTCATCAACCTTCCCTTGACAGTACAACTTAAAGTCATCTGCATGCAAATGATACGCACACTGAAGTTCGGAAGTTATAAGATTAATAAAAATAGAAAACTGAAGAGGAGAAAGTATACCGCCTTGAGGAACGCCAGTTTGCAAATCACACCAGCTAGAAGAAGAATCCCTAATTTGAACGGACTGCTGACGTTCTTGAAAGTAAAAGGAAAACCATTCCAGTGCTTCGGGAGAGTCCATAACATAGGACAGAATGGCTAACAGGATGTCGTGACTGACGGTATTGAAGGCATTCGAGAAATCAATCAACACTAGCACAGTAACTTTTTTAAGGATTGTAGAAACAGTGCTGTGCCCAGGCCTTTTTTTCATTATTTGTTGCCGTTTCATATATTCCTTCCATCCCGAGAACTGCATACGGTAAACAATCAAAATGCACAGCAACAGGCGATGAAAATAGATGTTCGCTATATAAAAATAGAACGACACTCTTAGAATGCTTTCTCAAAATCGAATGTAATCTTTTTCATTCAATATCTTATAAAGCAATGTTATGTACTTGTGTATTGTGAAGCTGAACCCAGCTTACCGGAGCTTGCTTTGAGCGGATTACGTTCAACAATGGGTTTCAGGCGACTTAAGGATTATTTGTACATAGGGAATACAAAAAGGGACAGAGGGATGTAGATACTGTATTAAATCCACAATATGCACGTAAAAATATAAAATCAAATAACTTCGGATCAGTTAAACAATACTCATTCGGTCTTTTGATTATCACTACATAGTATAAAACAAAGTCGCTTCCCGCTGTCTGTCCCTATGTATGCTTAGATCTTTAAAACTACGCAACGGATTTTGATGCGGTTTTTTTAAATAGATAGAGTGATTCAAGAGGAAGGTTTATATGTATAATACATACATAATATAGTAGAGAAACACCGATAATTTTAGAGATTTCTAATGTGATGTCGTAAATAAACACTTTTTTTGGCGCTTACATTGCAAACGCTGGTTGAGCCCTACGAGATAGATCAAAATAATGTACTACAGTATTGTACACATTAAAAAGGTCTACAAAAAAGTCGGCGATGGTATATGTCTATCTCTTAGGAATAACCCACAATAACCATTTTTTATCCTATACTTTTTACGAGAAACAATGACTCTAAAATTATCAGTGTTTCTCTACTATATTATGCATGTATTATTCATATAAACCTTTCTCTTGAGTCACTCTATCTATTACAAAAAAAACCGCATCGAAATCCGTTGCGCAGTTTTAAAGATCTATGCATACATAGGGACAGACAAACAGCGGCAAGCGACTGTGTTTTATACTATGTAGTGATCAGCATTGCACCCGTGCGAAGCTGGGGCGGGTCGCTAGTCTTGAATATACATTAAGTAGGTACACAATACAGGGTGGCAAGGACGTCGACGTGCAACCTGTTTCCATGGATTCAGAACATGATTCTAAATACCCCAGCGTAGAAATTATTTGTCGACTATTAAAAAAAAAATATCGCGGTCAAAATGTATGGAGCAGCTATAATTTTTTAAAGCTATATTTTTTTTTTTTTATACAACCGACGAAAAATGTCAACGCTGGAGTCTAATTTGCGCGTCGATGTTCCTGCCACCCTGTACAAATAAAGCTTTAAGTTTAAGCACCAGGCGTAACGCTTGACCATCCTTTTCTCTGTTCCATCCTTTTACAGGTGAGAGTATTAATGATCCATAAGTACCCATACTAATCAATAAAAACGCGAAAGCAACTCTGTTTATCTGTATGTTACGCCTTCACGGCTGAATGGACATCGATCAAATTTGGCACACCGGGTAGACCATGGGTTAGGACATAGGATACTTTGTATCCCGGTAGTACGTTCCCGTGTATAATTTCCGAAATCCACGCAGGAACCAACCAACGCCCCTCTCCTTTGGAGAAAAATACGCTGCTCAAAGTCGGCCAGTTAATTTAAACTAAATACTGACCACTTATGAAACCTTCACCAAGTAAGCATATGCTGTGAGCCGAGATGATGGTTTCCAATTAACTATTCGATATTAATTGTTACAGAACTAGGTCAACGTATTGTAATTTCCCCTGAGTACTGTAGGTATGATACTAAAGGTAGAGCCCTTATAAAATAACTTACGTAATTAAACTGCGTAGTATCTGCAACTAGGAAAGTGTTGGTGGAAAAACACTATTTTCTTTTGTTGTTTGTTATATCATGTCTAATAACGTAACTTGTGTTTTTAACCAGTTTCCGTAAGCACATAGTTGAATTTTTAAGCCCTCGTATAGATGAGGATACATTAACCCTTAGTTGCATGATTTTTACTTTTTAAGCAAATTAAATTTATTTGGACACAACATTAGCTCTATAGTAAGGAAAAAATATTAAAAAAAATATATTCATAATTTTTTTTTTTTCTTCTAAAAGGCCTGGAAATTTACATCTTTATGTAATCAGAACGAATCTACTGGGAACAAAATGAATTGAATATCTCTAACAATTGGGGAATCCCCGTGCTCTGTGGAAACGAAAATATGACATTGGATTGGTTGATGGAAATTTCCATCACGATGCAGTTAAGGGTTAAGTTAGGTTTTCTATAGATTTGATCTGATAAGATAGCTGCAGCATCGCAAGAAATTAAATTATTTTACCTAAATAAAATTGTGACGCTACAGCTCTACTCGATGAAGAATTCAATCAAAATGTCTTAAATAATAAAAAGCATTAAATATTGGCAAATACCTCAGTCACAACCGGTCTATACCTTAAATACTTTGTGCTTAATTACAGTCCAGCCGTCGAGAGAATGCGTTCCTGACACCTGTCTTTCAATACTTCTAGTAGCTGATAAAGATCAAATTTACAAAACACGTATTCGTTTGTAAGAAACGTCAAAACCGCAGTCTATCGTCGTCGGCCGCACTGTAGTATACGAGTAGGTAAACTACCGTACAATCTCCTTATTCTAGTTCGCGTACAGGCACGCCCAGTATTAGGTATGAGCAAACTGAGGTATCATTATCTTAATGCTTCAGAGCGGGAATATTCCGTAACCTAATAGGCCGAACTGTGAAACTGAATAAATGATGCGAAGCCCAAGTTCACAGTGATAAGCGGCGCGACAGCGGAAGCGACTTATTCTGAAGTGTGACGTATGCAAACTATATACATTAAAACTAATGCAAGATGCAAACTAGTAGAACGAATCCGTGTTAGTAATTTAGACGAAGCAAATACAAATGTTGTGGCGACGCAAATATTGTTCTCAATTAACGATACTAATTAAACCGAAATCGTCTATTTGCGTTCATATGGAGCACGGGAACAAATGTGTAGCACAAATAGCAATTTTATTTCTAGTCAGTTGTTGGGCTGTAATGTGGATATAAGTATTTAATTCATAACTAGGCTTCTCTTTTTATGTAAGAGAAGAAAATTTTGCATCTTGATTCTCTTGTATCACGAACCATTTAATACGCTGTTATAGAAGAATTTTGATGAAGCATGCGGCACAAGATGAAACATGAAGTTGAATTAATCCGATTTTTTATTTCGCTCATAAACATTAAGGTTTATTATTATTTTTTATTATTATATTAAGGTTTTTGTGTTAATAAACTTATTATTATTATTCTAATAAATCAGCGGGGTAATTGCGTAACACACTAACGCGTAGTAGCAATGGCTTTAATTTAAACAGTTCAACCACATTCATTGCGTTATTTACGTTGTTGAGCAGACAAATTTTACGAACATATGAAGCAATGGATTAGCAATAAGGGTGTAGAGCCTGGACAGGTATTGGCATTTTGATAAAACTGTTTTCTGGTTAGAAACAGAGGATGAGAGAAATTTGCGTACCTACCTGATGGCCTGCAACCTTTAGCAACGAAGCTACCGCAAGAAAAGAAGAATATCGAATAACTTAAACTTTGTAAATACTTGACACATCGTCATCAATATTCGCGATCTCTTAGCCTATCACAATATCCTCAGAGCAAATCAATGGTGCCGCGGCGCGATGATCGGCCACATCATGCTTTATACTCCTGTTAGCATAATGTCATGAATTAAACCGCCTGTTTTCATACCCCGCTGATATCTCGCGAAAACACCGCAATATTTATCATTAAATATCACGACTATAGACAGAGCTTAATTTGATATTAGACCTAGAAACACACCTGGTTTGGCTAACTAGAACACGAAGAAAACTTTGTGACTCGACTACTTTCGACTTAGTTTACGACTTTGCGTCAATACTTTGTACTTTATTGGACAGATTTCCATACGCAATCTGATTAGGAGTTGAAAAAATATTCGCACGCTAAGTTACGTAAAAGGTTCGTTCAAGTATACGCAAGTCAAAATACGCCAGTGAAGTATGGTGGAAAGTGTGCCTTTGTTCCCATGGCCTGTTTGCACGACCTCAGAGCAGGGCGGTAAATAAGAAGAATTTGTCAGTGCTATCAACAATGTTATTTGATTATGTAATCTCAGTCCGGGAGCAGAGATGCTCTCGGGCGGAAACTATCGCCGGAGAATCGGCTACAACTATTTCTTTGCAAAGTTGTTCGAAAATGTTTGTGAATGATTTTCTCCGTAGAATTTAGGTCTTTAGGTTCATATGTTTCTTTTTAATGTTTTCTGGGCTTATGTGGGTATAAAAATCACAATTATCTGCCAAAATGGAATTGGTACTTTTTGAATTTATTTATGTATATCGTATATTTATTAATAAGGGTGTGTGGGGATGTTGGTTTTGTACCAATAAATCAAAAATGGTTTGTGTTGGTACTCACATTCTGTCACTAGGTATTCCGTGTCACCGGGATGACTGCAGTATCATCAGAATATACTAATAAAAAAAGCTGAAGAGTTTGTTTGTTTGAACGCGCTAGTCTCGTGAACTCCCCAGTCGGATAGAAAAAATCTTTTTCCATTTGATATCCCAATTCTTGAGGAAGACTACATGTAAGCTATTTATCATCATGTTATCACCCCTTTTTTTTTGGTGGTAAATTATCATATGACTTCTCCCGCTCTGGGCGCAGCGGGAGAGTGTGTCAGACTTTTACCGACCAAAACCCACCCGTGTTCCTTCAGTTGCCTGTGCTGGGGCCACGGTGTTCGAAAGAGTTTCGAACAAACCTTAGGGGCCGATAAAAAAGATCATTTTTCTCCTGACAGTTCATTTTGTTTATATGTATCTATGTATTGTTATTCATTCTTGTATTTTATAGTAATTTCCTAGCTATTTATCCCGTATGTTGCATCAGCCATATTTTGTCTCTGCAGCACCCTAAGATTGACTGTTAGAAAATGCCTCAAGCATTAAGTCCGCCTTTGTACAATACTTTTTTACTTGTGCCTAAAGTTTTAATAAATAAATAAAACGAAATGATTGCTCGGGCAGGTAATGCGATATGACGAGGTGGGTCGGGGGAACAAGAAATTTCACGCGGACGAAGTCGCAGATAGAAGCTAGTATGACATATAAACGATTGAAAATAGTTCTACCCATTCTCTAGAGTGAAAATATATCCATCAGTCAACAAAATACCTACCTATATTGTGTTTTATCTTTTTATGTAATTTATGTAGAGCGAAATGCTTCAAATTGAAGACAAAAGGCTGTCCAATACGTGCTTGAAGCTGAGATGGGGGCCCTTGACACTGACCTCATTTGCACGCTTAAGGCCGCTTTTATCCCTCTCTACTTGTCATAAATTACTGCCATATTGATCCGGAAACAGATAAAAGATAAATAAAAGTAATCCTATAGTAACCGTCTTAAATAACTAGACAGTGGCGTCGATTCCCTTGTTCACAAACTAAACAAAATTGAAGTTCAGTGCATCTTTTTCTTTCTATTTCATTAAGAAAAGGAGAGAATGTAAATATTAGTTTAGTCCTGTCAAATTAGTCAGCGCCTGACGTAAATTGTCGTATTTTTAGTAGCCAATTTTTTAATCACGTCTGAACCTGTCTATGGAGTATCTAATTTGAGAAGACTAAACTAATATTTATCTTACATATGTCCTTTTCTTAATTAAATAGAAACAAAAAGATGCACTGAAATTAAATTTAGTTTAGTTTGTAAACAACAGAATCGGCACCATTATCTCAGTAATTAACTATTGGTGCATTCTGAGTGAGCTTTTTACAGTTTGTTGTCAAATAAATTCAGATAAAATCATGAAACAGACCTAAAAACCAACGTTACACAAGAAACAATTAAACTTACAGTATACGGGTCATATTCAAAATAATTGTAAGTTACGGATAGGAAACAGATATGAATATTGTTTGATTGTAACAGAAAAATAACAGAAAGGAATTATTAGGGCAAGTTTAAATACCACACGTTTATAAATTAAATAATTAACGTTGAGCTAATTAAAACATCTGGAATAGTAGAATACCATCATCACTATCACTACTTATGCATACCTATTACAGTTCACCTACTAAGATTAAGTATAACAAACAGGCTACGAGTGCGAAGCCGGTGTGGGTCGCTAGGTGGGTACATAATGAAACAACATTTTGATGATCGTATTTTAATTGGTATAATTGCCATAAATCAATAAACAATTCGTAAAGCAGTTTAAACTGCATGATTTTAATAATTAGAGTTCTATGTGGATGTTACTTTTTTGCTAGCTGACAAAGCACTTACAGTATTAACAATTTAGTTTTTTAATGAAAAAGAGTTTCTCAGATATTAATTTAAAAAATACTCACAACATACAACTTTACACTGACCTGTAAATTGCAAAAAACCTGAGACATTTTGAATTTCGCGGGCTACCTTGGCGCATCTCTTAACTGATACTGAGACGGCCAACGAGAGGCTGGGTACGCCTCGGCGAGGCTGCGCGGTTAGTACAAACGGCTCAAGCGGTGAGGACTGAGCATACGCAGTAAAACATGCACAGACAATACATGGCACAGCAATGCAATACATGCCACATTATACGCAAACTTTACATACTTCAAATAAATTTAAGTCAGTAAAAAAAAAATGTTTTGGCTAACCTGCGGTGCAGTAAATATTAATATTTTATTTTCATTAATTCATACAACATGAGACAATGTGAATAACGCCTAATCATTCATATCTGTTACGTAACAGAAAAAAGTGACAGATAAAATAACGGATATGAATTAATTGCACGTGTCTAATCTACAAATCTATTTATTTCCACAACAATTCGAAATGTTATACGAATATTTTATAGTTATAACAAATATCACAATACAGCCATTTCCTGGTATGAGTATTATAACAGTAATTACTTACCGCTATTGTAAACGACTCACATTGGATATTTACTTTTAAAAGTCTAATTTTCTTCGACAACGAAACGAGCTGAAAAACTATATTGAACAAAATCCCCGAGCGTTTATTCTTGCGTTGTGTAGTGACAGCTAGTGAACTCATGTTGCCAGTATATCAAATTTCTTTATTGCCATGGAAATAATGTTAAAATAGCATAACAGAGAAGAATAACAGATATGATTAAAATCAGGAGACTCATTAATAAATTAAATTTGGAGAACACTAAATAGTATTTTATATTTTGTTTAGTGAAGTGTTGAAAGTTTAAACAATATTCTCTGAATATAGTTTTTTTTTAAACTTTTGTGTAATGGTTAATAATTAAATTATTTTTTTAAGTTTACCGTCAAAGACGTGGACATTGAATACTTGTATAAAACGGAACCTACGCAATGACTGGTTTAATTTTTTTTAATGAATTGTTTAGCTGTACCAAATGTTTCGTTGTTTTTTATTAAGCTCAAATAAAACTTTAATCTGTTTGTTTATAAAATTCTAGTCAGTTGTATCTCGTTATGAAAATAATTGGGTAGGACATTAAGACATTAGTAAATATACAATTATTTTGAATATGACCCATACACAACTTAAACATTTGATATACTATAACGTATATGTACGTTATGTATGCCATAGCAACGTTTAATATTCCATACAAATTGTATCCTGTTACAAGATCTTACAAGAAAATTAATAATACACTGTTCTTACTGACAAAACATCTTGAGTATTCTACATTGTTGTACCACTTCGCCCCGCCTCGGTTCGCGACGGTTCAAATACTACTGCACTGGGCTATATAATAATGTCAACGGTAATGTTACCATGTTCCTTGATAAATTATACTGTGTGCATAGTGATGAATTGATGTGTCGACTTGGTATCGAGATGTATGATCTGAGGAGATTTGTGCGGTTGAATATGCAGAGGTTGCATCTCTATATTTTTATGTTTTATTTTTGATAGTCACTTGTTTTTACTACTTACATTGCGTTTCTTTCATTTGTTTATTGATCATAAATTGCGGAATGGAAATTGAGAATTATTATCGTCTTTGAATCAATTTAACAATCTCATGTATACTTATTGTCATCGACGTCCCTGCTAAGCACCGGCCCTGCTTCTGCAGGTACGTCACTGCTTTACTAACCTAAATAAAAGTTAAACATTCTCATTGTAAGACCCTTAATATGTCGTTTTTTACGGTTTCAGCAACTAATTTGAATTCAAATAGATCGGCATTATTTTCGCTACAGTAATCAAAAACTTGTCTGTTTTCCTCAAACCTTATTACTTGTGTCTATCAAAAGACGGCACAAAGTTGACTCAGCTGTTGTTAAAGGTCAACCAACTTAATGAAGCTTTAATGTATAATAACCTCATCAATGAAGGGACATATTCATGATCCCCCTACGTACTTATAAGGTCTTGTTTAAGTTTACTTTGCTCTAGAAGACACCACTTAATTAGAGCAAAAACCAAAGAAAAACGAAGGCAGAAATGAGAGGGAGCAAAATTGCATTATTAATTTAAAAATGCAAAACATTCCAGAGCGTGTCGAGATCCCGTGCCGTGTGGTTACTTCAACTGCATATAATACGGAGTAAGGACGCACAGTGACCTACATAGCACTTCGGATGTGAGTTAGACGCTCGTCCCCGCTACGGGACGTACCTGATATTTCGCGGACACAGTTTTGGCAATGGTCTCGCCGTCCGCCGAGGAACCGCCATTTGTTGCCGGCTCGCCTTTGTCAAGCCGTATGTCAGAAATAAGCTTCGGAATATATTTATTGGTTTACTTCATCTAGTTCGTGTGTCAGCACTGGTTAGGAGAATAATTTATTCTAGTGTCTGTTTGGTACTCGCCATTTGGACAGAAGTTCTCATTGTAGTGTACACGGTACTCGTACACGGAGAGAAAAAATTTAGAAAAATTACTGTGCTGTCTCATAATCTGAGTGCTAATGGAAAAATTATCATCATCACTGTGAAAAATTCTATGCTGCACAGTAAAATTTATTGAACTAACAGTGAATTTTTCCCAATCTCCCTTAGGAAATTTTCTGTAGACGCCACGTGCAATCACTTGTGACGAGCACGGTAATTTTTCTAAGAATTTTCTCTCCGTGTATATTGTGTCATTCTTCGTGAGTTTTTTTGGAGGTGAAAATACCATTTTACTATATAATTTAATCGTTATTTAAGATCGTGCGACTGTACACGGTTTTAATAAGGAATTTGTTCAACACTGAGGCATATCCGGGAAAAACTAACCTATTATTCCGGAAATGTCAGATTGTGTAAGATAAAAATAACATACGGCTTACTAATGAAAAAATGTTTATTCACCGAAATACATTTTTTACAAGATATATTATCTCTGCCAAACTGCAAAGCAGAAATGAACCGTATTTAATAGATGACAGAAAGGTTTAACTGCCATGGAAGACCATGTTGTTTGAATAAAAATGGACTTTATTTCCAAAAATATCCACGAATTATTTGAAGTGAACAATTTCAGGGGCCCGTGGCTAAATAATAACAGCCGCACAGATCGATCGATCAGGTTAAGCTACGCTCACCGCGGTTGGTCTGTGGATGGGTGACCATCTTTACATACCGAGACCCCTCCGTGCCTCGGAAAGCACGTTAAGCCGTTGGTCCCGGCTGTCATTCGTAGATCTTTGACAGTCGTTAAGGGTAGTCAGAAGCCCGAAAGTCTGACAACCGGTCTTACCTAGGGGTATCGTATTACCCAGTAACTGGGTTGTGGAGGTCAGATAGGCAGTCGCTCCATGTAAAATACTGGTATTCAGCTGCATCCGGTTAGACTGGAAGCCGACCCCAACATAGTTGGAAAAAGGCTAGGCAGATGATGAATTTCAGGGGCTAGTAAAAATATTAGTTTCTGTCGGAAGCTAGCCTTAAGCCAATACCACTCAGGTTTTGTGTCGAGTCATACAAGTTATTAAGTTAAGAAGCCCTACTATCCAATAATTTCGCGAGAATCGCTCGTAATATACTTCGATATGTAGGTATGTGTAGATTGTTCGTAATGAAGACGTTAAAAATATTATTAAGAAATACATAACAGCCGTGCGATTCTGTAACCATCTCACCGTGAAAACTTGGGTGAAGTGACCTTGGAGTTAGTCGTCAAATGTGTCAATCCCTAGCATCAGCATGACTCACAGCTCACTCAAGCTCACTTCACCTTAGTTATCACGGTGAGATTTTTCCAGAATCGACCGGCAGTACTTACCAAAAATATACTTTCAAAGGTGTTTGCTAAGCATATGTTTATTGTTTTTATGATGTCCCAAACGATTGTGAAAAGGTTGAGAAGTATCTTGTAATGGTCTGTTAAAATTTAAATTATACAAGGTTGATGGAAAGCGTGATAAAAAATTACCCGAACCCTTTGCGAAACTCAAAACCTTGAGTCGACAAGGTCAGAAACAGAGTTATGTTCGTACATTTATGAGTTTATTTTGACTCGTTAAGCGAAGTTGTTCGTATATCACCGAATTATTGTGAACACCGTGACCGTTAGTTTATATATAATCTATCTCACGAGATTGCAATTTGTCGATAAATTGTGAACTGTACCATACCGCTTACAAAGTAACGTACAAATTTTAAATTGTTTTTTTGCAGTTCACAATTTTCTATAGTTTATAATCTCGCGAGATATATTATAAAGTAAGGATGTTCATAATTATACGGTGACATAACATAAGCAAAGATTTAAAGCCAAAATACTATGTATTAACACAACATTTTAAAATGAAAGATCGTAAACTACGCTTTCATATACGTAAAGGGTTAGTAAAGGATCTACTCAAATAGCCAATATGACGGCATTATGAGGGGTATCTGTCAACAGAAGACCTTTCAGCAAAATCTGCCATTATCAATAGATTATTCAAACTCCTTCATTTCACCTTGGAATAAAATATTGACATCACACTCCACATGATTGCTCTAAAACAATTGAATAGCACTCGAAACTATCAGACAGTCTAATCTGTTCATACTATATTATTAACATGGTCGGCAGCCATTGTCTTGGTCATATAGTGGCGTGTCCATGACAGGTGGAGTCTGATATATGGCGCGGCTGTCAGAACGCCACGCCACTAGAGGCACGGTATATCGTGGCCGGACTCTGCTTTGTGAACCTGCATTTCGTTGGTGGGCGATTAAATCTTGCATATTAAATTAGTTTTAAATTTTGGTTGGTGCAGATAGCAGAATGTGGTTTCGAATGTACAGACGCCAGCACATCGAGCTACTACAATTTGTCTAATTTCTTTAATAGATTTTCAACTTTATCGATAAAGCATAAGGTTCAAAGTTGATTGAGAAAATTTGACAGTTTCCGGTAGCTTGATGTGCTGGCGTCTGTACATAGAAGAGAATATGTTTTGTATGGTAATTTGTTTTATTTTGAAACAAGATAATATTTACTTAATATATGTATAAGCTAACAGACTAAATAATTATAATTATGTACATGTATAATGTAAAACAAAACGAGGGTGAAGAATCTCAGGACATCAAAAAGTTAAACTATTATAAAAAATAAAAAAAACCCCGACACAAAAAAAACCTCTATAAAGTAAAAAAAAAATATATTTATATTAGCCCTTTAAGTTTAATATAAGTTGTAGGCAATATTTAGATCCAAGCGTCCTCGCGTCGGGGGACGGCTAGCAAAAATTGGAAGTTAACAGCATATGCAAAGCAACTATGTTTTCCACAACAACATACATTCATGATTGCTGGGTATAAGACGGCGTGAGGACGCTTGGATCAAAATATTTCAAAAACTTATATTAAACTTAAAGAGCCAATATATGTATATATAAGTACCTATATATAATATACAGCATGTTTCTTTTACAGTCTCCAAATTTTTACAGGATGTTCTACCCATGAATGTGAACAACTTTCACTATGAAACCAACTCTGAGATCACGAAAAAAAATCTGCTGTTTCATACATTTTGGTCAAGTAGGTATAGAACTTTTGTATTAAACGGCCGATTTTGATTTCGTGATTTCAGAGTTAGTCCCATAGTGAAAGTTGATCATAGTCATGAGTAGAACACCCTGAAAAAATTTGGAGCCTGTAAAAATAACATCCAGTATATATACGCAACCTTTGTTTCCCAAAGTTTAATGTTCCTATGAGTATATTGTATGAGCTTTGTGTATTAAGGTTTTTGTGTTAATAAACTTATTTTATTTTATTATTATTATTATATACAAGTATATATATTTTACTTTTGAGATGTTTTTGTTTGTGTCGGGGGTTTTTTAAATTTTTAATTTCTGATCACCATCAATCTATAACCAATTCATTGAGACCATTCCAAGGAACCCAAACACGATACCTCTGCTGTAAGTTAAGGGAGTGCGATATCTTGCAATCCAGGTGATGCTGCAGCAGCATGAAGTAACGAAATACCAAATTTAGGCTTGTGGAAGATGCTCACATCAATTCATCAACTAGAAAAGAGCTGATCATCATCAAACAGCTGGATCCATTTTCTTGAATCATAGCTAAACACTCTCGATTAAGTCACATTCCAAACAAAAAAAAAATCTAAATCGGTTCAGCCGTTTGGAAGCTAGGATGGCGCAGACAGACACACAGATACAGACGTTAAACTTATAACACCCCTCTGTTTTTGTCGGGGGTTAAAAAAATCATCCGCATCGCTGTCAGCGGGAAGAGTGCCCAGAATGCTGACAGCATTACCACGTTGTATGGCAATGCTGATTCGTTGGGCAAAAAGTTTTTTATGGAGCATTTTATTAAAGTTTTTTTGTGACAAAGTAAGCAGTGGTTTTTAAAAATTCCCCTGTCTCTCCTTTTACGAGTAAACGCGTTCCTAAACGTACAGACTAACATAAAATATTAATTGTTCAACCAACAACAATATTTCATTGTCATCGTAGAAGATAACGTAATTAAGGTGCAATCAACTGGAAACGAAATTGATTACAGACAAATCTTTATTACTACAACAACAACTCCCTACGGCAGACAGGTAGAACTGGGTATACGATAAACAGCAGCATTGGTTCATTCGGTTCAATTACCCACGTATGTTTGGCAAACAACTCGATACTAATATACCGTGTTCTAATAAAGAACTGTTCTGTTTATCTTGTTATGATATTTTTCTACTCCGACTAATGAAATGAGAGGGCGATTCGTTGAGACTGGCTTAGGGATGCTACCCACTTGTTCGGGTCGGCACATTCGGCGGTAGTATTTGTTGTAAAACAAATCCGACCCGAAGCAATTACAACACATATTCGTTCGGATATTTGTTGTAATCCGCGAGTTGACTAATTTTTTTTTTTATTATTTAAATTGAAGCTTTTTTACCTCACTAATAGCTTGGTATAAACAGTTTTTTAATATTTTTAAAAATTGAAAAGATATGAGCGTTCAAAACTCTCAATTAGACAGAGAGGGACGTACTGAATTGTGACGTCATAGTTCAGTATCGCCATATAAATTACATGCAAAACTTCGTTTTGCGAGAAAGAGATGGACAAAAAGTTTCTATAAGTTATAAGTTTTTTATTTTTCGACCGATTTCAAATTTGATTTCGAATTCTATTATTGTATTACATGTGTAGATATATTATCTACTAGAATATATAGTATTCAATATCATGCAACTACCCAATCGCTTCTTTCATTCGGATTGTACTATAGAGGCATAAGGAACAGGGTGACAGGAACAAATTTTACTCATCCTCCATAGAAAAGAGAGGATCCTCCGACAAGACGGGAGTTCTATCTGGTGGCTACTGCCCGACGATTGACGTCTTGACATTGTATATTATGTGCTAGTTGCACGATAACCCTAGCTTGCGCGACGCACGGTTTTGTGTGATGTCAGTGTGATGCGTAGTTCGCAAGTGGCGATGTAGATGCCATCACAGTACCGACTGGCAGACTTCGTTTGGCATCTTCCCTTGGCACAATTCGAGCTAATCCAAGGCTCGGCTTTTCCCAAACATTCGTCTATATAATTCAAATTCAAAATATTTTGTTTCAAATAAACCTACATGGGCATTTATAAAACGTCAGAAGCTAGGTGCACGGTTCCAATAGGTTGTTTTCTATGGTAGGAAGAGCCGGGCAAAAACTTCCATGTCTAATCTTTTAAAAATAATTGGCTTTTACAATGCTTTCAAATTACACATTTAATAGGTATTAGAGGACAGTGTATGCCTGACAACAAAGTACTAGGTAATTAACAAATAGAAAATTGTCAACAAATTAGCATCTATGAGTCTACATAACTATAATATATTCCATTTTACCCCCCAGCAGTGCCGAATCATGCCGACCCGATTATGTGTGTAACAGCCCTTTCTATCGCGAGTTCGTAAGTGTTCGTGGGAGCTTGTACGATAACGAAGGCCCGGGGTAGGTATATGATGGATGGCTGCCTACAGTTGTTGTGTGGACTGTTCCGCTTAACTGATTTGTGATCGGACTTGCCTATTAGTTAACTGATGAACAAGCGGTTTTGGAACTTCCGCGCTCATAACATGTTTTTGGGTTTTGTTGTTTGTTTAACGTTTTTACGTGATGTGGCAGAAAATGCTGTCGAAATGATAATAATATACCTGTGTTTTTGAGTTATGGACTCGAAAGTTTGTAGATAAATATATTTAAATACATAAATAAAAACATCCCCATGTAATTTCAACCATAATAAACAATGTTTACACTTCGTTTCTCAAGATAAAAACTATGTCATTTTTTAACACTAAACATCGCGGCTACATTTCCCGAAAGGGTAAGCAAGTGTACCTGTTGTTCGCCGATAAGGTATGCTTAAGTCCCATGTGATAGGCGAGTATATTACCATAAAGCTACCATACTGGTATTTTAAATGGGAAGGTATCTATATCTGGCCGTCTGTCACTTTGCCACACCTAACGGCGGAAACGGATTTGAATAAAATTTGGCACATGTATAAACCATGACCTGGGTTAGAACATACTTTTATATCCCAGTAGTAAGTTCCCGTGGGATTATTTCCGACCGCTATGCGAGCGAAGTTCTGCTATGCAAATATATATAAAGTATAATGAAAAACAACCTAACGTTTTCTCTTTTAAGGCCATAATTGTATCATATACGTGTAAAATAAATCCGCTAAGATACAGAGACGTTACATCGTGTGGGTGTGCACCAAATCTAAAGCTTCGTACAGAAATCCGTCCGATATAAAGACACAGCGTTGTTCGCAAATCCGTGTCCCCGATTCAAGGATCGTAGTGTATATGCGATGTATCTGAATGTGAACATTTTATTTGAATATTTTATTCAATCAGATGCACATTTGCGAGAAGTTATGTGTGTCATTGTAAAACTGTTTGTGTCTTATTACAAAACGAGTTCTAACTTTAGTCCAAATTTTAAATTTTGTTCATAATACAAAACTGACAACGTAGACAGGGTTTAAACGTATTTTTTTTGTAATTTGAACTAAGTTCCAAATTAAATAATGTCTCAGTGATTTAAACCTGGGTCTAAACATCAACCTTGTTTTAAAATTAGGCCGTCTGGATTTACGTGCTTCTGATATGTAAGTATGTAATTAGTTATGGTCTGTTCCAAGAGAATTTTCTGAAGGTTAAATTCTTACGCAATCACTCACGCAAAAGGAATTAGTTACATATTCAACTATATTTAAAACGTTTTAAAGTTATGTCTCAACATTTTTTCCAAATGTTTGAATAGCATTATTAAATCGTATTTGAAAAATCAGCGACAAAAATGACGTTATAAAAATAATTTCAATTTTTGAAATGAAAAATATCGTCAAGGTGATTTAAAATTAGAATTTCGTGCATAAGAATTCATATAATCGAATCAAAGCACTCAATTTGTCAGTGGCACTACACACTTGAATACAAAAGTACGTTTTCTGATCCATTTTGTTTAAATTTCAAGCAGATACTTTTGGAACAGACTATAAAAGTTTCTTTGTAATAAAGGACAAAAATGAAATTATCTTCATTCACTGCTGAAATATTATCTTCTATAAACTATGTTTCGTTGCCCAAAACATTTAGAAAATCCCATACAATAAACCTAAACGTTTCTCACAATATTAATAACAGCGATAAGCTATCCAAAATTGAAATGTTCCCCGTCAATCAGATAAGCAGTTCCGTATAAATTCCGAACATACACACAAACTTTTCTCGTTATATCATTAGTACAATTTCCGTCAGCACCGTATAGTTCAGAACTATTTTACACATTCTAATAGGGTTGTAACAGTTACGGTTCCTATGGCAAGCATTAACCGGGTTAGCACACCATGATTTTATATGATTTAACACGTTTTAGGCCTTAACTATGATGTTGGACAGCGAATCAAATTAAGGATCTAATATGGTGTGTCATTTCAGCTTAAGAGCGTTTACGCCGTCCGTCATTTCATACAAAACTTTCAAGCCCTTGTTTTTCGAAGTGAATGAACCGATTTTAATGAAACTTCGTACGCATAAGCGGGATATAAAGGTCGAAAAAGTTAGTAAAGAACATTTTCGAAATGTCTTATTTAAAAAAAGATAACTGGAAATCTCTGTTTCTATGGAAAATTTATAATCATGATTTGGCTGAAACACTATTTTTCGAAAATGTTCTTAACTAACTTTTTAGACTTTCGAAAGCGATTTGTTTTTGTCATTAAATCGCTTGTTCAAATCAAGAAATATATTGAATTGTCATAACATCATGACTAGACTATATGTATTATTATCACACTAATAACATTATAACGGCGAAAGTTTGTGAGTGTTTGTATGATTATTACTTCTTCACGCTCAAACGCCTGAATGGATTTGGATGTAATTTTGTACACAGATAGTTTATAACCGGGATTAACACATTGGATACTTTTTATCCCGATATTCCTACGGGATCGACACTTATGCGGGTAAAACCGCGGGACACAGCTAGTACTAATCATAAAGCTGAAGAGCTTGTTTTTTTGAACGCGCTAATCTCTGGAGCTACCGGTCAAATTTGAAACATTCTATTTTTGTTTGATAGTTCAATTCTTTAGAAAGGCTTTAGGCTACATTACATCACGCTAGGTCCCATAGGAGCCGAGCAAAAGAAAGAAGTCAGAAAGAACAAGTCACGGGCAGAAGATATCAAGTATAAAATCCATCTGTGTACTAAACATAAGTCTATTTAGTTGTGGATATTATGGCATTTTAAAAAAAATTCCAGCTTTCAAATAAGATTGGTAGTTAAGGAATCCCATTTAAAAATACTCAGTTGTTTAAAGTCCCATCATTAAAATAATGAATTAAAAAAACGAGGTTTGAAAACTCAGCTTCATTAAGAGCCCCTAATCCTTTAATCATGAAATAAAACAAAAAGTTTATAACCTCTAATAAAATCAAACATAAAACTGGCCAACTTGAATTTTAAGAAAAATAAACTACCTCAAAATTTTAAATAAGGAACAAATAAACTATTTTTATTTTTATCTATTCATGATGATTTTTTACAACAAAGATTTTGTTATCATTTTTATTCGTATTATAAAATGATTAAAGCCTGAAATATTGCGAGCATTATAAGGAGACTATGGCCCGTCTGAAACGAGCACAAGAAAAAGCTTGCGGCGAATCCCTTTAAGAGGAGAATTAAAGTGTTCCCTTTGACGTGTCAAATGTGAGATTGGAAACGGTTGCATTCGTTTGTGGGCCCTGCCTCGTAAAAAGAGGACTGTATAAACAGCTACAAAGAAGCAGTGTGGCGTAACGCGCATACATACATACAGAGCGACTACATTTGATTAGGAGAAATAAATGGCTTGACCGGTTTTTACTGGCTTGTGTCATGGTTAAATCTAAGTATTTTTGGAGGTTGCAATGTGAATTTGCAAGTTGTTACGGAACATTATTGATACGAAAAAGTCCACAAAACCACTATTTTTATTTTTATTTTTTTCTGAACTGCTCAAGGTTAATTAAAATACCTATAGTATTTTTTTTATATTTTTCTTTCAATTTTATATAACACTCCCAGTATAAATACTCATCTTTGTCACGAATATTTTCAATGTTTTCATCTTAGTAACTTTTGTTCAAAATATCATAGCGATTCGTAGTCTACGATGACATTAGGTACCTAATATGATTTAATTACTTAGGTTTTTTTAAGTTACTTTAATCTAATATAAGAGAGTTTGTTTAAATAATCAGTATATTTGGATGGTTATGATCCCAGTATCGTGTTGTTCAAAGTCTCGTAGCAATTTTGTAGCGTTTCGTAGCGCCTCTACGATGACAGTCTATGAGCTATTTGATTTGCTTCGGTGCTACGGCTGATATCTGCAGTAAATCTATACGGTTACAGTGAAATGCATTTTTAGGTGTTTCCAGAAATTATAATTTTTAAAGTGAAACTACTATCATCACCGTAGCGTTTATTCGAAATCTCGTAGCACTCTCGTAGCCATTTCGTAGCACCTCTACGATGACAGGCTACGAGCTATTTGATTTGCTTTGGTGCTACGGCTGACATCTGCAGTAAATCTGTGCGGTTTCAGTGTAGATTGTATTTCAAATGCATCTCTCAGGTGTTTTCAGTAGTGAGATTTTAAATTGCTTTTGTCTAACACTGAAAAGGTTCTGTGCGAATGAATTTGTGTGAAGGAAATTGAGATGTGTGTAGGTACTTTTTTATTTTGAAATAATAGAAATGATTTCTTTGCTATAATTTTTCCGTAATTCTTTAAAGAAAATAATTAAATAAATATTGTGAAGTTTCGGTTTATCGGAATTCACTAAAGAAAACTTAAAGTTTAGATAAATGTATCTGACTGCATTAAAGTAATAGTTTACAATTGCTACGTTAACGCTGTCTATTAGAAATAGGTATAATTTTTAATTCATTAAAAATTTAATTTAATTTTTATTCCATTAATTTTTTATTTTTTTCATTTATTGCATAAGTACATATTTTGCTTATGCATGCAAACATCATAGGCTATATTAAAAAATGTTTCCCGTCTGCAAATTATTTTATTCACTAAAAATTATTAGTGTTTAATCATTTATGTAGTTTTTTTTTTTAAACAATTAAAATCTATAGTGTTTAAATCGCTTGGAATTTTATTATATATCCGAACACACATGGCTAAATGACTTTTACTATATTGAGCCAGTCTTGGTAGGTCATTTGATATAAGTTGTTGAACACTGGAAAAATCCTGATATTAAACATTTTATTGGTAGAAAAGAGATAGAAATAAATAGCTAAACGAATTCACGTACGCATCGTAACAATAACAGTAGGTAAAAAAATACCGCCATCTTATTTCCGCAACTCTGTGTTATAAGATAGATGTTATCAGTGTTGAGCCGGATGCAATAATACTAGAACCCTACACATTTGGTAAAATCCCTTAATCACGTCTTAAGGCAAGCATCGTGAGAGAGAGTGGCCCACACTAAGGTACCTACATACTCGTACGACGACAATATATTACTAGCTTATCCCTAAAGCTAAGACACTGATGTAGATATGGTAAGGTCCCGTTTTCACAATGTAATTTTGATGCTACAATGTTGTGAAACTTTTGTTTCCTATGATTTATAATACCAGCATATTATTGTCAAAACGGTAAAGGAATACATCGTGAGGAAACCGGCATGTTCTAGAACTAACAATTCGAAAACATGTAGATTGATAAATTATTTATTTTCTGTCAGTAGACTTGTGCAAATACTTTTACATTTCAGTCATATTTTTTTTAAACTTGATGAAGTTGGCGTTTCCTATCTGACCGAAACAAACTCAGAGGTCACATTCTCTTTTAAAGTCCAGACATAATCTTTGTCAGATCATATGAAGACCATGTAGATTGGTGTCTGAAATGATCTTTTGAGTAAAGAACCACACAGATTTAGCGGACCTGTCCAGTCAGTGCACGCATTTGTCAAAAATCGTGCAACTCAACTCAGAACTTGAGGAGCCTCACGATTCGACGAACAATACCAATGAAAGGACATTTGGGTAGGCCGCATAAATTACTCAAACTGCCAGATCATGTTTGAAACTAAATAAGAAGGACAACAGAAAAAAGAAATGACCGACATAGTCCTCACATTGATATATAAATGATAGATTAGTCATTTACTTAGTGCACTTAGTGCACACAAAAAACAGCACGAGACACAAAAACACAAATAAATGTAAATTACGTCATATCAGACACATGTGACATCTACCAACCCGCACTGGGCCGCTCACTTCACCCAAGCTTTCACGGTATGATGGTTACAGAATCGCACGGCAGGTTTCCTAATATATTTTTGCTACGAAAACTAGGCCTTGACTCGGAAAGTATTTAAAAAATGGGCCAAGTGTGAGTCGGATTCGCGCACGAAAGGTTATCACCATTATCTATAAAAACGAATAAAAAAATCATGTATGTTGTATGGGAGCCCCCTCAAATATTTATTTTATTCTGTTTTTAGTATTTGTTGTTATAGCGGCAACAGAAATACATCATCTGTGAAAATCTCAACTGTCTAACTATCACGTTTCATGAGATACAGCCTGGTGACGGACTGGTATGGAACCCAGAAATGGTGTACTTTAGAATGAATAATAATAAAACCAGCAGCAAAAGCCTAGCTTAATGAACATGTTTCAACGCAACTGTAAATTTATCGGTTGTTCGGGTTTATTGCCATAAGAATCCGTTGGTTACAGATGGTACATAGTTACCGGTGGGAGATGAGATAATCTCGCTGCGTTGTTATTACAAGCGCATTCGGAAGGGGGTAGTGCTGCATATTCTCTTGAAATAAACCTTGTAGTCTTTTATATCCCGTGGTAAGTCATATTACAGTTATAATCAGCCTAAAATAATCCACAGGTCTCTTTTTCGTTATATCAGAGTTGGTCCCATAGTGAAAGTTGTTCATATTCATGAGTAGAACACCCTGTAAAAATTTGGAGCCTCTAAAAAAAGCATCCAGTATAACTAATTATTTAAAATTTTCGCTCACAAAAAAGGTACAAAGGCGGACTTAATGCATTCTCTACCAGTCAACCAAGGGTGGTGAAGAGATTAGATGGCAGGTGATTTGGTTGAAAGGAGCAATAATAAAAATAAAAAACTATTAAAAATATTGAGTTATAAGTAAAATAGGTACACGATATAATTATAATAATTTACATAAAATGTCAGCCTATTACTGCCTCACTTCAAGGCAAAGACACGAGCATTAATCACCACGCTTGCTCAAGACGGGTTGGCGATTTAAGACTTCAGCCGTGCGATTCTGTAACCATCTCACGGTGAAAACTTGGGTGAAGTGAGCGTGGAGTGAGTCGTCAATAGTGTCAATCCCTAGCATCAGCATGATTCACAGCTCACTCTAAGCTCACTTCACCTTAGTTATCACGGTGAGATTTTTCCAGAATCGACCGGCAGACATATGTTTTCTCTCACCCATGACAGTAATTTACATGCATATCATTAAATACACTGTTATGCAAGGTTGTGTAATTTGTATTTCGAGTCAAAATATACATTCGAAAAAAACCCACAAAGGCATCACAAAACTCGAACTGTAAGCATTTATTTCAAATAAACCAGTTACAGGCACTTTTGAATTGTCAAGGGGTCCGTCAGTTAGAAAGATGTAGCTAGTGCATCACGGTAAATGAATCATGGAAGACATCATCTTCTAAGCCTCGTAATGGTTTCCAAATACCTAGAACTGCCATAAAAATGTACCAAAGTTTTAAATAACGATGGCGTTTACATTAATGCAACGCTTCGTAAGTACGCAGCGATTTTTTTCAGAAATCAGCGTTTTCAAAAAGACACCATCTTTGTAATTGTATTTCACCTATTTCGCAACTATGCAGGCTAATGAAGCAATTGGCGACAATCTTTTCAGCAATTAAACTTGAACAAAAAATTAAAGGCATTAGAATTAATTGCTTCGTCAGCGCGTTCGCCGAAGTGTTTTCCGAATCAGGTCTTCACTTTTTGCCTATTTGTGTATATTCACTCTATAAACTTGCACATAAGGGTTGCTTCAAATCGTCAATCAATCATATCAAGCCGCCATGCTTCGACACTGAGTTAAGTACTTTCACTGTAACAGCATCGTAAAGGTAAATATCACTTATCAGTGAATATCGACTCCACAACGCGATGCTTTTCAATTAGGCGAGGATCGCAAGTTGTTACATTGTATAATACCCCGAGTGCTTGTAACGACATGATTGACAGTTTGTTGGCAGCCCCGTCGACTGTAACATAAGCTTGTTATTGCTTATGAACAAAATTGAACGTTGCGTATTATTACTTCATTATGACTTGTTGCTAAGTAAATATTGGCAAAACTGTTTTGTTACACGTTTTAACCTAACAGAATAAACTGCTCGCTTGTTATGATTACGTCTATCTTAATCCCATGGGGTGTACGTTGCAATCGAACCACCACTATGTTAGGACCTCAAAGTTTACGATATCTTTCGGTTCATAAGAAAGCGATAGCAGAGGACAGATAACGACAGATAGACAGGTCGATAGAAACCGATTGGAATGTTTTATGTAATGATTGGGGTGCGTGTCCCCGTACACACCTCGCAGATATCCGCGGCTTTCAATAACAAACGATCACACTGTCCTTCGATTACGTAAACCGATAGAGAATTTTTATAAATATTCCGTCAGAAACGAACGAAACTTTGGACGATCGATAAGAAAAACGCTTCTATATAGAAAATTTCCGCCGCTAATGTAATGAG